>JBBCBC010000020.1:29484689-30072063 GCA_037126765.1 Stenogyne calaminthoides
CTTGTATTTTTGAATTTTGAAACAGAGCCTCAGGCATCTTGATTTTTGAATTTTTGCTTGTATTTTTTGTTTGTTTGTTTGTTTGTTGAGCATGTTTGGTGTTCTTACTGTGCCAAGGTGATTTTTTGGGGGAAGGGGGAGGGAATGGTGGCGGAGCTTGATGGGGATGGCTGGGGAAGGAGTGTGAATGGTGGTGGAGGTGTGGGAATTGGAAAAGAAGATGAAGATGGATATACAGGTTTTCTTGTTTTTTTTTTAAGAGATGAAGATGAATATGTGAAGTTTCTGGAATTTTTTCTTTTTAGATTTATATGTATATGTTCATATATGGATACATATGTGTATGTTGAGGACGACAAAATATATATATGTTTTACAGATACGCCATATATACGGACGATACGCATGTTTATTTGACGATGTATATGTCGCTAAAAAAAGACGAAAATATGTAAATTTCTTTAGGATTTCGATGAGAATATGTAATTTTTTTTTAAATATGTAAAATTTAGTATTTAATCGATTTAAATATAAAATTTTGAATGTGTATACATTACATAATCCTTTAAATAAAGAAAAATATCCAAAAATTATCAACAACTCCTGTATTGTACAATACATATAAAAAAATTAGGAATAAAAAAAAAAGACACAAGATAAAATATGAATAAATAAATACAAGATAGAAAATAAGAGCAATAGGATAAAAAAGTAATAGCAAGAAGACTCATTAAGGACATTTATGTAATTCAATCACCTTTTGGAATCTTATAGTAATGTTTTAAAAAGTTGGAACATATTTGTAATAAAATGGGTCAAATGGAACCAAAATTCATCCACTCTTGTTTATCCTTTGACTTTTGATACAGGTTTTAATGTGAGACTTGTTTATTAGTATTTAAAGAGATAGATTGGTTTTTTAATTGAGGATATTATAATCTTTTTTATTTTATTCTTAAAGTAGATGACTTTTTATGGGTAAAAATAATTATATGAGATATAATTTTGAAATGTGTGGAGGGGTAACTAAAGAGTATATCTACTTTATTGCGTTTTATAAAATGGATAAATAAGTATGAGACGGATTGTTTGATAAAAATGGAGTACTTAAATATGACCATACAAGCACGCCTTTTTTCTCCCAAATTTTCACTTTTTATTGATTTTATAGATGTAATAATTTCATTATTTAAGTTTTTTATTAATTAGTCTGTTTTTGATTAGATATCGAGTCATCAATTAAAAAAACACTTGTTGTTTTTTACTTGAATTACTCGGATGCTGATGTTTTTTTGGTTAACAGCAGTCATATACAAATGCATTACCAAGTAATTTGCCTCCTGCTAATATTCACCCCACCGGAAAAGCTGATCTTCAGTACTCTCAATTTCCTGTAAAGTACTCATCTTAATTAACAGAGCTGGCAATGTCAGCGCTCGTTTGGTTGGAGGTAATGAAAATGGGTAATATAAATTATTTTTATTGATATTATTTGGTATTTTTAATATACAAGTAATAAGAATGGAATTAAGCAATTGATTATTCTCACTCATTCAACCTAGTTCACATGATACACATTGTTGATGTTTTAATCAAACAAAAACAATATAATCAATAACCCTTATTAATTGACCCTTAAATGATACCCATTATCATTATTATTTTCAAGTCATACCAAATTGTCCTTATTTTTTAATATCACTTTTGGCATGCTGTGGAAGTAGTAGACTCTTTTGGTGTAAATTTGTCTTTATTGTGGCATTTTCCGATCTAAAAATATTAAGCAAAATCTGTGAATCTGTAGATAATTTATACATAATGAGCGAAACAATTGCAAATAGCACAATTCAAACCATTAGTCGCTCTAAGATAGTCACTCTATGAATTAAAACATGTCCCTCCTGAATTAGCATTTTAATTTTTGACGATGAGCAGATCAATTATTGAGTTGTTTAATTGGTGCAATTCCTTAATTAAGTTTCTTACTCCTTCCGTCCCCCACAATTTTGCACACTTTCTATTTTGGTCCGTCCCCAGCATTTTACACACCCCAAAAATGACAAAGAACCTCACAATCTTCATCCTTACAATCTTCACCTTCCATTCCCTTTGAAAAGTCTACTGATGGAGATGAGAATGCTTTAGCATTCATGGAGAAGTTTGAATGTCTACCATTAATCCACCTAGTTTTTAGATCATTTTATTTATTAGTTATTTAATTTAGTCTTGTCATTTATCGTGTTAATTAATTACGAGATTAGTATAAGTAGTGCATTTCAGGTATTGTAATAGAAGATTGAAATGAAATAAAAATGTATCGAGTTTTATCCTTTTGTTCGTGTATTTATCGTTGTTCTTCCGTTATTCGTATTGAATAAATGGAATTAAACGTTAATCGCGTTTTTTATTCATCCGGGTATTCTAAGAATCAACGGAAAATACTTCTATATGCTTCCGTTTGCTGCATCATCTACAAAACACCAAAAAACAACTTTTTCTTAAAATATATGTGCACAAGTAAGGATACAAAATGGGGGGCGGAGGGAGTAATATATATGAGTTGTCCAAAATTTATACTGAAGTTGAATTAGTATCAAGATGGGAATTATCTTATGAAATAACTTTGAATATGTTAGAGAATGGAGATTTTTAATCCACTCTAATTTGAGTTTTACTTTTGTATTTTAGGGAATCTATCCCGGGTATTCAACTATTTTTTAAATCTCTCTTTTTTACGTTGACCTTTTGGAAGCTGGTTTCCATCAAATGGCAAATATGCATCACCCAGCAATAATGCTAAAATTACACAAAAAGGCAGATGATTTGTCAGCAGCACATTCGCGCACCGCTATCCTAAAGGAAAAGATGTAAAGGTAATCGGTTGCCTTTTGCAACATAATCTACTTTGAAACACAACAGAGAGAAAATTGTTAGTTGTTGATCTATTTATTTTACACAGCACAGCACATCCAAAACAAAACGAAATAAATAAATACTACATGTTATGATTTATGAAAACAAAAACATGAAAAAGGAGAGGAATAGGACAGTGGTATATCAGTCACACACCAGCAGATTTAAGCAGCCAAACAGATCAATATCTTATAATTGGAATAATAGCACACATTCTGTTGAAGAGACATTATTCCGAAATGCATCTGCCCTCATTGATTTCATCTTTCCATGATAAAATCCCAGTTGATAGATGCATATGAGCTACACATTTAAAACAACGAGCTGCATATGATTTTGTCTAACTATAAATGACTTGAATGGGTCTCATGTGCATTCAGGTGCACCGTGCACTCATAGTGCATTTTAGAACCGTGCAACTTGTTATATTGAAAGATGCGACTTGTTTACACTGAACCGTACAACTATTTTTCCATATTAATAGTTGCACGATTCAGTGTAAACACGTTGCATATTTTAGTATAACAAGTTGCATAGTTTTAAAATGCACTATGAGTGCACGGTGCACCTAAACACATACAAGACTTGGCCAAATGACATTACCATCCTACACAAACACATAGAAGCATTTAAAAACTACAGTGCAATTTAAGACACCAGTATCCGAGGCACACTTTGGGCATGAAAGAGATGGATGTTGATTTGCGCTACTCTATACACACTCTCATGTATGAGACCATCTCATACGAGTTTTTATCTTAAAGTTTAGGGTAAATAAATGTATACAATTGATTCAATGATTGTAAAATTAACGAGAGATAAACGGGTAGGAAATTTAAATTCTAAATAAGATTCATATATCAAATGGTAGATTAAAATCCAACAAAAAACGCTTAATAACAAAATAGCAACTAAAGTAACATGAAAATCAAGGCCCGTTTAATTTAATTAATTACCAGTAGTCCAATTGGCTGCAATTCGAGAATCCATAGATGCTGCATTTGAGAGAGATAACCCAATTATGAATCAGCAACATGGAGACACCAAAGTATCATGACACATAGTTACTCCGTTTACGCAAGTGTCATACTCCATAAGAAGGGTAGCCTCCTTGTGCTTGAAGGAGTATCTCATCAACCGGGACATATTAACATCCATGATGAGATCACCGTTGGGGAAAAACCCCAAAGGACTTATACTTGAGAAGACGTCGTTGGATACCACAATGTTAGCATATTTATCCAACAATCTCCATTCATTATCCAAAACTCAACAACAGGATCAGGATGCTTCATTGAGGTGGCCATCAAGCTGCAACCATCTACAAATAATCCCAGTCTAAAATCACATAAAACAGGGGGTAAAATCATCCTGTGTTTGTTGTTGCCGAGATCATACGCGAGAATTTTGTAGCGATTAGGGGACCTACCGTAATAATCAGTGTCAACTGGCCAGTGTACAACTCCTTGGGCCAAGGTACCATAATTTTGGAGACCCTCATAAATCCTCACTTCAGTGATCTGGGTGGAGCAAATTCGGTTTAAGATGTTGGAGCCTGGAGTGAATTTATAAACCCAGATTTCATTTTGTTTGAAATCAAAAGTAAATACCAGAACCAAAGCGTATTCTCCATCAGTTAAATTACCAAACCAAGAGCACAGGGAGCAGGGGTAAGCAGACCCGCGTGGACAAAGCTGAAGAACACAATACTTTCCCGTGGATGGATTAAATACACCAGGTTCATATACACCCGAAACTACGCCCTGCATAAATATTAGACCATCTGCAGACCCCAGGACTCTGCGGCTCCCGGAAAATACTGGTGGGAAAGCAACTAGCCTATTGATCTTGGTCTGTTGGTAATAATTGTTGTACTCTAACATGATGGGCTGATTTAATTGTGAGACCAGTACTCGGATGCGCCTACCATTGCCTCTCGAAAGATGAAGCCTAACAAAGTAGGAGCTCCTAATAAGTTGAAGCCAATCTTTGCAAACACTTTCTAAAGATTGCACTTTTTTCGCAGGAAGATACGCCAGAATTTCTAATCCACATACATCAATTGTTACTTGTTCTGAAACCATTGCCAATGTTCCTTCGCTTCTGTAAGTAATTAAGAATAAAATATACGAATTAATCTAATCACACATCTCTAGTCCTAACAATAAAATCAAAACTAGGGCACGAGACCTATACCTAATTCTACACAAATTTATAAAATAATAGGATTCCATCCCAAAACAATACAGTTAAACGAGGTCAGAAGACGGAACTATACTTAATGCTTCTCCAAAGATTTGAATTTCAATTCTCTATCCAGAACCCTAACCTATTTGAAATATTATATACAGACGGCTAGCAATACAGAGACGAAAACATATTCCATCCGTCTCAATTATATGATTGTTTTTTTTTTTTATGATATACCAAATAAATAGAACTTTTACATAAAAGTAATTTTTTTAATTAATTTACTAATATAATTTTATGCATTAATTATATTAAAAACTATAACAATCATTAAATAGGGGTATAACAGAAATTTAGCTTATTTAATTTATTTTTTAAAATACAATTTCTTAATTTGTGTGAAAAGTTAAATAAACCTATATATTTGAAACGAAAACATATTGGGTAATTAATTTGATACCTTGGAACAGGCGAGATTTTGTTGTTGATGAAAGAACGAGACATAATTAATTTAAAGATTGAAATTTTAAATTAAAGAATCTCTCTCCTTCAAGTTCTCTTATCTCTCTATTCTTTTGTTAGGCATTGGTAGAGATGTTAAGGCTGCCTTTATTAACCCATTAAATTGGTTAAAACTGAATGGCACTCTGCAGTTGCCTAAATCAAGATGGATCTTACCGAAGGACTTTTAAACTCCCTCCCATTAAGAGTATATAATTTTTACCCTAACCCTTTTTCGGGCTAAACGTTAAAAACACCGCTTTTTTATTTAAAATACAATCCAAATGCATATTAAATATATTACAACTATCACAAAGTTCACAACTTAAGATTTAACTATTACCATAAATAAGTCCAATAGATATTATAGAACAAAATAAGTCCAAAAGCATAAAATCATACAAATTGAAAAGTCTAACAAACAAATTAAAAGTTTAAAGTTAAAATATTCCACGCTTCTACACGTATTTTTCAAAAATTTTATCATTCAATTCTTCCAACTTCCAACTCATCATCACTCTTCATCATTCGATCCTTCCTGACAAAAAGACTCATCATCATCAACTTCCAACTCATCATCTTCTTCTTCTAAAACATGCATAGAAAATATTTAGTTACTAATAAACACGCTTTATTTAATTATATGAAAACCAAAATATATATATATATGAAATAATTAGAACATTACCAACATCAAATCCTTGAAGCCAACTACTTAAGTACAAATAAGGGCTTCCACGTGATGCCCAAGAAGTCTACTCCTATACTTGTTGAAAACCAGAGAACCAATGCTAAAAGCGGATTTGTTTTACGGCGGTGGTGATTGGGATGCTAAGAATATCACAAGCCATAATTGATAATGTTGGATATCGGTGTTTATTAATTTTCCAATGCTCCAACACATTCAAATTTGGATAGAATTTCAATTCAAGAGGCGGATCATCCAAATCTTGATCTAGTTCGATTTTGTAATTTGATATCACTTGTTTTACTTTTGCCGGTCTTCCATAACCTTAATAAAATAATACAAATTAATAAGTGAAACATGCAATTAAGAACAATAAATAAATAATATATGAAGAAAAAACAATATATAAAGACTTACATAAAAAAAAAGCAACCACTTTCTTTTTCCCATTCCACCAAGTGTTGATGTAGTCCAATTTGATAAATTTGAAGAGCTTTTCGATGAACTTCCACTTGGTTCATTCAAAGGCCCCGTTTTCACATAATCACTAAAAAGTGCTTGCAATTTACTTTTATATGATCAACCTTTTGATCTTGAGCCGTATCACGATCAAGTTGAGAGTAATAATACTTGACCATTCCTAGTTTTCCTCGAGGTCAAGCAAACTTTCCAAATGCAAGCACAACACTATAGTCGTTTAATACTTTTTTAAATTTTGCTTGCATTCTCGTAGCCATATCCTTAATGATTTCAAACCACTCACCAAATTTGATTTCAAGAAACACTTATCTTATATACTTGCATAAAATACAAGTTGGATGTGGGATAAGAAGAACCAGAAATCAAATTTGTGATCACAAAGAATGGACGCAAGAACCCACACATTTTGTCCGCCCTCTCCCACTCTTCATTCGTTGGAGCAAACGTAAACCCTCGATCATTCAATTGAAGCAAACCAAAAGCACGCTTTTCTGTGCACTTTCAAGCATAATGTAAGTAGAATTCCATCTAGTGCATACATCCATGCGTAAACCAATTTTAGTATCAATTCCACCAACTTGAATCACACAATCATTAAAACTTTTTATTCTTGCTTCCGAACTCTTGACATACTTAACACTTTGTCTCGATCTTTTTCAAAAGCATCATCATTTTTTTCAAGCCTTCTTTAACGATAAGATTTAAAATGTGAGCACAACATCTCACATGAAAAAAACTCACCATTGGATAAAAGACTATTTTGTAAACAAAGCATTTGTTTCAAGGTATTTTTGCATATTATCATTAAGTAAGCATTATCCAAAAACCCGAGAAAACACCTTTTCTCAATTTTGTGGTCATTCTTTCAAACAATCAAACACTTTATTTGCCAATACAAATCCAAAGATGTGGAGGCTCCAATCTACGTAAATTAAGTATCTTCTTTGCTTTCAACTTCCAATCACGATCTACAAAGTGAGCCATCAAACTTATGAAACCCACACCCAATAAGCGGTCCAACAATCGGTTAAACAAATTCTCCCATAACAATCAATCATCAAACGCGTTTCAATTTATCCTTTTCAAGATTATACAACTTCAACACATCAAGAGTAAACTGTTAATCTACCATAACATTTGTATTCGTGATTCAAATACTTCCCAAATCCCCAACCCATTTATAACCAACAAAGGAGAGTGGAAGATCATGTGAAACAATAATCTTACTAATCAATTCACGCAGCATGATTATGATCAATTTTCCTAGATCTTAATTTCCTTCACCATCTAACATCAAACCAACATTTCCATCTTTTGCACTTTTTCAAGCAATTTTTCAAATGACGGGTAAGAGTAGAAGTCCCATAATTTGAACCATTCCAAACATATTGAGTATTACACTTAGTGCATTTTACCTTGCCATTATCGAGTTTAACAAAATAATTCCAAGCTTCGTATGGTGACTCTTGCTTTTTGCATCTTTTTCATTGACAAAGAAAACTCTCTGGGAGTTGAATCCAAGATCTCTACACCATCATCGTGAATGTTGAGCTTGACTTTTCAAAATCCATTGAATCTCCAAAATGAAAAACTGCAATTACACACAAACATTGGGTCATTATAAAACTAAAGTGACTCTTTGATTAAATAAAACACCACCTATGTACATAATATCCATAATATCAATTGCATCCCCAAATGAAATAAACAGAATGAATGATCCGCTCTTGTTTTCCCCAATATTGTATTTATATTTCTTAGTACCCAAAAGTACAAATATTTCTCCCCACCAATATAAAACTACATAACAAGCTTCTTAAAAGAAGCTTTTTGATTCCGATGTGTAGTATCAAGTATGCCACTTTAGGATTCCATATCCCAAAGAAAGACCAAATCAATGTTTGGCACTTCAAGAATTTACATAAACCACTTTCTTGTCCAAATTTTTTAGTAAAGGAAAAATGAAGAAACCCTAGAAATCGAACAAAAATGTACATTTGATTAACCTTTTCATTTGATGAAAAATGTCCAAGCATGTGACTAAACTTCATTTGTTTACATAACCTTGAGCAAATACAAATCCTAGCTCAACATTGTATTCTAATTCATAGTCAAAACACCAGCATAATCGTTAGACCACAACAAATATGAGTAAAACTATAAAGTCATTAGGAAACCTGCGAGCAATAACAACAGGAATCTCTTGAGCACTTATACGGTTACACTTCAATCGAAAAAGGATATAAAAAAACACAAAGACTAAAATAGAATATTAATAGCTGCCAAAATACGCACCTAATGTGAGATGAAGGGTTTTTACTACGGTCGTCTTTCACGAACTTCGATTCGGAGTATTAAAGTGGAGGAAAAACCGACCCTGTGTTGAACTCCTAATTGAAGTGAAACCCTAATCACGACTTTTGAGACCCTAATCTTTACAAGAAATTGAGACCGTGAGTTCCTCTAGTTCTAGAGCGCTTTTTTTTTCAAGAGGAAAATAGATGAAGAAGGCGGTGACGTCGCCTGGGCGTTAAATGTGTCTACGGGCTGGTCTGATGGATCATGGAATAAATAGATTTTAGTGGACTACTAATTCTTATACTTCATCCATTCTTAAAAAATTAATAATAATAATAAATAAATAAATATTAGACTGACCAAATCCCGTCGGGCCGGCCCATAAGCCCGATAAAAATTCTGCCGAGATTCTGAACCAAAAGTTTTTTAAAACGGGCCATATATACCTAAGCCCTAACCACGAAAAAACCCGGATTAGCCCGCCCCGTGGTTATGTCTGACCCGTTTGTGAGAAAAAAATTCATGTCCGTGGCCCGCCCCGCTTAACGTCTCTAGGCATTGGAACAACACGGCTGCCTTTATTTATAAATTGGTGAGTGAAACTGAAATGGCAAAGGGCAGTTGACCCGACCCGGCCCGATGGATCTATCTTTTTGACCGAAGGATGCGTGTTCAACTCCCTCCCATTGCATATATCTTTTTTAGGTTTTTACTTTTTACTCTATAAATTAAAAAATAATTTTTTTTTCAAGATTTGAACCCAGGATCCAGCCCAACAAAACCAAGAATTGAAGAAGCTTTTTTCAAAATTCGAACCCAACACCAAGCCTAACAAAACTATAGCTTACACCATTGGTAAGTAGTAAATTATGTATTTTTTTAATAGATTATAGTGCAATTTATTGAGCTCGTTTGTATTAAAATGACATAATTAATTACTTATGTATTTTTTGATTATATTATTCCACGCTTGATCTATTTTTATTTTTTAGTGAATTTTAGGGTTTTTTGGAATACTTTGTTAGAGTTCGAGACGATCCATATATAAGAGTATGTTGGACACGAATTGATCGGGCTGTGTGTCAAATAAAGGCCCAACATTGGAGGCTCAATGCTGCTCGCTGAACAACAAACGAATTAGTCCAGCCCAATTGGGCCCATGACTTGATTAGTTGATGACCAAAATAAGTGGTCATGTTCTGTAGCCACCAAATAAAAGGGAGAAAGGCTTTTAAGCCCATTATCAATGTTAACCTAGAATATAAGTTTGCTTAAGCGGAAATAAGAAAAGTCGGGGGGGCGGACACGCCGATTGGAAGCAGGCAGCACTTGGAGAAGAGAACGGGAAGATGCCCGCAATTATGTTTTGTTAGTATTTTTATCTCGACTCCGGGAATTTCTAAACTCATGTTTAATGTGATTATTTAATTCGAGACGTTTATGATATTCGTTTTGAGATTGTTTAATTTATCTGTTTCAACTCTTGCGTGTTTAAATTAATTGATTTAGATTGATCACCTATGTTAATTGTTTTAATATGCCTGTTAAGTCTAAGCATGTGATCCGTGTAATTGTTATATGTGGAGACTCTTGGTAACAACTAGTGGATTCACTAGGGTGAATTAGACCAGGTTCTTACGGGTCGCGCTAAGTGTACTTGGGAATTTGTTTGCTCTCTATCATAGGGTTTAATGATTTTAACTGGGTTAAATCTATGGGCTAACCTAGACTGCTTAGTTAGAAAGATTTTCTTGAAGGGACGTCTTTTCAATTAAATATACTTAAGGGATATGACCGAAAAATTGACACGTTTTGATCCCCGAGGGGCATTAATATTGAAAACAAATAAAGTAAACGTCGAGGTCAAAGTGGTCGTGTTAATATTGGGGATGAATGAACCGTGAGTTGGGGTATTTATTTCTCTTTGGTTTCGTTCATTAAACTTTCAGTATTATTGCTTTTAATTGTTTAATCTTATTTATTAATTCACTGTTTTATTTATCTTGTAGTTATAAAAATCCAAACCAAACCCCCCTTTTGTGTCACGTGTTTGTCTTCATAAATTCATACAATTAGCATATTAATTATTTTATGTTCCCTGTGGATCGACCCCTTACTTGCCACTACTACGAGTTAGTAGGGTAGATTTGGGTAATTTTTATTTGTCGCACCTCGACAGTGCGGTCAAATTTTGGCGCCGTTGCCGGGGAACGGTGTGAATATTTTTTGTGCTTTTTGTGTGTGATTTGTGAGGCTTATTTTTCTGTTATTTTATTGAGTATTTTGGTGTCCTAGTTGTTAATTTCTCACCCCCGTAATCCCCCGTTTATTCGTGTGTCGTTGCAATTTTTTGCAATTTTGACATTGGGTTACCCAGTGTCGCTATTGCAGTAAAATCTTTGCAGCCCCTTTTTGCTCTTATTTATTATTTTTTTTTCTTTCATTTTTTTTTGTTCGGTTTCACGTGCTTCTATATCTCTTATTCAGGTGTCATGGCAGTTGAACGAAGTTTAAAAGAACTCGCAAACCCACCTCCTGTGCATCAATTACTTTGCATAGTTTATCCTCCTGCTGCTAATAATTTTGCGCTTAAACTTAGTTTAATACATTTGTTGCCTAAGTTTTGTGGTCATGCAGGAGAGGATCCATACATCTACTTGAGGGAATTCCACATGGTGTGTTCTAATATGAGACCTACGGAGGCGACCGATGAAATGGTCAAACTGAAAGCCTTTCCATTCTCATTGAAGGACTCAGCAAAGGAATGGTTTTACTATTTGCCTCCCCAAGAATAGCGGTCACTACTTGGGCTCAAATGGAGCAAGTGTTCTTACAGAGGTACTTTCCAAAGATCTCGGGTGTCTAGGTTTTAGCAAAGAAATTTGTGGTGCGAAGCAAGCCCAAGGGGAAACTCTCTACGAGTACTGGGAGCGATTCAAGAAGTTGGTGGCAAGTTGTCCCCAACATCAGATTTCTGAGCACCTTTTGATCAAGTACTTCTATGAGGGTTTGACCTTTACAGACCGTAGCTTGATACATGCAGCAAGTGGAGGGGACCTAGGTGATAAAACTCCAGAGCAAGCACGAGCTCTCATTGCGAAAATGGCAGAAAATTCTCAACAATTTAGCCATTGTGATGCACCATTGAAAATGGTACAAGAGGTAAGTGACTCTCCCATTAATGATAAATTAATTGAGCTAACCTTTTTCGTGAGAAAACTTGTAGCAGGTGGAAATCAAACTCAACAGATGAGTATGGCACATTTCCAAGAGGAGGCTAAATCAAGCATAACGAGATTGGAATTTCAAGTGGGTCAATTGGTTACCGCCGTCAACCGATTGCAGGAGCAAACTGATGGGAAGTTCTCATTCCAACCTGAAATTAATCCCGAAAACGTGAATGTTGTCACAGTGAGGAGTGGAAGTCAGTTGGAGGAAGTCAAAGAGACCGTGCCTTTAACAAAAATTGAGAAGAATAAGGAACAAGTTTCTGGACAGATTGACACTGGGTTACCCAGTGTGAAACAGTCTGCAAAAACTGACACTAGGTTACCCAGTGTTAAAACTGCTGGAATGAAAGATGAGGTACTCTTCTCCCAGTTAATTCCTATTATTCCTAATTCACTTTCATTCTCATTCAGGTTCCAAGAAGTAGTGAAAGAGATCATCAAAGAACATTTGACACCTGCCGTATTCCAGATGAGTGAGGTTTATGTACCACTATTTGAGCCGATGAAGCAAATTTTGGGATTTATTGTGTTCTTAAGGGAGCTACTCACCAACTACCGAAGGCTAACTGGGAAGGAGAAGATCATCATGGAAGGAAGTATTGTTCGTCAACAAAAATTGATATTTGATCGAAAGGACTACTTCACTCCTATCACGTGAAAAATGGATGTTGGTCGTCGAGCTAAAAGACGTTAAACAAAAGGGCTCTACGGGGACAACCCGTATTTTTCTTATTATTTTCATTTTTTTCCCTTTTTAGTTGTCTTCTTTGTGTGTCTTTCTCAATTTTGTTGCAGGCTCTCCAGTGCTTGAAGTGAATGCGAATGGTGGATTACTAGTAGCGCCTACACTCTCCAGTTTATCGGTGATACTCTTTCTTTTGTCTTGTCTTTTCTTCCTTGCGCATATTTATTTTTGTTGCTTGTGGACAAGCAACGTATTAAGTGTGGGGGGAGAGACATTGATGTGTATTTTTGCTTGTGCATGGAGAAGTTCAGTTGCAATGATGAGTCCAGCTATTTTTTTTTAAAGGATGCGATATTATTGTTTTGTGGTAAATTGTGGAGTTCTGGTTAAATTTGCTTTGTTTGATGCATATGGAGGTTGTGAGTAGATGAAGGTTTCATGAGAGGGTCCGTTTGAGTTTATGATAGTATATTGGTGAATTGATGAGTTATAGTTCTAAACTGTGCTTTGACTTTGTGTAGTAGAGTAGTCTAATTAGGTTGCTTGATAAATGATGCATTTGTGGTGTGCCTCTTAAGGTTGGAAAAAAATTTGATGAATTGGAGAAAAAGGTGTTTTAGTTGAAGAATTGTGAAAAAGAACCGGTACAGCTGCCCATTTTTAAGGGCTCGAAAAAAAATTCCGAGCTAAAACCTAACGATGGAGTGAAGTTACGGTTTTGCGTTTGGAAAAAAAAGGTCTTTGAGACAAATTTGCTACTTTCGGGGGTTCGAACGTTCAAAATCAGAAATAATTAGAGCTAAAACCCGACAAGTAGAGTGGTGCTGCAGAACTTAAAAAGAGAAAAAAAGAAAAAGGAGATAGGGGGTACACTAGGGTGTAGAGTTTGTTGAAATTACCTATTTTAGATGAAGTGAAATAAAGGGAGTCGAAGCATGGTAAGGGGCTTGATGAGTCAAGGAGTTGAGAATCTATTATAGATGATTTTGGGAACTTGAGTGAAAGCTTTTAAAAGTTCACGATTTCTAATTGTGTTGATCTTAGTCCGGAATTCCATGAGTTGCTACTTTGCTTTAATGTCACATTTTGTGAGTAGAAAGGACTTGAGCAAATTTTCTTAGCTTCTCCATTGTTACTCTCATGGTGTTGTTTTACTTGAGGACAAGCAAAAATTTAAGTGTGGGGGTATTTGATAAGTAGTAAATTATGTATTTTTTTAATAGATTAGAGTGTAATTTATTGGGCTCGTTTGTATTAAGATGACATAATTAATTACTTATGTGTGTTTTGATGATATTATTATACGCTTGATCTATTATTGTATTTTTGATGAATTTTAGAGTATGTTGGACACGAATTGATCGGGCTGTGTGCCAAATAAAGGCCCAACATTGGAGGCTCAATGCTGCTCGCTGAACAACAAACGAATTAGTCCAGCCCAATTGGGCCCATGACTTGATTAGTTGATGACCAAAATAAGTGGTCATGTTCTGTAACCACCAAATAAAAGGGGGAAAGGATTTTAAGCCCATTATCAATGTTAACCTAGTATATAAGTTTGCTTAAGCGGAAATAAGAAGAGAATTCGGGGGGGCGGACATGCCGATTGGAAGCAGACAGCACTTGGAGAAGAGAACGGGAAGATGCCCACAATTATGTTTAGTTAATATTTTTATCCCAACTCCGGAAATTTCTGAACCCATATTTAATGTGATTATTTAATTCGAAATGTTTACAATATTCGTTTTGGGATTGTTTAATTTATCTGTTTCAACTTCTTGCGTGTTTAAATTAATTGATTTAGATTGATCACCTAGGTTAATTGTTTTAATATATGCATTAAGTCTAAGCATGTAATCCGTGTAATTTTTATATGTGGAGACTCTTGGTAACAACTAGTGGATTCACTAGGGTGAATTAGACCCGTTCTTACGGGTCACATTTAAGTGTCTTGAAATTTGTTTGCTTCTCATCCTGGGGTTTAATGCTTTTAACTTGGTTAAATCTATGGACTAACCCAGATCGCTTAGTTAGAAAGGTTTTTTTCTTGAAGGCCCTTTTTCAATTAAATATACTTAAGGGATAGGACCGGGAAATCGAAACGTTTTGATCCCCGAGGGGCATTAATCTTGAAAACAAATAAAGTAAACGTCGAGGTCAAAGTGGTTGTTTTAACATGGGGGATCAATGAACCGTGAGTTGGGGTATTTATTTCTCCTTGGTTTCTTTCATTAAACTTTCAATATTATTGCTTTTAATTGTTTAATCTTATTTATTAGTTCACTATTTTATTTATCTTGTAGTTATAAAAATCCAAACCAAACCCCCCATTTTGTGTCACGTGTTTGTCTTCATAAATTCATACAATTATCATATTAATTATTCTACGTTCCTTGTGGAGCGACCCCTTACTTGCCACTACTACGAGTTAGTAGGGTAGATTTGGGTAATTTTTATTTGTCGCACCTCGACAGTGCGGTCAACCATTATGTTATAATATATGTTGAATTATTCCTACAAGAAAAGAAAATATGCCTTTCTTCTGGAATAATTTATCAGCGGAAGATTTAACAAGCCGGTTGAATTCCACGTCAAACAGGATTCTCCTGGTCCGAATAGCAATCACACAAACTGCTTTCTTTGTTCATTCACAATCTAAATGCCTTTGATGTATTTTGTTATGGTGATCTCCGTGAGAATTTTTAGTGAAGTTCTAATGAGGCGTAAAAGCCAGAGTTTAAGAATGAGAAGGAAAACTTCCTTTTACCGTAAGCGTGAAAACGGTTTTTCTCATTTCAAAAAACAAATTCAAAATTTGGGATTATCCGTAACTGAATCCCTAATATCATGTGTGCATATAATTTAAATTAATTAATTAATAAAAATTAATTAATACTTTCATCTCCCACTCACACATGTAATTTTGAATCTTACACTTATTCCCTTCACTTTATATTTCATCACATATAACCTTTTCATACAGACAAATAAATAGTGTGACCTTCGAGAATATGAGTTTTTCTCGCAATATACTTGTTAAGGACATATAGCAACTCAACTAGTTTTATATGAAGATTTTAAAACTCGTTATACCCCGTAACTCTTTTATTTTAACACCAATTGACATTTCTCATTATTCCTTTGAAAATTAGAACATACTCAATCTTTCATAAAATCTATGTATCCATAATTGAGTTCCCAACTCAATTGACTAGTCAATGAATACTATAGAACAAGTTAATAAATATATTATTCCTTTCACACAGAATATCCACAAAACTCCCACTATAGCTGTTTTCCTAGACATGTACCGCATTATTATATTAATCATAGTTATTGGTAACATGCTAAAGTAGCAACACTAAAGTGAAGACTTGAAAATTCAGTTGAAAGTCTTAAGGGTATTTTTTTTAAGAGGCTTATTAAAACCTCAAGGTCTCATACAATGAGAATATATGAATAATTTTTCTCATTTCCTTATGGTCAATTTAGCACATGTGGTATGAAAAATACATTTCACGATGTTTAAACTTCTCAGGATGGAAGCGTATGTCATCATTATATTTAACATCGTGTAAATCATAGTTCAAGTGTATCTCCAACACTTAACTTCGATATCCTCCCACTATCGTTTAGAGAATACTTTGATTTAGCCTTATAACAAGTAAAAAAGATTCGTGGAAAATCTATTACGATTATCATAATTTTAAAATGATATAATCTCATCTTTGCACATAACAAAAAGTCAAAGGCGGTTACTCGTATGAGAGAGTCAATTTTACTTGTAGACATACAATTATATGAAACGTCATATAATTCACAATACATGTATACATAGTTATAACAACTTATAACAATATTTACATTTACAACATACAACATTCACTTCGCATTAAGTTATATCCTATGCAAACCTAAACCTTTAACATGTCCCAGAAAAACATCTCTGGGAATAGGTTTAGTGAAAGGATCTGCTAACATCAATCGAGTCGAAATGTATTTAAGCATCACTTTCTTCTTTTCTATAATATCTCTAATAAAGTTGTACTTCAAGCCAATATGTTTGGTTTTTCCATGATATTTGAGATCCTTTGTGTAAGCAATTGCAGCTTGATTATCACAATGAATTGTTATAGCTCCCACTTGAGCGTTTTTGCCCAAATTTTCCCTCCTTAAATATTTTGTACCGAATCTCCTTATACCATGCAAGTTTGTTTCTTGCTACACCATGAGATTGCTCCATTATTAAGCAAGAAGACATAACCAAAAGTTGATTTACGTTCGTCTAAATCACCACTCCAATCTGAGTCTGTATATCCACTTAGTGTCATATTATTTCCTTGATAACAAAGACAATAATCTGCAGTTCCTTTTAGGTATCTGAAAATCCTTTTAACTGTCATCCAGTGTTTTTTTTCCTAATTAGATTGATACCTGCTAACTAGACCAACGACATAACAAATGTCTGGACGTGTGCACAACATTGCATACATCAGACTTCCAATCGCATTAGCGTATGGTACTTTGGACATTTTATCCTTTTCTACTTGAGTCTCGGGACACATGTCACGACTTAATGTCTCTCCTTTTATAACAAGAGTATCTACAGGCTTACAATTATCCATTTTGAAACGTTCTAGAAGGTTCTTTATGTATGTCTCTTGAGACAATCCAAGTAACTTCTTTGAACGATCTCTATGGATTTTTACACCAAGAATGTATTCTGCTTCACCCATATCTTTCATTTCAAAGTTTGAAGATAACCATTTTTTAATGGTCTTAAGATACTCTTTGTCATTTCCAGCTAAAACTATATCATCCACGTATAGTGATAGAAAAACAAAACTATCATTGGATCGTTTAACGTAAATGCAGTGATCTTCGTTTAAAGAAACAAAATTGTATGAGATTAGAGTAGTGTGAAATCTCAAATACCACTGCCTTGAGGCTTGTTTAAGTCCGTAAATTGACTTTTTCAACTTACAAACTTTATCCTCTTGACCTTGAAGAATAAATCCTACATGCTGAAGCATGTAGATTTCTTCGTCCAATTCTCCATTGAGAAAAGCCATTTTAACGTTCATTTGATGTAATTCTAAATCCATACCGGCTACCATAGCTAGTAATAGGCGAATTGAGGCAAATCTCACAATAGGTGAAAAAGTTTCTTGATAATCAATACCCTCTTGCTGGGTAAAACCTTTTGCCACCAAACGAGCTTTATACCTCTCTATTGACCCATCAACATTTCTTTTGATTTTGAGAATCCATTTATTCCCAATTGCTTTGTTCCCATTAGGAAGATCTACAAGTTCCCAAACTTTATTTGAACTCATAGATTCCATTTCTTCTTCCATTGCCTTTTTCCATTTTTCTTTTGCCGGACAGGACAAAGCCTCTTTCACATTCTTAGTCCCATCCTCGTCGACTGGAAATTCATCCCCATTTTCTAGAGAAACAAAGAAGGCATGTCCTTCTATGTCATAATGTCTCTTGGGAATATGTTTCCTAAAACTTTTTCGAGGTTGATGTGTTGTTAAATCTTCATTTGATAAAATATTCTTGTCAAGATCTATTTGATCTTCAACTGGAATACACTCATCAAGATCCACATTATTAGTCAAAACACTCCCACTTGGATCGGATGGAGTGTGATTTTCATCAATCTCAAAAATAGGTTCAGCATTTCAAATGCCACCCTTATAAGAAAATTCAGTTTCTAGAAAAGTTACATTACGTGATTCTTTTTCAGTCACACTTCCATCTCCTTGATCTCCAATTAATACGTACCCCTTAGAATGATTAAAATATCTTATAAAGATACATTTCTTCCCTCTTGGACCTAACTTTCCATACTGACTCGAAGAATCAAGTACGAAAGCTGCAGATCCCCAGGTTCTAAGGTTACTTAGGTCAGGTTTTCTACCATTACAAAGTTCATATGGCGTTGAAGTGATTGACTTCGAAGGCACTCGGTTCAACACATAAGCAGCAGTTAACAACGCATCACCCCAAAAGGAGATAGGTAAATTGGCTTGTGCCATCATGGACCTTGTCATCTCCAACAATGTTCGATTCCTTCTTTCAGCCACACCATTTTGTTGTGGCGTATAAGGAGTCGTCAATTGCCGAATTATTCCTTTTTCATTACACAGTTCCTTGAACTGATTAGACAGATATTCATGTCCTCTATCGGTTCTTAAAACCTTTATAGTTCTGTCATTTTGATTCTCAACCTCATTTAGGTATTGTCTAAAGCAATCTAATGCCTCAGATTTGTGAGAAATCAAATAGACATAACCAAAACGTGAATAATCGTCAATAAAAGTAATGAAATAGAAAGCTCCATGACGTGCCTCACATTAACAGGACCACATATATCAGAATGAATTAATTGCAATGGAAATTCTGCTCTAATTGCTTTTCCAAATGGTTTTCTAGTCATTTTACCAGCAATACAATGTTCACATTTGGATAACTCAACTTTTGAAGATGAACTTAAAAGTCCCTCTTTTATAAGTCGGTTCATCCGATCTTGCCCAATTTGACCTAATCTAGCATGCCATATATTATCATCTACATAAGCATCACCAGATGAACAAACATTTAGAAAATACGAACGATCTTCATAATAACTAAATGTAGTTCTATTATAATCCAATATAATAAAACCATCATAAAGATGTCCAGTACCATAGCAAACATCATTCAAACTAATAACAACCATGTCTTTAGTAAACAACATATTATATCCTAAACATAGTAGAACATAAACATAAATAAGATTTCTTGTAATATCCGGAGCATATAAGACATCATGCAGGATGAAAGCATGTCCATTGTCCAGCTCAAGTTTACAAGTCCCAACTCTTTTGACATCAACTCGAGCATTATTTCCTACATAGATCCATCTCGTCCCCTTCAAAACATGACGGAAATCTACGTATGCTCCTTTGTCTCGAGTTACGTGGTCTGTTGACCCTGAGTCTATAATCCACAAAGGATAAGATTCAGTTAGTAAAACAACACTTGAGATATTTACCATACTCAAATTAGAATCAGAAAGAGTTACCTTGTCCCTCTTGGGCTCAGGGCATTCTCAAGCAAAGTGACCAAGTTTATGACAATTATAACAAGTCATCTTGCTCTTATCTTTCTTCTTCTTAAACCTTTTCTTTTTCATCTTTCCACCAGGATTGTTAGTAGGATTGTTGGGAGGATTCCCAGTCTGAGGTTCCTTACCCTTCTTCCCTTTCTTCCAGTTTTTCTTTCGTTTAAAGCCCGAAGCTTGTTTCGAACTGGATTCAGTGAGGTGAACACTAGATGATGACTTGATAGCTCCAAGTCGTTCATCTTCTAGCTCAACATGTCGAGCTGCATCAACAAAAGTCTTGATACTTTCGTTATGGGTCAAGTTGACCTTCAAGTGTTCCCACTTATTGGGAAGTGACCGGATAAGAGCTTGAATTTGCTGTTCGTCAGAGAGAATATGACCGACAGTTTTAAGTTCCCTGATCATATTAGACATTTCACGGATATGTTCTCTAATATTATGATCAACCTTTTTCTTATAAGTATCGAACTTAATAGTGAGCTGCCTAAGACGAGTAACTGATATACCTCCATACTTCTCCCTCAGATATACCCAGATATCATGAGCAGTTGGATGTTGTTCACACTCGTGAATCATGTCATCAATTACCGAACTGACAAGTATACCTCGAGTTGTAGAATTTTTCTTTTTCCATACAAGGTATACGTCTTGGTCCCTTCTCCCTTGAGTCCCAGTCCCAACTCTAGGATCCTCCATCACATGATTGATAGCGTTTAAAACATCTTGTTCTTTAAGGACATACCAGATCTTATGACGCCAGGTGTCATAGTTATCACCATTTAGTTTCTCGCCCTTGTTCAACTCAACGATAATAGTTTTTGATGCCATTTGTCTAGAATTTGCAAGAAGTGATTCAAAAAATAAATGTAAGTCCACATGTATTATAAAATTTTTACCTAAAGCAAGTTTGACATCCAAAATTGCAAGTACAAAATATGATTTCGAAAAATAACTTAAAGTCATTAATCATCAACCATATCATGCACCCCAGAGATTGGATTCAATCTTCAAAACATAAAATTGCATAAGTTTTAGCAATAATCAATCACCCAAAGCTAAAATATCCCACAATATGAAATAACAAGCTTATATTAAAACATACATCCAGTATATATGTAATAAAGCAACTATCATTTCATACAACAGTAGTTTTTCTAAACAGACTAATACAAGTCTAATAAAACAAACTACAATAACAAATAGTCATATACAAATACAACTAACGAGGTCCTCTTAAGTAAAACAAGTCACGTCTACTTTTCACAAGAGACTTAATATCCTTTTCAAAGGTTTTTGTAGCAACATTATGAAAAACATTTGCAAAAGGGTCTAACAGGAAATTTCTAATTCCACTGTTTCTTTTATGCCTCATATTAAGAACACCGGATTGGCGAAGTCCCCCATTTCTTAAACATGCAGACCGTGCAGTTTGTTTACACTTTTCATCAACAATCATTTTTATTATGACGTCTCGACCAGTAGGTACATCATCTAATGCTGCTAATTTATCCCAAAAAATAGTTTGAAATTCGGGTGAAAGTGAATTAGCCCAAACAAAAGGAGTGTTAATATCACTGTCTACGATCAATGGAAGAATCTTTCTCTCAACCAAAAACTCCAAATATATGTACATGTCATACATGCATATAAAATGTTCTTCTAGAGTTTGACTTTCTTTCATTTTGTAATTCATAAAACTTTCAAGCACTATTTCCCTTCGACGAATGTCTCGTGTAGAGACAACAGTTCTTCTGAGACGCATACCTAGAAAATGAGCAACCAATCAATAATAAATTAGTTAAACTTCCAACACATGAATACAAAACCTATTCATACGCAAAAGGAAAACACATTACCAAGCGTAGTAAGTTAATTCACAAATGAACATAGTTCAACTTTGGTCCTCAATTTCATAGATAAATAAATATTTTTAATAAAAAGCTCAAAAACCACAAAACAATGTTCATTAAGAATCTACATAGAAAACCAAGCTCACAGGAATTTTCGGTGATAAAAACGGAGTTAAAATGACCTCAAATCGAGTCAAATGAAGATGAAAAGAGCGCCAATTACCGAGAATTAGCTATAATTAGTCCTGAACGCGCTGCGCACGCGAGTCCCGAGGACAACAGACCCCAGCAAACATGCCCAGGCGAAAGCACGCGCCTCCACGCACCATGTACGTGCCTCCACGTGCCTTCACCGGCGGCCGCAAGACGGACGCGTCAACGAAGCCGACACCGACCGCCGCCGCGTGAGGTCCACGTCTTGAATCACCAAGCTTGCCGCGTGTGAGGCCCACGCCAAAGAATCGACGGTTGCGCTGTCATGTCCACGCACCGTCACCGACAGACTTTGACCGGTTTGAATATTTTAAATTTTTGAAATTGCAATTAGGTCCCTAGAAAACATCTAATTTTCAAAAGGCAACCCCTCAATTTTCTGAAAATTTTCAATCTAGTCCCAAAAAATTACAGAATTTTCAAAAAACCATAAGTCACTCAATACTTGACCAAAATTAACAAATAATATACCAAAATAATCATATCGGAACGTAGAGTCTTTCTACACTAGTAAATTTCCATGATTCGTACAGTACATATTCGGATTTTGCCATCAAAGTCTAGAATTTTTTTCCCAAAAATATTTTTTATCTTGAAATCGGTAAGGCCAAAAATTTATGAAACTTTGCAGTATGTTTCAACACTATACAACGCATGTACAATAAACAATTTGGCCTCTAATTCGTCCATTTAAAAAAAAAATCCAAATTATGAAACTTTGCAGTATGTTTCAACACTATACAACGCATGTACAATAAACAATTTGGCCTCTAATTCGTCCATTTAAAAAAAAATCCAAATTATGCAATGGTATATTAGAAAAAAAAATCGAATGCACTTATATCATTTGAATAGAGGAAACACATATATCTCAGGCAATATATGTATGAACGAGAATCACAACAAGCACAACGAGAATCCAACACATTGGCTCTGATACCAATATTGGATTATTCCTACAAGAAAAGAAAACATACCTTTCTTCTTGAATAATTTATCAGCGGAAGATTTAACAAGCCGGTTGAATTCCACGTCAAACAGGATTCTCCTGGTCCGAATAGCAATCACACGAACTGCTTTCTTTGTTCACAATCTAAATGCCTTTGATGTATTTTGTTATGGTGATCTCCGTGAGAATTTTTAGTGAAGTTCTAATGAGGCGTAAAAGCCAGAGTTTAAGAATGAGAAGGAAAACTTCCTTTTACCGTAAGCGTGAAAACGGTTTTTCTCATTTCAAAAAACAAATTCAAAATTTGGGATTATCCGTAACTGAATCCCTAATATCATGTGTGCATATAATTTAATATTAATTAATTAATAAAAATTAATTAATACTTTAAATATACATTTGTTAAATAAATTTTCACTAATCTATTTCTCTTGTATAGTTAATTACCAAAAATTTATAATTCTAAACAATATTACATGAAAGATGAAAACAATATTACAAGTTAAAGAGTGGTCAGGATTACATCTTCTGTTACACCCTTTAGATTTGAGTCATGTATTGATTTTAAAATATCTACAAATACAAGAATAACATCATAACATAACCTTTTTTTCTATGTAGAAAATTATATTTACTTTTAACAAAAAAAATTAATTCCTTTTCAAATCTCATTCTAAAATATCTTATGAACATATTTATAATTAATTTTGTGATGATATTTTAGAAGGAATTATTTGATTAATAAACCTACAATTTGGTAAATTTTGCGGGCTATACTAAACCAATGAAGCGTGTATTCTCTTCAAACGAAGGATTTTGTAGACGAGTGACTCACTCTTTCCAGTTCCAAGATTATATTTGCAAGGACCTGGCTGAAATGCTGCTAATAAAAATGAAGAAGCAAGACCAAAAAGCCCGATTGCACGGATTTAAGCTGCATCCTTCCTGCAGTTTCATTGCTATTGTTTCGGTGATTAAGAGGTGCTCGACTGAAAAACTACGAAATAAATTGAATGGAGGGTTGGTGGATAATATGTTGAATAATGCCAGAGAGAATCTGGATTCAAGGCTGAGTTATGACTCTAAGGGGAATGAATTGTTGACAATAACGTTGGGTGATTTAGAGGCTGGCCTGAAGGCTTTGTCTAAAAGAGTGAATGCCGATGAAGAAAAGAAGGAAGAGAGGCGAATAAGAGATATATAAAGAGAAAAAGAAAAAGGTGTGGACCCAAAAGTGACCCATACAAAAAAAAGCATCACTGGCCCCAAAGTGACCAAATGACCAAAAGAAACAACATAAAACATGAAGCTAGCTATCTAGGAAGCAGCTATAGTTCCATCTAGGGCATCTTATATCTTCTTAGCTTTCAGTCTTGTATTGTACTCTTATCTTCTCTTATTATCTTCTGTTCGGGCCCATTTAGTTTTGCTTTGATCAGCTTGGCCAAGGGATCCTTTGGAGACAGCTTGCCTCCAGAGGCCTCAAAGTAGCGTTGTTCGGCTGGAGTTAGTACCGTCTGATAATTTATGCTTTGTTCTGTCGGAAGTAATCGTGTTCTCTATGTTCTGCCCAGACTTCCCTACCCCCAGATCTTTCTCAGTATTTTCATCTAATATGTCTGACCATCTAGCGGAGGTATTAGATGCCGTAGAATCCGAGTCCGAAGCTGGATTACCCTCGACTAGATTCTTGAAGGAGTTGGTAGTAGCAGGCTCAGGGGTAGCCGCGGCCCGAGCCGGCGAAGCTGTTTTCTTTGGCAATTGCCAGTCCTCATCCGGCTTATCCTGTAAGAAAAAAAAAAAAAAAAAAGAAGGAAGAGTGGAATTAAATATTAAAAAAAAATTGTGGTCATGGCCTGTGTGTTGAAGAAATACTGCACCTTTTTATTGAGTAATTTGATCTTTTATGAATGAATATTACTGATCAATATCGATAAACTCTATTTAAACATCATGAATTTAATTAAAATAAGAGAATCTATTGTATGGTATCTGGAAAAAAATGAATCCGGAGAAGTAATATATAACATGTGACGTCATTTTGTATAAATTAGAAAAAAAAATCATCATATACTCCATCAATCCCAAAAATATGGTTCTCTTTCTTTTTACACACAGACAAATATAACATCATTTATTACGCTTCGAATTGTGGATTTACCTATAAAGTTCTTAATATACCTTTATTTATTATATGCGAAAACAACAATGTTTAAAAATCCTAATTGTTGTGTGCCAAATGA
Source organism: Stenogyne calaminthoides (assembly GCA_037126765.1). Taxonomy (NCBI): domain Eukaryota; kingdom Viridiplantae; phylum Streptophyta; class Magnoliopsida; order Lamiales; family Lamiaceae; genus Stenogyne; species Stenogyne calaminthoides. Next base: position 29,510,044 of record JBBCBC010000020.1, read on the forward strand.
TCTGGGCTAATTATTTGGGTTCCTTATGTTAATAAGTCACAAATGGAGGGTTCACTAACCTCTATCAAAGATAAGATAGGGGCGAATTGTCATCCATTCCCGCGAGTCGCTCACTAGCCGCTACTCGCCCATGCTCGCCCGGGAGTCGCCATGGTCGCCCATGCCCGCCCATGGTCGCCCGGGGTCGCCCGGTGGTCGCCCATGATCGCCCGGGCACCACGCAACTCGCCCGGGCGCCACGATGGTCGCCTACTCGCCACACCCGCTCGCTCTCGCCCTCGCTGTGTCGCCCATGCCCATGCTAGTCGTCTCTCATTCCAACAAGTCACTCACAAACACAATTGCGTATACAAAGAGGCAAGTTATACTTAGCCGAATTTGTGAGATTTGTAATCAAGGAAAAAGGGATAGAGAGATGAGTCAAAGACTTCCCACTTACCAAGGCCTGATTTTGGTTTAACAAACACGTAAACCACCGATCTCAGCCAATGTCAGAGAATTTCCCCCAAATGGCCGAGAAGTTTCTGAAAACAATACTGGTCCTATGGCCGCGGACTCAAAGAGGAAAACATAGGCGCAAATCTCCGTGAACCACCTGCAGCTCGCCGCGCTTCAGAACAGGGAGACGTGTTTAGATTGGTATAATAGGTTTTTAGGGTCCAACTTAGCCGAAAAACATTTAATACTGGTCAGACTCCCCTTGAGGTGCGAGAAAGATCAACTAGTTAGCTTGTAGTATAAATACTAGAAGTGAAGACTCATTTTACATTCAATACAAAGACTTTATCAGCCAACAAAAGAGGCCTTCGGCCCAAATCCTTTCGCACTTTACTTACTTGCATTTATTCTTCCGAATCTTGATCATTGATATTCAATGAAAAACATTCATTCGATTCTTTATTAATCACACTTGTTTCACCATTACTACTTGTTTGTTATACCAATCCACATAGCTACATTTATAAACCTCGTTCCGTAATTTTTGGTATACAACAATTGACGTTAGAAGAAGGGCACTCTTTACGAACTAGAACGATTTTTCAGTGTTCTCATTGGAGTATTCCCACGAATCTTCAAAGGATTTTTCTTTGAATCTTCAAACATTCAAACACTTTCCCAGAAACTCAACCAAAGATGTCTCAAGCAAGTTTTTTGTCAAAAGCCAAATCCGAAAGAGTCAAATCCGGAATCCAGAAGTCCAGCAGTCGGGGGGCCGGTGGTCTAGCCGCCGGTAATCTGGGAGCTAGGGGGCACACACTTGGTGTTCTCCAAAAGCTAGAAGAAATCAACACTCCTCAAGAGATTTGGGAGGCCATGGAGGTCTTGTGCCGAAAGAGGGCCGAGTTGGGGGCAGGTCATAGCGATCTGCGCCAGAACTTGGACAAAAATTCCGACAAGCTAAGGTCAAGGGCAAGAAAAAAGAAGCCGAAAGCCCACACCAGGCAGAAAGCCAAGAGGAGAACTCTCACACCGCTCGTTCAAGAGAGCACCACGGACGGTCGTACGAAAGACAATTCTGCGCCAAAAGGAATGATGACTCTGCGGGTTCACAGCTAACCAAGTCAGTTTTCCAACGCTTGGATTCAGAGTTCGGCGTCGGGCAGGATCGTCACCATGGCCGAGGTTAAGCCAAACCAGAAGGATCACTTTCTATGACTCGGCCTGGCCGCGCACAAAGACAAAGAGGATCAGCTAAAGATCGTCTGGGAAGGAGCCCATCACCTCGCCATTATCAGCGAGGTGATGCGGAGAGAACCCCTTTACCTCTTCGTCAGCGAGGTGGGGCAGAGAGAAGCCTCTCACCTCGTCATCATCAGCGAGGGAGAGCTGAAAGAAGCCTCTCACCTCACCACCAACAACGAGGTGGAGCCAACCAAATTGATGTTGAACAACTAGCGGTAATAGTTCAAACCCTCAAGGATCTTCAAGATCAGGTTGCTGCTAAAAATGGAAACCCAACTCCAGCTAGGATTCCATTGTCGCCATTATCATCGGCAATGATATTGGCTCCCGTCCAACCAAAAGTCACGACGACCTCCATCACTCAGTATCTCGGTGACACAGACCCCATACATCACTTCAGGAAGTTCACGGCCTACATGAACTCAATGGGGGCAACCGATGTGACTCAATGTCGGTTGTTTCCTCTCACATTGGGCGACCAAGCCTACAGATGGTACAACACCTTGCCACAATACTCGGTGGAATCTTTTCGCCAAATGACACAGCTCTTCCTCGAACACTTCGCCACCATGACTCACAAGGTGGGGACCAAGCAGAGGTTGTCAAATGTCTGCCAGTTCAAAGATGAGACCGACCGCGCATATATCGAAAGGGTTGATAAATTGATCATGGACGGGGAGCCACTCGAAGATGAAGTTAAAGTTATGGGAGTTGTTGGAGGACTCTGGATGAACATGAAGTTGTGGAAGACAGTGAATATAGATTATCCGACATCCTACGCCGATTTCAGGCACCGAGCCAGAAAATTGATTAGTAGCGCCGAGCTGCTTGCTCAACGTATGGAAAAGCAGGGAACCAGCAACGCAAAGAAGCCAGCTACCAAGGCAGAAAAGTCGTACCTCGGTAGCTGATTATGTGACCCAAAAAGCTTCCCTTTAACCAATCCCAAAGTAATCCCAACTCAACACCTTGGAATGCAATGTATTTGAAGAAATATTACTAGTAGTTTGGTAGTCTAAATTTAATGAAATAGTTCACCTCAAATTTAGAAATGGAAGTTGATTTTTTGTCAAAGTTCGGTTCAGTCAAATTTGTCATGCATTTAGATTTTAGTGATCAGAAATTGGGGGCAGGTCTACTGACCTCCAACGAGATCAGTAATTATAGTATATGTTCTAAACATAAAATGCTAAGGCACTAAGTCGCATCCAAATAAGACGACCATAAAGTGTCAAGGTGATAAGTCGCATCCAAATAAGACGACCATACAAGTGCTAAGGCACTAAGTCGCATTCAAATAAGACGACCATACAAGCGCTAAGGCACTATGTCGCAACCAAATAAGACGACCATACAAGTGCTAAGGTAATAAGTCGCATCCAAATAAGACGACCATACAAATGATAAGGTAATAAGATCACATCCAAATAAGACGACCATATTTTATTTTATGACACAAATAAGACGACCGAATAAATGCCAAGCACTAGGATCGCACCGAAATAAATTTATCGAATATTTTATGACATGGACAAGGGTCGTTGACCTCCCAAAGATAATCCAAAACATAAAAATCTCATAATAGGTCATCCAAAGTTCCCAAAACAATAATCCAACTAAACATAAAAAAGATCATAATAGGCATCCAAAGTTGCAAAACAATAAGACAACTAAGTCACATACAGCTAAGACGACCAGCCAATAAAGTTGCAAAACAATAAGACAACTGAGTCGCATAAAATTAAGATGACAAACCAAACGCAGATTGCAAGCAAATTTGACAATCAAACGTGCATAAATGCTAAGGCAATCGAAGTAAGCTTCAGTTAAATCAAGAACAAGCTAGTCGACAAAGGCAAAAGCAAGTCATGATAAAAGCCGACATACGACTATAACAAAGAAGTACTAAATAGCAGAATTCTCTTGAGTAGGAGCCACCTCCACCGAAAATTCATTAACAACCTCGTCTGGGGCAGCGACCACCCCACTTCCTTCCTCTGAGGCGATTCAAAATAATGGATCTGGGATTTGGACCCAGTTGGTTGCTCGCCCATCTGCAACTCCGGGGCCCGACTACTTAGCTCCAAACGACCTCGAGCAGAGCTTGCCATCTTTCCGCTTCACCATGCTAGCATCCGAATATGATTCTAGCCATTCATGATCTCACGGAGGATTCAATAATAGCCGGTCCCACTTCAAATCTCGCCAAATTCACGGAATCCATTGGTGGAAACGAGCTAGGAGTGGGGCGAAAAAACTTCTTTGATCTTGAAGGATAATTGAGAAGAGTATTGAACCAAGTGAAGCTCCTTGAAATAAGGGTCGCAACAAAAAATAATCAACTCAATCGGAGGTCGGAAAACTCGTTATGTTAAACAAAACAAAAAACGATGCTCATTGAATCTAAACAAATCGCCTGTACTTGTATAAAAACATCTCGCTTAACCATGAGAAGCCTCCTTGAAAATACGGTCGCATCCATAAAGAATCAACTCAATCTAAACAACTCGCCCGTATAAGAGTGATGTGGAAAAACATATCGCTCATAAACATGAGAAGCTCCTCAAAAATACGGTCGCAACAAAAAAAGAATCAACTCAATCGGAGGCCGGGAACTCGAGTTATGGACGAAACAAAACTGATGCTTGATGGAACTCGTCCATGCTTGCCCGGGAGTCGCCATGGTCGCACATGCCCGCCCATGGTCGCCCGGTGGTCGCCATGCTTGCCCATGCTCGCCCGGGAGCCGCCATGGTCGCCCATGCCCGCCCATGCTTGCCCGGGAGTCGCCATGGTCGCCCATGCCCGCCCATGGTCGCCCAAGTGGTCGCCACGCCGCCCATGCTCGCCAGCCGCCATGGTCGCCCATGTCCGCCCATGCTGCCCGGGAGTCGCCATGGTCGCCCATGCCCACCCATGGTTGCCCCCGTGGTTGCCATGGTCGAATCGCCCGCCGCTTCATGCCACCGCCGTTTGAGCCCTTACGTCGCCCATGTCCGCTGCGTCAAAGAGACGCCATGGTCGCCCATGCCCACCCATGGTCGCCGGCGGTCGTTGCCGAGCCCACCATGGCGCCAAGCTAGCCCGTCACGTGATGCTCATACGTCGCAGGTTGCCCGTGGTCGCCAAGTATTAGGCCCATGCGTCAATATACACTTGAAGATGAAAGAAAACTACAATTTACAATATAAAAAAAGGAAAAGTAGAATCATTTATGAAGCATTAGGATTTATTAATTTTATAATTAATATGATAAAGAATATATAAATTATATTGAGAATCCTTGTGTGTCTTTCTAAAATTAATGAGTCCCAACCATTTAACTTTGTTTTGGATTAATCTAAAATTAGGGTAAAGAATTTTGTCAATCAAACTTAGACATCAGATAACTAAAAATATATTCCATTTGATGATTTTACATGTGTTTTATTAAACTTGAAAGGATTGAAATTTAATTTTATCGATTAAAAACAACCTTTGCTTGGACATATCATGGTGAGGGAAAATTCTTTAGCTCATTATCAAAAGACTATTTCTTTTTATTTTTTAATCTTTTGGGAAACCGACATTCTAAATAAATTAGCTATATTTTTGATTTAAAAAAATTAATTTTACATATATTTTTTTATATACATTCAATAAGTCCCAGAGAGCTCACTCAGTAGTGGCGGTTGGTTGACCGGCACCCAAGTGTTGCTTTCGAACTCCTGGCCGAGCTTGTCTTACCCAATCTCCATGCAAAGAGCTCACAAATCGCTCTTCATCATCATCATCCACATCATTTCCACCTCTTAAAAAAAGAGGGCAATTTTCCATTTCTTGAAAATGGCTTGGTGAAGGATTGTCTTTTCGCCTTGCTAAACTCAAGGTCACCATAAATGGCCCAAGAAAGAATGTTACAAAATTGCCCAATCGAAAGGCCAACTAACTCAATCAACTCACCTTCTCGCCAACTCGATTAATGAAGTCGCCAACACCAAGTAATCTGCCCACAAGGCCCAGTAGCAAGTCGCCAGACTCTAAACACAAGTCGCCCAACTTCGGCGAGCCATCCAAAGAAAAAAAGATCTCGCCAAACATAGACAAAACGCCAAGTCGCCAAGTTATGCTCATGAAGGTTCAGTCACTACTCCCACTTGAGGTGAATAGTAACCCGGGAAATTGTGTGCCAAATGATCTGGGCTAATTATTTGGGTTCCTTATGTTAATAAGTCACAAATGGAGGTTCACTAACCTCTATCAAAGATAAGATTTATAAATAAATTGTTCATTGTATTCATCCATTCCAAATTTGATCGCTCAAGTTTATAATTCCTTTGTTAATCTCACAATCCATGCTCTTTTTTTGAAGGGAAAAAATGCCATGGTGAATAAAATACTCGCTCCCGGGATTTTTGATGTAAAAAAATTTCAACTGGTTTTACATGCCCGCCCATGCTTTGAAATAAAAGGACAAGGGGATATTATTCAACCTAAAACCAATTTCCGTATTTAAAGTCACCCATGCCCGCCCATGGTAATGCTCGCCCAACAGCAGCCATGCTAAACAAATGCCCATGCTTAACATCAAATAATGACTATGAATGTCCCGGGTTATGTAAAAAAAAATAAATTCGATGTTTATCATGCCATTAAACCAAGATTAGTTTTAGCGCAACGCCAATGCCCACCATAGGTAAAACAACTCATGTCGGAACGGGTATGATGAAAATAGAAATGACATGGTTGCAATGTCCAAATTCTTATGTAATTGCCATGGTGGTGGTAGCCATGATCACCCGGGCACCACGCATGGTCGCGCCATGATCACCCGCGCCACGATGGTCCCACTCGCCACACCTACTCGCTCTGCCCGTTCGTGCTAGTCGCCTCTCATTCCAACAAGTCACTCACAACCACAATTACAGATACAAAGAAGAGGCAAGTTATACTTAGCGAATTTGTGAGATTTGTAATCATGAAAAATGGATGAGAGATGAGTAGTCAAAGACTTCCCACTTACTAAGGCCTCGATTTTGGTTTAACAAACACGTAAACCACCGATCTCACCAATGTCGAGAATTTCCCCAAATGGCCGAGAAGTTTAAAAAACAATCTTTGGTCCTATGGCCGCGGACTCAAAGAGGAAAACATGGCGCAAATCTCCATGAACCACCTGCAACTCGTTGCGCTTCAGAACGGGGAGACATATTTAGATTGGTATAATAGGTTTTTAGGGTCCAACTTAGCCGGAAAACATTTAATACTGGCCAGACTCCCCTTGAGGCGCGAGAAAGACCAACTAGTTAGCTTGTAGTATAAATACTAGAAGTGAAGACTCATTAAAGGGTCGAAATTTTTTACATTCAATACAAAGGCTTTTTCAGCCAACAAAAGAGGCCTTCGGCCCAAATCCTTTCGCACTTTACTTACTTGCATTTATTCTTCTGAATCTTGATCATTGCTATTCAATATATGAAAAACATTCATTCGATTCTTCATTAATCACACTTGTTTCACCATTACTACTTGTTTGTTATACCAATCCACATAGCCACATTTATAAACTTCGTTCCGTAATTTTTGGTATACAACACTAATGTACATTAAATAGGGATCATTTAGACAATTTATACACTTTTAGTAAGAAAGAAAACTACAATTTAGAACAGATAAAAAAGGAAAATAGAATCATACCTTACGATGTAAGGAGTACTAATTTTGATAATTGTACTTGAGTAAAACATATAAATAATATATAATCCTTCAGGTTGCTGGAAAACAAAGAGTCCCAACCATTTAACTTTTGAACTGATAATTAAATGGGATTAATCTCAATTTAGGGTGCAAACAACCCAGAGTCAAAAGTAGTGTTGAACTCGAACTCATGTCGATAAAAATACTCTAAGCTTGAAATTCAAAATTTTACATGTGTTCGATTAAACTTGATTAGGCTTGTGAGTGTGACGACCCTAATATTACTGAGCTCGAACTCAAGCTTGACTCAAGTAAGTTTAAGTTAGTTTTGAAATTTTCTCTGGTCAAACACATGCAGCTCATGAGTCGAAACGACTCACTTCCCTATCTCAATTGATTGGAAAATGATCTCTAGAATTCAATTGCTCATGGAATTTAAAGGTGTCTCTATTCGTATGAATTTCTCACTCAAAGTTTTAAGCCCACTGCTTCTCATCCAAACTCTCTGAAATAAAGGTAAATCCTTCTTATCTTTTCGTTGTGATGTCTATGCTCAAATAAACCCTAGGTGCTGCCCCTTTTACCTGTTCATAGCCATCGAAATTTACATTTGAGTGAGTGGTGAAAGTCTCTTTAAAATAAAAAAAAAAAAAAAAAAAATAAATGAAACGAGTTTTTTGCACTTTTAAAATAACTATTCAATTGAATAAGCTTAATCATTACTAAATTTTAAATCTTGCTAAAAATAGAACAAAATTAACCGAATTTATTATCTAAACATTAATATAAATTTTCAATTTTTTTTATGTATAAGGTTAAATAGCCTACTAAAAAGGTCATGCTTGAGCCTACTACAAATGTCAGATTTGAGCCTACTAATAAGTCTATCGCATATAACAGACCAAACTTGAGCATGATATCTATGTATTTGGCCCAAACCTTCAAACGAGAAGTTTTGCTCGGCCCGACCTAATTCCGCCCCTAATTTCAAAAGGGGATGATATTTTTAATATATTAAATTGTAATTATTTAAACAAATTTTCATATTTTTCAAATTAATTTTTGAAAAATAATTTATAAAATTATTTCTAAAAATTAGAATAATTTTAAAAATATTAAAATATAAATAAACTATAAAATATTATTTAAATTATGATAAATAAAACTTTTGTAGTTTATATATGTTTTAAAGTTTTTAAAAATTATTATGATTTTATAATTAACAATATTATAAAAAAGTATACCATACTAGGAAAAAAATTATAACTCTTTTTGTATAATTATAATTTAATATATTTAAAATCGTCTAATTATAATTTTTTTAAGTCGGGCCTAGCTGGACTTCTCGTTGGAAGGTCCGGACTTGATACATAGATGTCATGCTTGTTGGTCCCATGTAACGAGTCACATACGTGTATGGGGGAGGGGGGAATACCCGTGTACATTTTTTTAAACTTTGAAAACCTTTTGATCAGTGAGTCAGGATTCCCTGAATTTAGGCACTAAGAAGCACAAGTACCCTGAGTCCAAATCTACTGAGACAAGAACTCAGAGCAGCTTTTAGTCCTTCGTATAAGCTCAACTGATTCTAAGTGCGAGTGTCTTGAATAACTTTGCACAGATGACATTCTTACTTAATGCTCAGGGAAGCTGTTCAGTTTTGTAGTTATCTACACTAGCTATTAAGATGCGGAAAGTGTAGGCCCTAAGTTTATACTCGCTTTACTTTACTGAAAATGATTTTCTATTAACTCATAAAATCGTAATTAAGGCTGTGATTCAGCTAATGCAATACTTCAGTAGATTGGTTCCAAACTGAATGACAAAACCTTTGAATGCTCTCAGTGAAAATATGCAGTATGTAATGCAAAACAGAAAGCAAACAACACAATGTTTATACTGGTTCAGAGACTCAAGCTCTTACGTCCACTCTCCCTGATTCTCAGGGAAATTCGTTCAACACTAGAATCCACTTGTTTTATAGTATCAAGATGTACTGAACAAATCAACCTCTCTAAGGTGCTCTGTTACCTAGGAACTACTACATGAGTCCTAGTACTCAGAACTACTACTACTACAAGCATTAAGACTGATCACACTCAGCTTGCTAACTTCACAACTCTCAATTCCAAACTACACCAACTACCTAACACTTAGGGTTTGGGTTTTGGCTTAGTTTCAATTAGGTTGAGATATCCTTTATAAATAGAATAGTAACAAGGATATGATATCTCTACTATGCTTTGGATGTATATGAAATACTAGGCTTAGTGTGTGAGCTCTCTTCAAAGTAGAAACACTTGGAAAATCTTTAAGGTTCGAGTGCTTCAAAGGTAAACTTGAATAAGTTTGAGCTCGTAAGTTGCTTGATTTCCCGTAACCTTGTTTATGCCCAAGGTCACTCTTGAAAACTATCTGTTGGAGAGATAACCTTCTTGAGTTTCCTCTTATGGTATGAGTAGAACGACTATTTTAGGTCTTGAACAAGTCCTTGCATGGTTTGGGTAACATGCAGACGAGCTAGCCATTCATATGATCTACAGACTAGAAAGTTTTTAGTTCTGACTTTCCTCAGTGAGATGTCGCTTTCAGTGTCAGTGTCGTACGTTGCTGGCGCTCTCTGATTGGCTCCAAACTTCAGTGACCAGAGATAAACAAAACGTTTACTTTGAAGGTCAACTCTACTTAATGAGACAACCCTAAAAGATTCAAATGATAGACAATTAGTTCACATTCTTTTTGTCTGCAAGATCCTTAGTCATAGCACATTTATTCCCAATAAATGTTCAAGACTCTTGGTTCAATCCATATGACTTCAGCGAAATAGACTTCAGATCTTCAGGTCTTCATTCATTGAGTTCCCCCTCAATGTATGCTGTCTTCAGTGAATTACATAAGACCTACACTATCCTGAACTAGATCTAACTATACATGGTGCAAATTTTCCTGAACAACTTATCCTATCTGAAACCTAAATTGTCTATCAAGATATTCTGATACATGCCATACTCAGGGGTTTTTGGGATATAATCAAAATCTTATTATTAAATTTATCTCCCAATAATTTCCCCATTTTTGATGATGTCAAAACCATCTTGTTACAATGAAAAAGAAACCTAACATCTATTTAGGTTTCAATTTCTAATAACACAGAAAGTTCAGGAAATAAGTAAATCAAAATAAGGTAATGAGATATTATCTTATTGCAAACACACAATCAGTAAGATTTTTCATTCAGAGCAATTTGAAGTACACAATACAAGAGTTCCTACTCTATTGATACAAAACAAAATGCAACAACAGAAAACTAAAGGTTCAGTCTTCTTCAGAGTTAATCTCATCTGCAGGAGCTTCAAGATTGAACTGCCCAAAATATCTCTTCTTTAGCTCATCCCTCTTTTGAATGGTCTCAGTGTCATTCTCTGTCAGGCCTAAGAACTCAGCATGTTCAACAACTTCCTGAGTGATCATCTCAAAGTTGATCAAGCCACTCTTGAACATTGGAGGTGGATACTTGATTTGACTTGGTGCCTTCATTTGATAACCCAACACATCAAACAAATTTCTGAAGGTCACCCTCATAGTACCTCAACAAGTATGCCAGAAAGGCTTCATCTCTATCAGGATTTGGGAATGACCAAATTTGCAGTATGTCATAGTTGAATGCAAATTCCCTCTTGGCTTTCTCCCATCTGTCATTCAGCTCAATGAGCATCCACTTGTCCAGATGTGGCCATTTTATTCCTCCAACCTTAGTCCCTCTCCTCCTCAGGGTGAATTTCTAAAAATCACCTCTATTCCTCTTGGCTTCTTCCCTTTGTTTTTTGGTCAGCTCAGTACCAGCAGTAGGTTGTGAGAAGGCAGCCATATGTTTCTTCTTCTCAGCCTCCATCATCTTCAACCTGTTCTGCCAGCCCCAGTTGATTCTCTGATGTCCAACATCATAGCTTCCAAAACCCTCTTTCAGCAACTCTTCAGTTTCAGCTTCAGGGTACCAGCCTGAGTCTCTTCTATTTCTTCAAAGGACTTCCAATCTGAGTCTCTTATATTTCTTCAAAGGACTTCCCAAACTCAAGTGCCAATTGCCTCTTCATTGGCTTCTCAGTGGTCTTTTTCTTCTGGACTTCCTTGATGATGAAAGCATGTGCAGGTTTCTTCTGAGCTTCAACAGGAATGGCTTTCTAGCTAACACTCCATGAGCCTCACCAGTCTTGTTGGTCTCAACTACTCTCTTCTCAGCCATTCTTTCAGTAATTGCTTCTCTTGCTGTCTCAGGGTCAACCAAGGTATGAGCAACATCAATGGGAACCTGACCTTTTCCTTTTTCAGCTCCCTCCTTCCTTGCCAACCCTTTGGTCAAGGCTTTTGCAAAGTTGCCCCACTGATGTTTACTCTTTTCCCCTCTTTTGTCATCATAAGTCTTGGAAATCTCAGACAAAGTGCAATCTATGAGGAACTGCTCTTTGATGACTGCTCTAATTTTAGTGGCCAGATGATCTTGCTCATCCTCAACTCTTTTGGGCATGTTCTTGGCAACACTTGACTCCTCAGCTAATGGTGCGAATTGAACAGCAAAGGTCTCATGCATCAAGTCTGTAATCTTAGCCATGAATGTAGCACTTATGTCCTCAACAACTCGCTTAATCATGTCTTCATTTTTCTCTTCCAGTTTCTTCTCAAAGTACTCAGTCCTCTCTGTTGGTATTTACTAGCACTTAAAGCAGTTAAACATTCGCAATAGAAATACGAATTCACCAACAACGAATTACAATTGCATAATTGAAATAACAGAATACGTAAACGGAATTCTTACAGTTCTTCGTAAGCAATCTCCTCAACTACGGTATCCACGCAATCCCCGTTCACAGACTTGCACAGATTTGCCAACGTTGAATCCCTAGATGAACTTGCTAGAAAAATTCTATACTAGAGATTTTATGGAGAAAATATTTCTTGTGTGTTTAATGAATTTTCAAGGACTCATACATATAGGGGAGACTTAGCTTAAGCCTTAAGCTATTTCCTGTTGGGAAATAAAAGCCCAAATCCATAAAATCAAATCTCATAGATTTGATTTCCATATATATAATATCGTACAATAATATTCTATATATTATTTTGGATTCCTATTTTATTAAATGCAATTTAATTAAACTGTAATAATAATTAATTCTAAATATAATTATTATTAATTCTCCATAAATTAAATATTAAATTTAATTTAATATTTAATCAACCAACTATAATCTGTAAACGAGTTACTTGTTGTGTGACCCATAGACCCTCATATATCGAGCAATTAATCAAACTAACGGTCTTAATTGAACCATAGTCAATAAATCAGATATTCTCAATATATGAGGTACGTTACGAGGAACTTGCAACAACCCGTAACATATGTGGGCTATTGTGATAATTTCTTTTCATTAATGAATACTCTATTAAATCTAGAACATGATGAAGTGTCTATTTAAATAACTTAATCATACTAGTATTTTGCACGTGCAATGCACGGGCCTGTTGTAACATCATTTTGTAGTTTGTTGGATTTTGTTAATCTTGTTTTTTGCATTATTTTATTTTTCAGTTGATTAATAATAAAAATTATAGATGAGATACGTATAGCTATTTTGGTGAAAATGAGATATCATATTTAACTACTTTGTCACTTCAATATCAAAGTCTGGATAACTCGAACCTTGTTACTCTTTTAATATTTTTAAGCTAAATGTGGATACATGATATAATTGAATTTGTTAGTAGGCCGCCGGGTTGGAAACTCTGCAAGTATGCATCTTGAATGGAACGTTGAATGGAACATTGCATGACAACCATCAGAATATATAAGTTTACATTCATCTTACACAAACAACATTCATCACCGTCTCAATCCACAGTTTCTTTGGCATCCTCTTCGATAATACAGAAAGTATTAGAAACATCCACCGCACTATTTCTTCTCTTGGTACCATCAAACTCCACAATAAAATAATGATCAATGCACATGCCTAAAATTTTGTTTTGAGACTTGAGAGGTTGATAGTCGGATAGTGATAACTAATCTTAATGTTTTACACTAAAATAGAAAATGGGTAAGAACACAATTCACTTACATAAAAGAAACATCACCATTACTTTGAGATTTGAATTGCCAAATGAAAATTCAGTCACATATAAAATTAGAACATTTTTTTCAATCAAGTTACAGAAAGCAGAAATACAATGTGAAAAGTAAATATCATACCCGACTTTGAACTATCAGCCGAAGCCTTCTCCGATCGGCAACGACGTGAAGTGCTATTTTTAGAATACCCAATCCCATAACTAAGGACCCAATTCACACTCATTGTTGTAGGAGTCGCCCATTGGCTTAATCCAACAACATAAAGCAAATCCTATGAACAAACAACAGAGAGAAGTGAATATTCTTATATTGAATTATCGATTCTGAAATCAAAACTGGATTACAGACTGAACGTGGGAGGAGAGAGAAAATTGTTAGTTTCAATTTCTCCTGCAAAACAGTGTTGAAGAAACTACATGCCAATATTTATCCCTTCAATTAAGTTGAAGATACAATAAAACCTACCCATATCCGACGGGAAGACATGAACTTAACAAATCAGAAACACAAATTCCATCACCCAAGTGAATTTTAAGAAAAATTCCTCATTTTCTACTCTAATTGAATTGCAAAATTATAAAGATTACCGACAATATGTACTCAAGCTTTGTGTATGACGTTTATCCAAAGCCTTTATCCTTCCACTGCACTAATCAATTTTAAAACACATTCCTCCATCTACAAATCAAATTAAACTTGACATAAAAATTATACCAGTGAACTTATCCTAATTCCACTATATTAATCAAATCAAAAACTGATTCCTCCATCTTAAAATCAAATAAAATTGGGCATAAAAAATTATACTATCAAATAACTTTCCACATAAATCCATGATCAAAACAGGCATCCCTAGAAATTAGATTGTGAGGCGTTGTCGCTGAATGAAAATGATGAGAGTTTTGGAGATATAAGAGAAACCTAATTTAATATATTCCATTTTTTACTTACCAACAGAAAAAGAAAGGAATTTACGCATATTGGAGAGTAGTGAAAGATTGAGATAATTAACAAAAAATCTTTTTGAACGTTTTACCCGTGAATATGAAGAAGATAATTGTTATCTCAATAATGAGAATAAATGTTCAAAGAAGATGAACGGTATGCGATAAAATACTTTTCAATCCAGATAAAATGACATTATTTTTTAGACAAAAACTTGTATGCAATATTGCATACAAGTGATATGTGCAATTGGGTCTTTTTTTTTCTCGCGGTCAGGGAAATGGATTTTAGGGCAGATTGTTGGTGGGCCAATGGGCTTCTTCATCTCCTTCCTCGCGCGTGCAGTCAACGCGGTCAGATTTCCTCTTCTCTTCTGGCGAATTTCATGGGCTTTCTTCTTCCTCGTTCGTGCCCTAATTTTCTTTTTTCGCTCCGATTATTGGATGAAACCATGTCATTCAATTTGAATTTTGATGTGGATTTTACGAGAAGAAGAGAGAATATGTGTGATGTTTGGATTACCCTTCAACACAAAGTGTGTGATGAAATTCGATCATCCTTCGCACTTTTTTTCACGCTACTGCTCAGAATCTGTAATTTTGGATCAAGATTTTTTTCGTTTGTCTTGGTTTTTGTTCATGTAGTAACACTTGGTAACACTCTTTTTGTTCATGTAGTAACACATCAAATTGTTCTTTAAATCAGTAATTCGATGATTTTCTTTTTTTCGCTTGTAACATTTTGTTCATGTGGTAACACGTAATATAATAATGTAGTAACACTTATACATAGATGTAGTAACACACAAAAATTTGAGAAAAAAAAATCTGTAATTTTGGACTAAGATTTTTTTTGTTCATGTAGTAACACTCTTTTTCTCATATGGTAACACTCTTTTTGTTCATGTAGTAACACATCAAATTGTTCTTTAAATTTGTAATTATGGACTGTGATTTCTTTTCGCGCTTGTACTGATTTTGTTCATGTGGTAACACATAATATAATAATGTAGTAACACTTATACATAGATGTAGTAACACACAAAAATTTGAGAAAAAAAAAAAAAAAAAATAATGTTGTTAATGTAGTAACACTCTTTTTCTCATATGGTAACACTTCTTTTGTTCATGTAGTAACACATCAAATTGTTCTTTAAATCAGAATTAATTCGATTTGTGATTTCTTTTTCGCTTTTTCTACTGATTTTGTTCATGTGGTAACACGTAATATAATAATGTAGTAACATTATACATAGATGTATAAAACAAAAATTTGAGAAAAAAAAAAAAATTATCTATAACCCGCAACCAAATTTATTAGCAACAAACCTGAACTATTAGGCTACAATACATATTTGATAAAAATATCCTTCTATAAATACATATCGTCCCCCGAACCAATCCTCAAGATCAGCCCCGCCCGACCACCAGACCCGGCCAGCGCCCCGACCAAATTTTAAATAGTTTTTACCTTATTTATGTTGTATTGCATATAACACTAGTGTGCAATATTTCACAAAAGATTTTCTCTATTTTTTAATAAGCCACGCTTAGGAGGAAGATAAATTAATTAATTATGGGAAAATTAATTAGAAAACTTGAATAACATTATTTTTGTTAAACCACGCTTAGGAGGAAGATAAAATGACACGTGGTGGGTTAGGATGACACACGTCAAAATAAAAATGACACATGGCGAAAGTAGAGAACAATCAACTTGACACATGTCGAAAGCTGATTGAGAACTTTCTACTTTTATATAATAAGATTTTCTCATTACGCTAATTGATCACGTATGTCACATTTGGACATCATTCCAAATGCGACTTGCATTGGACAATGACTAACGATCCAATTAGTATGAGAAGATGAGTATTCTCTCTAAATCCACTTTGAGGAATGAATCATTTTCTTGGTTAAACTACCACGCACATGCACTTCGTGATTAACCCAATCCATGTCATATCTACCCATGAAGGGCGCAAGCGTCGGTCATGGTAAAAGTTCACCACTCCGCACATATCGTGCGTATTGACCTCAAGTCAGAGGAGTATCACATCGCTCCCACTAACCGAGAGACCCGTAGACACTTAAGTGGAATAACATCAAACAGTTTCTCGGATGGGTATACCAATACCCTCTAAGGTATATGTGCATCCATCATGAGATACCTAGTATCTCGTAGTAAGTGAGAACTACTACACTCTTTAAGAGTATGATGCAGATCGCACATCAATCTCAAATGCATCATCAATATCCCATTCTTGATGATCCTTGATCGGGGCTAATTAAGAATCATGTATAAGTCATCTGAGGTCTCACATACTCAATGAAAACATTGGTTCATGGGAACACTTACATGAATAAATGCAAACAATCAAACATAATATTCAAACAAGTGTATTGTCATACATTAATATTAAATGAACAATATTATTAAATCAAACTGAATATCATCGAGTATTATGTCCTTAAAAATGATTGTCTCTAAGACACTAACACTAACAATCTCCCACTTGGACTAGAGCCAATCACCTACATGCCTAACCCTTAGTCCATCAAAATGTCTAGTGTGTACATGAACACTCAGTGCTTTGCTGAAAGGATCTGTCAAATTATCTTATGTGGGAACACATTCTAACTCTACTAGTGTTGCACTCGTGCTAGCGCACGATCATTGTTATTACTAAACATTTTTAGATATTAAAATATTATTTTGAATTAATAAAATTTAAATTTTATATTGACATCTTGCTATAATATTTATATTCATTAATTAAGATTTTAATATTTTTGAATTGCATTTAATTTTATTCATAGCAATGTGATATGTTAAAGAAAATTCTTTGAAAAAAAGAATTATATTAGGATTAAATTTTTTGTAGTCCATAACTTTATTTCATTTTGATATTGGTCCCGAATGTTTTGGTTTCTTTTTCCTGATCACAGGAACACCTGATACAGAAGCATCAGTCTTCTTCTCTTTTTCAATTTGAAGGGTTTTCAGAGTTTTCTTAGTATTGAAGACTTCTTTCTGACTTTCAGTTTCTTCTTTTTTAGCTTCTTCCTCAGATTCTTCAAAATTTATTATCAATTTCCTCTAAGTAGTCTTAGAAGCTTTAGCTCTTTTCTTCTTTTATTGTTCTACAAATGCCACAGCCTTTCTCTTTCCAGGCCTGACTTGTTCTTCACCGGCTTGGCTTGTCTCAATTATCCTTCTGTCACTCAGTTTCTCAGAAATTACTTCCTGAATAGTTTGCTCAGATGCTTGAGTATAGATAGGTTTCTCAGCTTCTTTGAACTTGAGCTTCTCAGTGGCTTCAACTTCTTTTAAGGCTTCAGCAATTTTCTTTTCTTCAGCTTCTTTCTGAGCCTTTCTCTTCAAGGTTTGTGCCAACAACTCACTTAGTTTGCCACCAGGCCTTTCCTCCTTTTTGGCACCATACCTTGGAAGAAGTTGAGTCAGTGCAGTATCCATATGGTATTGCTCTTTGCTTATACTTCGCACTTCCCCTGCCAACTGATCATGCTCATCCTCTAGCCTTCTCATGTAATTTTTAGCCATTGAGAGCTCATCTGAAAGAGGTGCAAACTGATTTGAGAAGACATTATGCATCATCTCTGTCATCTTGGTCATGAGCATAGAGCCCATTTCCTCAACAACTGTCTTGATCATCAAATCATTCTTCTCAACCAGCTTGGCTTCAAGATAGACAGTTCTTTCCTGATACATCTGCTTCATTTCTGCATTGAGCTCAGTTTTGACTACATCAACCTTTCCTTCCAAAGTAGTCATTTTATCTGCAAGAGATATTCTTAGTTGCAGCATGTCTGAAGATGAACTCAGATTTTCCAGCTTTTGAGATTGGCTTGCCAAGGTTTCTTCAATTTTAGTCACTTTCTCCACCATTGGCACCACCTTCTCCAATTTATCCAGGATAGGACTGAGATCAATTTCTGGAGTTTGTATAACTTTTTCCACTTGAGCTGGGTGCTCCAACTGAGCCTCAGTCTGCATATCATACATAATAGATTAAAAGATAGGAACTTCAGTAGCTTTGACATAATGTTTAATAGTGCCAAAAGATACCTGAAGAGTGCTAACTTCAGTCTGAGGATGTGTGATATCAGTCTGTGCAGCATCAGTGTCCTTCTCCATCTGAGATTGTTTTTCAGCCTCATCTTGTTTGTCACCCTCTTTATCTTGATCCTCATCTCCTTCTGGATTCATAGAACTGGAGGCATCAATATCAGCTTTCCTTCTCTCAACCACCTTTCTCTTTACTAGCTCATCAAAATCAGCAGTTTTCATTCTGAGCTTGGTCTTCCTGAACCCAGAGAACTCTGTCAAAACAGCAGTCTCAGCATTCCACCAATCTTCTCCTCTGAAGGAGGCTATATTCAGCATCTCCGGAAGAGTCTGATTCAGGATATAGACGTGGTTACGAAGTCGGAAGAAAAAAGATCCCGAAGGTCGGGATATCTTTCACCTCGAGGTATCTGTCCAGGATGAACCGTTCCCCCTTGCTTCACCATTCAGTTTCTTCTGCCTCTCCCTTCTTCAACTTTGGGCTCTCAGGGACAGTAGGATCAGATTGTATGAGTTCTGGTGCTGATGAATCGAGAAATGGTTCACTCAGGAGCGCATCCAAGTTTAGCAATTCCTGAGGTTCAGACTGATCTGAAGTCTGAACAGGTCTCTCTTCAGTAGGAATCTGAGGTCCCTTGAAGATTTCCTGAGAAATTTTATCTGAGCTCAGAGAAGTCTCTAGTACCTCAGAGAAAACCTGTTCCTTAGTTTCTTGCTCTTGCGCAATTGTCACAACCTGAGCAAGAACCTGCAGTGGAGATTTCAGCCCTTGCTGGCCTTCAGGTTGAATTTCCTCAGTGTCACTGACCTCCTCCTCAGTAATAGATTGAAGCTTTCTGCGTTTCTGAGGAGCTAGTGTTTTCTTCTTCAGATTCTCTCCTTTTTCTCTTTTAACTTGCATCAGGGCTTTCCCCCTGGCTTGTTTGGCTTCAACAGCTTCTTCTTCAGCAGTCTCCTCCCGAGACTCAGAGCTTTTCTCTTTCTGTCCTTTCAAAGTCTTCTTTGTTGTTGGTTTGAACAGGATTTTTGACTTTGGAAAGGATGAGGAATTGGCAAAGATGTTCTCCTCTTCTCTGCACATTTCTAAGATAAATGCAATCTTGGTTGCATGTAGAATCTTTCCTTTGACAACAACAGACCCATTTACCTTCTGAACTTGTTTGGCTTGATCACTCACCACTTTGATTAAATAGTGTAACCAGTTGAATGCAGTGGTAGGTGAATCTTCAATCGCCGCCATTAACCTCAACTTAGGCGTGCTTATCTGTTCAAAGCTGCCAGATCTACTCATGATGCATTTACTTACAATATTCAGCAATACTCGATATTTAGGCTTCAAATGCCTTTTATTCAGAGTAGCTTCAAACTTTACTGGATGCTCTGTAATTTTATCCAGATATTCTTGTTCCCTACCCATCATATATACCGTAGGGTCTTCACCTCTATCGCTTAACTCATATATGTCATTAAGATTCTTAGGAATGATATATAATTCCCTAACAAAATCCACATATTTTGAACTATGCTCCAAATGCGATACAATAATCTGAGATTTTATACAATCTTCATCATCTAACTTTAAATTCGAGATAAACTCAATTACCTCTTTTGCATATTCTGCCTCTGGTTGATTCGCGACTAGGCATGTAAGCTTTGCCAACAGAATCATATTCAACGCCTCCTCCTCACGAGTTGCATTGGACGTGCTTTCGAGAGAGACGACATATTCGTTCCAAAGTTTATTGGAGATGGCAAGTTTGTCGTAAACAGAAAACGTCATTTTTGGAGAATTTCTTGGTGAAGGGTTTTGAGATAGGTGAGAAATTTTTGGGCAATCGAGAGTTTTTGAAGCAGGGTGTTTGAAGATGAAGGCTTTTTGGAATCGGGCTTTGAAGGAAATTCTTCAATAGATATAGGACTTTGATTCATGGAAAATCGCATAGATGAAGAAATCGACAGTTGAGATTAAAAACCGACTAAATCGGGTATATGAAAGGACGATTTCACAAATATAAAGCCGCCAATTTATCCCTATTGGTGATTAATGAACAGTGTATTTAATTACTGTTTCTGCAGACCATTGACTTTCTTCGTGGATTTCAAAGGTCCCGCCCAAAAATTCCTTCAGGTGTTTTATTATTTATTGCCAATGATTACTGAGATTCAGTTAGACAATAAATGTGTTGCATGAGTCAATACTTCTTCAGACTAATTTTCTCCATTAGTCTTACTGAGTTTTGACCTTGATAAAATGTCTGTATTATCTTGAAGTATGAAAAAGGTCGAGATAATCTTCGAAAAATCGATCTTGATAAAAGGTCGAGATAATATCTTTAATCTTGATCTTCAGGATATCTGAGTTTCCCAAGACTCAGTGTTCAGTACTTTCAATTTTATCCTGAGTTTTTTCGGTGAAAACTTTGAAAAAAACTTCATGCATCCGAAAACCTTCAATTTTTCAGATTTGCTTTATTCACCGATCCAACATACCTAATTCAATCGATAGTTCCTAATCTTGATTCAACAAAGGTTTAGTCAAGATATCAAATCTCCGCTTATCGATGAATTTTCTCCATTCGATGTCTTTCTTCTCAACATGATCTCTCGATGAAGTGATGTCCGATATCAACATGCTTACATCCGGTGTGTCTACAGATTTTGTGTAATAGCAATTGCACTATTATTATCACAAAATATAGGTACTTCATTGGCTATAATCTTATAATCCCTCAATTGTTGTCTCGAGCGAAAGAATCATGCACAACACTTCCTTCTGCGACCATGTATTCATTTTCTTGAGTCTTGGTTGCTCTTGAGGTTTATTTCTTTGAAAACCATGATATCGGTTTACTTCCAAGAAATTGACAAGTTCTGTGGTAGACTTCCGTCAATTCTACATCCTCCATAATCGACATCTCGAATAACCCGGTTAATTCAAGGTTATCATCAGCTGGATACCATAATCCTCTATTCACAGTGCCTTTAAGATATTTTAGAATCCTTTTGGCATCCTCCATGTGACTATCCTTAGGATTAGCTTGGTATCTTGCACATATCCCAACAAAGAAATGTAATATCGAGCCTACTTGTCATGAGATATAACTTGATGATTCAATGATCCTCTATAATCGGTGTGGTTTCTTGATTTGCCTTCGTGATCGGGATCCATCTTGTAGTTAGTATTCATAGGAATTCTATCTCGCATCGCAATTCTGTACGCTATACTTTGCAATCAGATCTCTGGTGTATTTTGCTTGATTGATGAAAATTCCTTCCTTAGTTTGTTTCACACCAAGTCCAAGAAAGAAATTCATCTCCCCATCATTGACATCTCAAACTTTCCTTTCATCGGGTAGAAAACTTTTCACACAGCTGATGATTTGGAGATCTAAATATGATGTCATCTACATAAATCTGAACAAGTAAGATGTCTTTCCCATCTTCTATCCTGAACAGAGTCCTATCAACAGTTCCTTTGATAAAACCATGGTCAATGAAACCGAAAAGGGTATCATACCATGCTCGGGGTGCTTGCTTAAGACCATACAAGGCTTTCCCCGAGCACAGAAACTTGGTCATTCTGTCTCGAAACCGGGAGGTTGTTCCACATAAAACTCTTCCTTAAGCACACCATTCAAAATGCACTTTTCACATCCATCGATGATCAGAAATTTCATGTGGGCAAAGATATGCAAGAAATAATCTGATGGCTTCTAGTCTTGTGCAAAGGTTTCATCATAATCCAAGCCTTCTTCTTGGGAATAACCTTGTGCAACTAGCCTTGCCTTTTTTCTCACAACGTTGTTGTTTTCATCTCTCTTATTCTTGAATACCCACTTAGTTCCAATCACATTGTGCCTCTTAGGTCTATCCACTAGCTCCCAAACTTCATTCCTTGAGAATTGATTCAGCTCTTCTTGCATAGCAAGAATCCAAAATGAATCTTGTAGAGCTTCTTCAATCTCGATGAGGTTCTTTTTTTTTTGATATAGGAAAGCAGAGAACAAAAGCACTTTCTCCATGGAACTTTCTTGTTTTGACACCATCTAATAGATCACCCACAATCTGACTTTTAGGATGACTATCCAACCATTTTCTCCTGGATGTTCCCCCTTCAGTAGTATCCTCAACATCAGAAATGTTAGATTCAGGTAGTTCATTAAATTCAGGAACAACGAGAAAAGGAGAAAGAGAATCATCTTCCTCGTGGAAATTCCATTCAGAACATTGTCAGAGACATTTGTTCCCCATTGGTTGATAGATTCAGAGATTGCCTCAGTTGTGACCACATCTTCATCGGCATTACATACCCGAAGTCCGAATCGGTGTATGTTCAGATTGGTCAGCTTCAGTGTGTTGGCTTTCCTTCAGTGGAGAATTTCCATCCTGAGTCTCACCATCCTGAGTTTTTCCATCCTGAACTTCTTTGTCTGAGTCTGATTCACCCCATTCATAGAAAGTGACTGACTTCTTCTTTTCAGGTTTAGAGGATGTTTTATCATTCTTTTTCAAGCTAAGTCTGATAATTCTCTTGATCAGTTCTCCTGAGTCATGTTCCTGTTTCTTGTGAACACAAGTAGATTCATAAAAAACAACATGAGGTGTTTCTTCCACAATAAGAGTCCTACAGTTGTAAACTCTGAAGGCTTTACTGACTTCAGAATATCCTAAGAATATCCCTTCATCAGCTTTGCTATCAAAAGTTTTCAACTGATCTTTACCATTATTGTGTATGAAACACTTGCAACCAAACACACGAAAGAAAGAAACAAGAGGCTTCCTTTCATTCCACAGCTCATATGGAGTTTTTCCTTGGTTCTTGGTCATGGATCTATTACGAGAGTAACATGCAAAGTGTTGATAACTTCAAATTTCAAAATCTCTTAGGAATATCGACTTTCAATCATTGTCCTCCTTGGCAACTTCTTTCAGAGTCCTATTTCTTCTTTCAAAGAACACCATTCTCATTGTGGGGTCCTTGCGGTGATGTTTCATGAGCTATTCCATTTCTTTGCACAATAATCGATATGATATGATTGATAAACTCGGTTCCTTTATCCGATCCGATTTTGACCACACTCGATTCTTTTTCAAGATCTTGAGCCTTTTCAAGAGTTCGGCGAGTTTTGTCCGAGTCTCTTTCTTCTTGAGTAAGAATATGACCCATGTGTATCTAGAGTAGTCATCGGCTACCACAAGTGTGTATTTTCCGCCATTAGTCTTGACAGTGTTATTGGACCAAAGAGATCCATATGTAATAGTTGTAGTATTCTATCGAGAGAAACATCTACTTTGCTTTTGAAAGATGCTCGATTTGTTTTCCTTTCGACAAGCATCACATACATGATCTTTCTTGAACACTTCATTGGGTAACCCCTTACAAGTGCTAATCTTGCAAGTTTGTTCGTGGTTTTGAAGTTTAAGTGATTCATTCTTTTGTGCCATAACCAACCGGGTATCGATGGAACTTTTTGCAACCAAACATGTATCTTTAGGAGTTGAACTCCAATCAAGAAGATACACATTTCCTTTTCTAGTACCCGGTCGGAAAATTTTTTACGTGAAGTATTGTCTTTTACATACCATAAGTTCTTTGAGAACTCAACACCTAATCCTTTGTCACGCAGATTTGACCGATAGAAAACAAGTTATGCTTTTAGACCGCATACACATATGAAACACCATGGATATGAACAGAGTCAACTTTAAGAGTTCCATATCCTTCAGTTTGTCCTTTGGAATTGTCTCCAAATGTGATGTGAGGGCCTTTTTGCTCAACATAGTCAGTGATTAGTTGCTTATATCCTGTCATATGTCTTGAACATCCACTTTATCCGGATACCATCTGGCAGAGCCAATTCATTTCCACTCATCGATCTTATGTTGTTTTCATTCAACTCGGTGCCCTTTTCCTTCACTGAAAAAAATGATCGGTTCTTAGGTACCCATTTGGTGTAGGGTCCTACCAAAGTTAAATTTGTACCTTTTGGAACCGAAATCTGCCTAACAACTCTAATTACTTTAGAGTGGCTCATTTGTCTCACATAAACATCTACATACACATTCACCACCCTAGGAGCCTTGGCAGTATCCTGTGCATGAGTGCCAGCCTTAGCATGAACATGAGCCTTAGAGTTCTTCTTGGGTTCAGGCCTTTTGTTCAAGTGCCTTAGCTTTTTGTGCGATTGGTCTCTGTCTCTCTTTGGCTTGGCCGAAACCTTTACCCTTAGGCAAGTGGGGTTTAGGTTACCTGTACTGAAATTGGGGTCTTTCAGTAATCTGAGGACTTGGTCTTTTTAGTTGAGAATATCTCTGCTGAGTGTTTCTCTTCTGAAAATTCCTCTGATGGTTCAGTGCAGATCTCTTTAGGTTGGTATTCTTAGCCTGAGGCTTTGAAGTACTGGCCTGAAGATTTCCTACCGAGTTTTCAGGTTTTCTAGCCTTTTCCCTCGAGGTCTGGGCTTTCTTCCCTGAACCTTCAGTTTTTCTGAAACCATAGGTCCTTTACCCTTGTCTAAAACTCTGGGCAATTCTTCAGTAAGAAGATTAGTGCCACTGGTTTAACAAAGACAGTCTTGGTGCTACTAGAAGCAGCATTCAGAAGACCTTGTGAGGTTCCCCCTGGAATGTATCCCAATCCAACTTTTATAGTTGCAGGTCTTTGATAACTCTGAATTTCATCTATCACTTTAGATGCAGAATTCAATAGAGCTAACTTTCTCTGCGCACTATCCTCACATTTCTTTAGAGTTTCATGCTTCTCAAAGAGGTCATTGAACTCGATTACGATAAAATTTGATCTCTTTAGTGGATTTCTCTAATTTTCCATTCAGGATCTCTATCACCTTCTATTATTCTGAGAGTTTTACTTTCAGAACATCTAGTTCATCAGTAGTTCCCATCATTTGAGAAGTGATCTCAGCATTTTTAGAGTCTTTCCACTTGATTCTCGTGATCGGTTCCTTGTTTTGCTCTTGAGTTTGAAAGGGCGATTCTTGTAACACATAATAGTCCTTCATAAGATTCTCAAATGAATCCATCAGTCAAAGTTCTTTGTTTCATGATGAGAACTTGAGAACTCATGTGCTTGTGTAGGAGCAACAACAGAGATAGAAGAATTTACCTCCTCCACAACCATAAGACATATATCATCATCACATCACTATCTCGAGAAAATCTCATCTGAGGAACGAACCTTCTTGAATGTTCTTCTTCCTCAAAGAATCATAGCTTTCTTCTTTGGAGATCTTCTTGTCTCTCTTGGCTTGTCTTTCCTTTCTTTCTTTTAGCTTTTCACCGGGGACGGTCATATTGAAAGTGACCTTTCTTCGATAGGTTGTAACATCTGTTGGTATCATCATCCTGATCACTTTCCTCCTTGGTTTTGGAGTTCTTCTTCTTGGATGAGGATCCTTCAGCTTTCTGGTCCTTTCTTTTCTCAATGTATCTGTCCTCAGCTTCTGAGTCTCTCTTGTACCTGTGATTCCTGTAATATTTCTTATATTTCCCATATCTGCTATTGAGTCTTTCAAACCTCCTTGCCATCGATTACTAGCTTATCCTCCCCGCTCATCATCCCGATTTTTGGCAAGTAAGTTCTCGAATTCTCTAGACTTCTGAGATTTCTCTTTGGCTTTGAAAGCCACATTCTTGCTAGATGAAGAATCATCTTTGCTGTCAGATTTCTTAGTTTTCTTGTCAATCACAAACTCATAAGCTTTCAGTTCAGAGAAAACTTGTTGATATGGCATGGAATCAATATTTTTGGTGTTTTCAATCACCACAACATGTATATCCCATTTCTTAGATAATCCTCTAAGAATTTTCAGTGCCACTTCTCTCTGTGGGTATCTTTTCCCAAGAGCACTCAGATCATTCATGATGCTAGTGAATCTGACCTCAAGTTTGTCAATGGATTCACTATCTTCCATTTCAAAGCTATCAAACTTTCCAATAGCAACATAAAGTTTGTTTTCCTTTATATGATCTGTGCCTTGACACATAACAGCAAGTGTGTCCCATATTTCTTTTGCAGTTTCACAGTGAGAGATCATCCCCATAACACCATCATCAATAGTGCTATACAAAGTATCTTTAGCAATGTAGTCCAGATTGACTAACTTTCTCTCATCAGGAGTAAGTTGATCATCAGACTTTGGAAATTCATCTCTGGGATCATTCCTCTCAGTATCAGTGATTCTGGGATTCACAACAGTAAATTTGAATGGTCCTTCAGAAACCACTCTCCACATTCTTTCATGTTTTGAATACAGATGAGCCTGCATTCTCAATCTCCATAGGTCATAGCTCTCAACAGAGAACATATGAAGTTTCTTAGAAGGCATGATGGCTAAGCCTTGTAAGATATCAACAAACAGATCTATTTAGTAGACCACCAAAGTCTTTCAGCAAAATAGACTATGGCTACCAAAGCAACTGGTCAAAATGAACCACTGCTCTGATACCACTTGTTGGTCCCGGTGCTAACGAGTCTCACACGTGTATGGGGGGGAATACACGTGTTCAGTGATTTTTAAAACTTTTCTTTCACTGAGGTCAGATGGGTCAGGTTATCCTGATGATTTTGCCCTGAGAAGGACAGATTGTCCTGAGTCAAAGTCTACTGAGACAATGATCCCGAAATTTTTTGAAGCTTGATTAATTTAACCGAACTGAGTTTATCAGAGATCCTGAGGTGCTTGGATCAGATAATTATCTTACTGAACCCTCATTAGAGTTAGTTCAGTTTGGTAACTATCTGTTCTAGCTACTCAAGTGTCTTGGAATGGTTAATACTATGTTTATACTCGTTTTAGCTTTGCTGAAAATCTTCCCTTCAATAAAACAGTGATTAAGGATGTGATCAATTTGATGCAAGTTCAGTGGATTGGTTCCAACTGAATATCAGTGAACTATGCTTTCAGTGAAAAAAACATGCAAATGTATAATAATGCGATCTGAAAGCAAAACAACACAAAGAATTATAGTGGTTCGAGAGACTCAAGCTCCTACGTCCACTCTCTCCGACCTTCGAGAGAAATTCCTTAACCACTTCCTAAAGCTTTACGGCTAACTCAACCAGTAGCTTACTCACTTTTCTACCTTGAGTTTTTACGTTTGAGTCACTGCAGACTTACTAACTCAAACACACACAAAGTGTTCGACTACCACAAGTAGCTTACTAACTTCTTCTCTAGAGTTTTCTTCGCTAACTCACTGTAGCTTACTAACTCTTTACAACTCCAACTCACCAACAAAACACACACAAACTACCTTACAAAGGGTTTTGGGTTTTGGGTTGGTTTCCAACTAGGATGAGATATCCTTTACAATAAGAACAATGTAAAGGCTAGGATATCTCTACTAAGCTTTGGATATTTCTTATCAATCTAGGCTTAGTGAATGAGCTCTCTCCAATGTGAAACACTTGGGAAATTCTAGGTTTTTTCGAAGTGCTTCAATTTGCAATAATCTGAATGAGCTCTTGAGTTGCTTTGAAATTTCCCGTGACCTCTCAATGTAAAGGGTCACTAGTATTTATAGGCAACTTCACCAAGGTCACTCTTGAAAAACTATCTGTTGGAGGAGATAGCTTCATGAGTTTCCTCTTATGGTGTTTGATGAACGGCTATATTTAGGGTTTGAATACTCCCTTACATGTTTTAGGAAATATGCAGTCATGTAGCCAATCACCAATTTTTTGCGATCTGAACATAGTACTACTTGACATGATTCATGTCCTGTCATTTTCGATTAATCGATAAAATACGATGTTGTCTTCCTCTGATTGGTTCTTGTCTTCAGTAAATGTAGACAAACATAACGACTCTTTTTGGTCAATCTCTCTGAATGAGATAACCTTAAACAACACTTAGAATTAGTTCCTTTTGTCTGCATAGAAATTTTTGGGCAATATCTATTTTTCTGAATGTTTGTGTTTTTCTCAGTTTTGTAGTCTTCAGATAGATATTATTCAGTGCCTCTGAACATTCAGGTTAAACTGAGTATTCAGTATCTTACTGAGTCTTCAGTAACTATTGGGTCTTCAATGTCTTGAGTCTTGATTGTCTTGACAACTTCTTGAGTCTTGATGTCTTGATGACATCTTTGAGTTTTTCGGTGTCTTGATGACATCTTTTGAGTCTTGATGTCTTCAGCGACTTACTAAGTCTTGATGTCTTGATGACATCTTGAGTCTTGATGTCTTGATGACATCTTGAGTCTTGATATCTTCGCGACATCTTGAGTCTTGATGTCTTCATAAATTCTTGAGTCTTGATGACATATCGAAGTCTTGATGTCTTCTTCGGTTACTTCTCGAGTCTTGATTTCTTGACAACTTCTTGAGTCTTTAGTTTCTTGATTTACTTCGAAGTCTTGATTTCTTGATTACTTCTTCGAGTCTTGATTTCTTGATTACTTCTTGAGTCTTGATTTCTTGACAACTTCTTTGAGTCTTCAATGTCTTGATTATTTCTTCGAGTCTATATCTGCTTGACTATACATGGTGCGAGATAACTTCTGAACAATCTATCTTTTGATTTCACTCGATCTATCAAGATTATCCTGAACATGTCATACTCAGGGTTTTTGGGATCTAATCAAAACTTTTTTATTAAATTCATCTCCCAACAGAAAACGATTGTCCTTAACTTTTATATATAGACATATCATATGAAATAACCAACAAAAACTATCTTCGTTGAAATTTTGAATGACAATCTATGACCAGAAGGAGTTAATGTAAGCATAGGTATCAAAGCTAACTATTTGACATTATTTCCCGTTAGAATCTTAGCTTCAAAAATTATATCACTCATTCTCGTAATAACCAAACTACATATTAGGAAAAAAAAATTCTCATTACAAATTTAATGAATTAAAACATATTCAACCTTTAAAAGATGAGCAAAAAATTATAAAAAAATATTATTAAAAGTACAATCCTGGTTTCATTGCACAAACCCCTTGAGTGATCAATATTTCTAAATAACATTACTGGTGTTCCAATTTTGAGATTCATTTCATGATCAAGAACACTCGAACACTTTTGACTATTCAAGAATTCAAGAGTATCCACATCAGAAAGATGATCAACATTTGAATCAGCATGGCAAGGACTATCAGATCTCAAATATGTATGGATTCATTTTCATTAATCTGAATCATGTGATCGTTTATGGACCTAACAACATCCAACGTGGGATTAAGAATTGTTATGTTATGTAAATAATCATGATCGTCCATCATTTCTTAAAATCAAGATAAATACTATCAAAAAAATGACCGATCAGATCATCACTACCTCTAAAAAGAGTATCATCCGGAATTTTTACATCAAAATCATACTCAGTTTGTGATCCTACACTTCAATCTCCAATAAATGTTATCCAATTAGAAGAAAAATAACTCTCTATTTGCGGAAATCATCAACCGATTCCAAATTCTGCAACTGCATGTTCCTTGCAAGTTTCCGTAAGATATAATAATTTCCACAAAATACATGAACTTATTGTAACGTGAACAATATCATGTCTCATTCCTTTTGGAATAACCTGCAATATCTGTCAGAATCACCTCCAAACAAAACAGTCTTATCATCCAAAAGATAGCGAATCGACCAACTGCATAATATTCTTCGTAGTATCAAGAGCTTCAATATCTATTTACCACCTGAGATTCATCCTATATAATGAGACCAGTCTCAACCGAAAGCTCGGCAAGATGACTATCCTGATTAATATTGCAAGTAGAATCTTTGGTAGCACTATTTGGAATGACAAACTTAGAATTGCAGACTCACAAACCAATATCCATTTAGGAAACCAAAGTGTGCACTTGTCTCTTGTTTTCATGGGTACAACCAACCAAGTGTAACTAGAATATTTTCTTAGTGTCCGAAAGAACCAAAATCTCCCCGATCCATGCGGCAAATAAACCCAAAAAAAAAAAAAAAAAGAAAACATCAATTTATGTATTGAAATTGAAAACACAAATCGACACATACATGATTACAAAAATCAGAAAGAAAGGTACAAAGATGAAATCTATTCTCAAATTTGACACAATTTAAACCATTTCATCATCCAGTTAAAACCTTAAGGTGCGATGTCTGCTTTAAAAAAAAGCTTGTAAATAGATTCATCGAAACTTCCAAGATATTTGATTGTTCAACAATAAGAGTTAAAATCAAGTGTCATGAATTTACAAGAATGTAAAAGTTTCATGATATTAGAGGCAGATTTAAGTATATATAATTTTTTGTGTGTTCATTTCTACCACCCCGATTGATCCCAAGACTTTTCAATTTTAGATTTCTTAGAGTATCTTTTTTGTGAAGACTCAATAAGGTGAATAGTATGAACCTTTTCCATGACAAAGCCAAATTAATTAGTCTTGAGTACCTAAAATCATATCGAGATTTTTTTTCAAGTCTCTGGACATCTTATCACAAAGAACTTGCATTTGACTAAACTTTTGTGCATAAATGGATTCCTTAGGTAATTGAGAAAAAAAAATAAAAATAAAAATTGTGATCATTATGATGCATAATATTAATCTCAATTTATAGGAAAGTACAGTTACTATCATATCATATTGAATTCAGAAAAACAAATAAAATATAATTGAAAATAGAAAGGAAAAAAGTTAATAAATATGGAAGAAAATTAAGGACCAAATTCAACTTTTTCGTCCTTTTAGCCAGTTAGAATTAATGACAAAAATATTGAATTTGATAAACCTATTTTAGCTAGTTCAAGGTTAAACAATTGAATTTGGTAAATTTAAGGGACTATATCTAAAGTTAAAAAAAGTTAGTGGACTAAAATCAGAATAAGTGAAAGTTGAAGAACAAAAAGCATTTTTATACATTTTTTAATATCTTATATTTGTAATATATTTACATTTCTTATTCTAATTTATAAACTAAATGTATTCTTAAATATAATGTATATGCAATTGTGTATCATGTTGGTTCAACGTTTGTTGTATTCATATTATTAAAATATTATTTCAATACATATTTGATAATATTCTATAAATTATAATTATAATTTTAAATGCTCATGCATTATCATCATTATATTTTAATTTAAATTATAAAAAATTCAAACAACGAAATTCAAATATGTAAAATCATAAGTAAAATCTTTTTCATATCTCTCTTCTTTTCATGCATTATCATGTTATCAAGTTATAAGTAAAAAAAAAATCATATCTCTCTTCTTTTCATGAAAAAATAAAATAAATGAACCCTTCAACACTATACAAAAAGTAGAAAAGTACCAAATGTGACATATTCTTTGGAAAAGCAAGGATCAATAAACTAATTCTTGTGTCAGTAATAAGGAAAACTTCACCAACAAATGTTGCCTCTTTTTTTTTTCTCGAAATATTCACAGACACATTCTTCAAGCTCACAGTGAGGAATTTTGTTTCTAAATTTTCCTAAATATGAGATTTCATTTGACATTCTATTTGAGGAAAACTGAAGCCACAACCAAACTGGGGCATCATTGAAATATAAAATTATTCAGAATAAAGTATACAAACTATTTTCCATAAAATTCAATTAAATATAATGTTGCATCATACATCTTGAATTTGAAGATGTTCGAGATCTTGATTCCCTTGTTTATTTATATCCGTTGTAGCGACATAAATGAAATTGATCTTGATACCATCTAACAATACCAAATTTAGAAAGACAAAATAAATTATGAACATTAAAATTTACGTAAGACAAATTCCCATTTTAATTAGAGATTTTAAAAAATACTGAGTAGACATGTTACTAAAAGAGGAGATCACTTCAGAGGGTTTGCAAGAAAAGTCTTGTAAATCAAAACCATTTAGTAAATTACTATTTCACTTTGACTTATTTTTCGCAGAAACATTGATTTATGAACATTGAAATTTGTTCACAAGACATATTCCCCCAGTTTAATAGTTATTGTGATAATTGGAACAATTTACTACTAAACTTACTAATAATCAAGTTATGAAAGAGAGTATCTATATAGAAATTGCATTTGCTAATAAACTTAATTGTACAGAAAACAACGTCAATTTTAAATGATCGAAATGATACTTTATCATACTTTCCAAAAAAATAAATTAGTGAAAATGTTGGCTTCTCTCAGAGGCTCACTAACACCAACAAACATCTATTTTGGAGATCAAATCATGCCTTGCATCTCTTATTCAAGGGCTCAACCAACCAAGTGCTACTTGCATATTTTCTTAGTGTATGTCTAAAGGATCAAAATATCCTGTCATGCATCAAATAAACCACAAGATCGAAAAAAAAATCAATTTATGTGCTGAAATTGAAAACACAAATTTATGCATAAATGATTAAAAAAAATCATAAATGAACATATAAAGATGAATTAAGTGTACCTATTCTCAAATTCATAATAATTTTTCATCGTCCAGTAAGAATTCAAGTTGCGCATTGGCTTTAAAAAAAAATACTTTTAAACAAATTCATCGAAACTTCCAAAATATTTGATTGTGAAACAATAAGAGTTAAAATCAAGCATCATAAATTTGCAAGAATGTAAAAGTCTCACATTTATTTTAGAGGCGAATTTAGAAGAAAAAAAAAAGAACTTTATTATGTTGTTCATTTCTCCCACCTTTATTGATCCGAAGACATTTCAATTTTAAATTTCTTAGAGAATCTTTATGTGAATGCTTAATAAAGTGAAATGTATGAAAAAATTTCATGACAGAAACAAAGTAAGTGTCTTTATTACCTAAAATTAGATTGTGAATCTTATGTTAAGTCTCAAATAAAAATTTATCGCAAAGAGCCTGCATTTAACTAACTTTTTTGCATAAACTACTTTTTAAGGTTTCCAAAAAAAAAAAAGGCAAAAAAAAAAGGAAGAAAATTTATGATTATTATAATCCTGAACCTTAATCTTATTTTATATATGAAAAGGCAATTGTTGACATATCTTATTTAATTCAACAAAATAAATATAAAAATAAATAAAAATATAAAAGGGTAAAAATTATTCAACGTGGACGGAAATTAAGGACCAAATTCAACTTTTTCGTCCTTTTAGCTAGTTAGAATTTAGAGCAAAAAAGTTGAATTCAGTAAGCCTATTTTAGCTAGTTCAAGGACAAAAAGATTGATATTTTGTAAACTTAAGGGATATTTATAAAGTTGAAAAAGCTAAAGGATTACTATCAATATTAATGAAAGAAAACAAAAACACTTTAATAGTGTATTTTAATATTGTGCATGCAATATATTTACATTTCTTATTCTAATTTATAAACTAAATGTATTCTTAAATATAATATATATGCAATTGTATATCATGTTGGTTCAACATTTGTTGCATTCACATTATTAAAGTTATAATTATATTTTTAAGGACTTATATATTATCATCATTATATTTAGTTTTTTTATTATAATACAAACTAATAAAAAAAATTGATACCCAACAAAGAAAATTAATAAATATCCGACATCTTAAGTTTTACGCCTCGCAAGAATAATAATAACCAAATCAACACTACTCTTCAAAAAAGATTAACAAAAAATCATAGAGGCTAGTGTAGGTTTTGTTTAATTAAATAGTTTATCAAACAATTGGTGAACAACTATAAATTTTCTGTCAAATGTCCATTTTAGACTGGTCAATGCGTTGAACATCATCCTGAACTTTTTTGATTCTTGACGATCACATTCCTTAGCAAAATTTTGTATGGAACCGTCCCCTGTTTTTAATTAGTCAGACTTCATCTATATTTGTTGTCTTCTTGCCCTCTATTTTCAACCTTTTTTTACTATTTTTGTTTGCTTTCACATTAGAAAATAATTTTTTTAGAAAATTCTCCAAGATGCAGAATACCATTTAATGATCTTTGTACATTTTGCACTCAATTTTGGTCCTTTTGGACCAAAAAAAAAAAAGGTTAAACACTGGCTAATTTGAAAATAATAAAAGAATTAAAATGAGACCAAAATTTGTTTCAATTTTGCTTGAAAAACCATGAGTACAAATGTTTATTGATAAAATATAGTCAACTAACATTCAAATGAAATTTAAATTCTCTTTATGTATATTTTTACAATTCAAGAATCGATTTATGAAGAATTGCAAAATAAGAAGCATCATCATCATCTTTCAATATAACTGAAAACGACCTTTTACCATACAATATTTTTATTAGAATGAATGTGGTGTAATACAATTAATAAGAACTAAAATATATAATCTTAATATTATAGATTTCCTTCAAGTATTTGATTCCCCGATAAGGCACATCATTTCCAGCTTCTTCAGAGTATCCAAATAGTTCACCATATACAACATGCACATAGTCAATGTCGTTGAGATAAACAATTGACTTAAAAATAGGTACACACTCAGTTCCAATGTCATTAGTATCATATAAAAATGATAAAATTCTAACATCATAACTAAGTCACTAAGAATTGTCTTAAAATTAAGAGTAAAAACAATATGATTCATAATATAAAAATAAATAAAATAACACAAGAGATGAAGGTGATAACTTTGGATGAGAGTAAAACGATTCATACACAAAAAATAAAAGGAAACCTTGCTAATGAGATTGAAAAAAATGAATTGTAGAATCTCTCTATAAATAGATGGGAGAACAAAACATTTGCTCTAAGAATAAGAAAGTAATAAAGAGGCAATTAATATAATTGACACCAAAATAGCACCCTGCTATGAATAAAAGGTACCTCAAATGTACGGATGAGATCGATTGATACAATTTTCATAAAATAATACATGGACTAATGAGTCGCTTGAGGATGATATGGATAAAATGTAAAGTTACGCAAATAATCATATACCACTAAATCAAATTTTATAGTTTTCAAAATAAAAAATAACATAATTCTTTTAAAAGAATCAAGCAATTCAATCTAAAATATGGCAATTTTAACATTGTTTAATTACTATAAGTTTGAGAGATATATAAAATCTTAAAAACCTAACTATTTTAATATTATAATCATATATCACTAAATCAAATTTTACAATTTCTAAAATTAAGAATAATTTAATATTTTTTGTAAAATCAAGCAATTCAATCTAAATTATGACAATTTAACATTGTTTAATTACCTAAATAATACTATAAGTTTGAAAAATATATAAAATCATAAAAACTTAACTCCGTTAATATTATAAAATTTACTATGTACACAAATAAAATGAGTTGCTCGATTGAAGCCAACCAATAATCCATTAGTTATAGAGGATGAATTGTTTGATTTATCATATATAAAAAAAAAATTGCTTGATTTACCATATAATAGACGCTTAATTGAGTATTTTGTGAATTGAGAATTTGTGACATTACGAGCTTCTTTTTATAAGAATCAATCCACGTGAATATTTTAGTAAAATAATACATGGAATAGTGAATTGTTTGATTGAAGCCAACCAATAATCAATTAGCATTTGAAGATGAATTGCTTGATTTACCATATACACAAACAAAATGAATTGCTTGATTTTTCATATAATAGATGCTTAATTGAGTATTTTGTGAATTGAGAATTTGTGACCAAATCTCTTTCCGGTAAATTTCTGAAAATTTTCGTTTAATATGATATGGTTTTTCTTTTCCAAATCTATAATGGGTTTATAATCATAAATGGTTGTACAAACAAATCTATTAATATGGAGTAGTAGTGATTTTCGGTAAAAACAACTACAACAAAATACAATTAATTCAGATAATTGTTTCTTCCGTGTTTAAATTGCGTACACTAATTAATTGAAATTGTTGAAAATGGAATTACATACCATAATTCCCCCTTACTCTTCTTAATTATCGAGCTAAAGGTTTCAATTGACTGAATTAAAGAAGGAAACAAACAAAATACAATTAATTCAGTCAATTGATTTTTTTTTTTTTAATTGCATACACTAATTATTGAAAACAGAATTGAAAACTTAATTTTTGGCTTGAAACCGACACAACACTGCCAATTCAACCATATATATACTACCACAACAACTACCTTATCACAAATTTTGGAATATTTAATTTAATAGTATTCATAAATAATTCACCAATAATTTAGGAGAAAAGATCCTTGGTAATATAAACCTTAAGGTTTTGAATAAATTACGCAACTATTTTCAATGTCAATCAATTAACTATTTTCAATGTCAATAAATTGTTTATCACTAATCAATGCAAAAACATTTTACAATTCTCCTCTTGTCATCTGCATTTCTTGCCTCAAACAGACCCCTGCTATCTTTTGCTTAATTTTCATCTGTGTATCTTGTTTTCCACCCCTTATTACTCTTTTGTGCCAAAAAAGAAAAAAAAAATGCTGCTTTTTCGAAGTGGTTATACTTTGAAGTTAATTTGATGTTTTTTTAGTGTCTGGTTTTGTTAATAAATTCTTGATATTGTGCATTTTACTCATCTACATCATCTTCATTCCCCCAGAGATTGCTGCCTTTTTCTTTTTCTTTTTTTTTAAATTTTCCTAGTTTTTCTATTTTCTTCTTTTCTTGATTTATACCTTTTTGGTGTTTTGATTCAATGCCTCTATGAATCCAATCATTTTCAAGAACTTCTAGATACAGTATATGGACCTTTTTGAAAAGGTGAAAAGCTCTTGTTGATTTCTAGCTTTTTCT
Source organism: Stenogyne calaminthoides (assembly GCA_037126765.1). Taxonomy (NCBI): domain Eukaryota; kingdom Viridiplantae; phylum Streptophyta; class Magnoliopsida; order Lamiales; family Lamiaceae; genus Stenogyne; species Stenogyne calaminthoides. The sequence continues at coordinate 29,547,229 of JBBCBC010000020.1, forward strand.
ATGTTTAATTATTACTCTGGATTTACAATTGAATCAGGCTTTCATGTGATTAGATTCATAAAATGAGCTATATGTAACCTTTTGTTTGTTTAAACATATTTTTGTAATTAAATAATTTCTACTTATTTTGACTTGTAATGTTTGTTTTGTTTATGATATATTCACGCACATATTAGAAGCAAAGCTCATATGCCAATTAACATTGTCAACAATCTATTCATAGATATAGAGTTATAGACTAAAATAAAGCAATAATTATTATTATCATACTAATATGAAGACTATAGCAACTCCAGCAAGATCACAAACAACTTTGTTGACACCACTCAACGGAGAGCTTGGCAGGATGGCTTGGTAAGCAAGCAATCCGTTATGTAGGCATAAACTCCCAGTTATTTCTCATCTGGCGATCGAGCATGAGAAGCGACGGTAGTCTGATTCCCAAATTCGATTAAGGCCGGCTGTTGATAAGGACAGCGCGGGAAGTTTCTCGTACTTGCTTGGTGTGCCCCCCTTTCTTCGAGTGCCCCGCCCGGTTCACTAGGCTTCTCGGGCAAAAGCGGAATCTCGCGGCCCTTAGCAGAGGAAAAAATCAAATGCCTTCCCCGGGCGGAACCATCACACCTTTGAAAGCACCGTTGCACATATCATACTTCACCACGACACCAACCATAATATAAAAAAGAAAAAAAAAATTGTATGAGAAATAAAAAATAATGAAACTACTACAAATGAGATTGAAAATTATGGAGGGTTAAACTTCTCTTTAAATAGGTGGGAGAACAAAAATTTTGCCCTCATAATAAGCAAGTAATAAAGAAGAATAAATATCATCAATTAAATTATCAAAGTTACTATGATTAAATTGTGAAAAGAATGAAAGGCTGAGATCGATTGATTAAGATCCAACGGCCTAGGAAAAAGAGCAGAAAACTGAAAAGAAAACCTGTAGGTGCTTTATATATTTATAGATTTATCCTATCGTTATGATCTCTCAGATCAAATGATAAGCCTGGGTACATGCCTACTTATGTTTGTTGATCTCGGTTCCTTTGTTTGTGCAATCGCACCAGCGTTGTCTCAATACAACTTTATTAGACATGCAACTGGCACTCAGAACTACCCCTAGTTCTCTCAAGAACTATAAAATTCAGACAGTCTCCTTGAGGCTTCTGATACAACAATGTAGTCAGCTTTAGTTATTGAATCTGTGGTCGACTCTTTCTTGAAACTATTCCAACTGACCGCCCCACCATTGAGAGTGAAAACATAACCTGACTGTGCCTTGTAATCATCACAGTTGGACTGGAAATTGGAGTCAGGGTAACCAGTTACTACTAGTTCTGACTGTCCACCGTAGTCAAGGACACATTCTTTAGTTCGTCTAAGATACTTCAGAATGTTCTTGACAACAATCCAGTGAGATTCACCCGTATTCTGTTGGTATCTAGGAGTGATGTTGACAACGTAGGCCACATCGGGCCTAGTGCAAGTCATAACGTACATGATTGACTCAATTGTAGATGTATATGAGACATCCTTCATGTGCTTGATATCAGCTTCACTAGAAGGACAATCCTTCTTTGACAGTTTATCCCATGATTTGCCGGTAGAGACCCTCTCTTAAAGTTCTCCATCGCAAAACACTTCAATACCTTGTCTACATAGGTGGACTGTGACAGCTCCAACATCCTCTTGGATCTATCCCTGTGGATCTTGATCCCTAGGATGTAGCAGGCTTCACCAAGATCCTTCATCATGAAGGTCTTTGACAACCAATCTTTAAAAAACTGCATTAACGGGATATTGTTTCCCAAAATCAAAATGTCGTCAAAATATACGATTATGAAGACAATATTCTTCCCGCTGCGTTTATGATAAACGCGAGGATCTTCTGAGTTTCTGATGAAGTAAAAAGACTCGATAGCTTCATCAAATAGGATATTCCAACTCCTGGAAGCTTGCTTCAATCCATAAATGGATCTCTTTAGCTTGCATACTAGATTAGAATTTGGCTTAGATATGAAACCTTCCAATTGAATCATAAACACTTCCTTATCAATGTTTCCATTGAGGAAAGTTGTTTTGACATCCATTTGCCAAATCTCATAATCATAGTGTGCTGCTATCGCAAGTAAAATTCGAATGGACTTGATCTTTGCAACTGGTGAGAAGGTCTCGCCATAATCAATGCCTTGACATTGACTATAACCCTTCACCACAAACCTAGCTTTGTGGGTTTGTACTTTGCCATTTGCTTCAGTCTTACGCTTGAAGACCCATTTGCAACCTATGTGCCTAACCCCCTTTAGGCAACTCAACCAAGTCCCAAACTTGATTGGTATACATCGAGTCAATCTCGGATTTCATGGCTTCATGCCACTTCCCTGAATCAATATATGATATTGCTTCAGAGTAAGTATTAGGATCGTCTTTATCAAGTATGTCCACATTATCGATTTCCTCCAAGAGGTAACTATATCTAATGGGCAGATTACGAGTCCTAATTGACTTACGGAGTTGTGGTTGTGCAGGTTGTACATTCTGATCGTGAAAATTTTATGATGCATCAATTTCATAAATGTCCCGAGAGTTCTCAAGAGCTACACTTTCAAATGCCTCTTGGGCGGAAGTTTGAGCTATGTTGTTCTTATTCAGCCCACTTGGAGGTTCATGCATAGGCAAGCCAACTCCAATTATGCTCCCACTGGCTGAAAGATAATCACTTAGTAAAAGACTCCCACCGTAAAAGTCGTTGAATGCTTCCACTGATTCCTTGTCATGTTGCTTTGACAAGTTATCAGTCTCTTTGTTAATTTGTGGTTCTTGAATTTCTTCAAGTTCTATCGACTTACTGCATTGTTCCCTAAAGACATAATCTTTCTCAAGGAACTTGGCTTGCCTAGAAATAATCACCGATTTGTTTCTCAGGTAGATAGAAATAATATCCTCTAGTTTCCTTAGGATATCCCACAAAGTAACCTTTTTCACCTTTGGATTCCTATTTATCAGTGAGCATTTTCTTAATATACGCGAGGCAACCCCACGTCTTGATATGTGAGAAAGTTGGCCTCTTGCCATGCCATAGCTCGTATGGTGTATACTCAACTGATTTGGATGGAATCCCATTCAGAATGTAGATTGAAGTTTGGAGTGCGTAACCCCATAAGAATGTCGGAAGAGAGAAAAAACTCATTATGGACCTTACCATGTCTAACAAGGTTCGATTTCTCCTTTCGGACACACCATCCATCTGAGGTGTTTCGGGAGGAGTCCATTGAGATTAGATTCCATGCAACTTTAGATAATCAGTGAATTCATGGCTAAGGTATTCACTTCCTTGATCCGATCGAAGAGTCTTGATACTCTTACTAAGGTGCTTCTCTACTTCAGCTTTATACTCCATGAATTTCTCAAAGGATTCGGATTTGCGTCTCATAAGATACACGTATTCGTATCTCGAGAAATAGTCAGTAAAATTGATGAAGTAACCGAAGTAACCCCTTGCTAGAGTGGGCAATGGTCCACATATTGTTAGGAAATAGGGTGCCCGAATCTATTCGAGGTGCAATTTAAATTATTTAATTATTACTAGCACGAATTAATCCTATATTAATTCAAATAACAATTAAATACTCAACAACCTATCATGCGTACAAATAGCCACGTAAATCCTACACATGCGGAATTCTAGGAGTTACGTATGGCGTACCTTTTGCGGATTCCACGGAGGAAGAATGATCACACAAACCCAACGACCTTCTCCAGTATTCCCACGTCCTTATTTGATATCCCGGTGAAAGGATATCCTTAAAATAATTAACAAAAGGAAAAGAGAAAAATTGTTGCACCACCTTTGTGGATTTCTAATTTTTCCAACACATGGAATTATGTTGGGGATGAAAAATTCATACCCTATATATAGAGATGAGGGGGCGAAAATTTTGTGTCATATTAGGGTTAGAAAATTTCTTTGTATCTTCCCAAGATATAATCTTGAATATATCTTGTATATTCTATTTCCATAATAATCACAAAATATCATTTCTTTCCCCACACTCCATAATTTTTGAAAATCTTGGTAAATAAAGGAAGAAAAAGAATCTTTGACTTATCTTGAATTTATGGGATAAACTTGTATCTCAAGAATACTTATTCCATAAGATCTTTCCAAGAAAATCAAGAAAATCTTTTCTCTCTCCTACCCATTTTTTTCGAAAAATTGGAAAAATAAGGCAACAATATTTCTTTTATTTTAAGCACATTTTTCAGTTATTGGACTTTATCTTTGGGCTACTAAAGGGGCCTTTAGGAGAATTAAGATTAGACCTTCCAATGGACTTTGGATATTCAATATTGAGCCACAATATTATTCAAGCCCATAAATATTAATTAATCCCACTATATAATTAATATTGCACTATCCATCTTAACCCATATTATTGTAATATGGCTCCCGATTATTATTTCTCGTGTTTAAGATTATCTTAGTCCATTAATTAATTCAAGCCACTGAAAAGCTTTATATTAATTAATATTTTTTATCCTTGGTTTAAGAATGACTCAACATTTTATCCATACCGGAAATTAATTTCACTTGCAAGATTTGGTATGATAAGTCTTCTGAGCCTCCCAAGGGGACAAATCACGCAAGATGTACTTGCACACGATTCTCTCGTAGATAAATCTTAGCAATCGGGACTAATAATATTGCCCAAGATATAAAGTATCGAAAATGATCTCTACCCAACATAAGTCAAAGCAATAGTTATTGACTTCACACGATCCTATTTAAGGAACGGAGATTAAGAAATAACGAACCACTGAGGTCTAATTCTTCTGTTGGGAAATTTAGAGTTTTGATGAAAGTTCTAAAACACATGTAATAGGACCAGATATAGTCGATCGATGTTTTTATTACCGTTATAGAATACCAATAATTATTGATAGAACAACCGATGTAGAAGAAAGGTCACATATTGAGGGGAACCTCAATATGTATAGGTTAGATCAAGATCCAAGAACAAATTGATATCCGACGGCCGGAAGGCAAGAGAAGGACAAAGATCGGTCGATCCGATAAAGTCGATATCAAAAGTTCAAATTCGTAATTTGAAGATCGATGACTTCCGAAGATCGATAGACACATCAAGATCATCTTGAAGCTAAGACAACCGGCACCGTTCTATCGGAGAGGTGTCTTCTCCACCCAAGAAAACTGATATTTCACCAAGTCATACGTCGATCCGAAAGCAAAAAGAATGTCAACCTTAGTTGGTAGAACAACACCGAAAAGTTTCGTTAATAACAAGACACGATGTGTAATCTTTGCTTTCTCCAACGGCTATAAAAGACACTATTCACGCTTCGGCCCGCCATGCCGCTCCTCAAGATAATCAATCCTGCAAATCTACCAAATATAGCCGGAAATTCAAATTGTTGATTTTGAGGTCTATAAATATGAAGATTACTCTTCAGAGTGAAGACACGGAAACATTGAAAAATAATCGGGTAAAACACAAACTTGAAGATTATTTTCTAAGTGTTCATCCCATAGTTCTTAGCACATAAATTTTTTCATCTAGGGTTACTTAAAAACTAGGAAATATTTCAAAGTTGAACCAAAAACAATTTACCCAAAACCCAAAGTTAGGTTAAGTTGTTTAGCAAGATTTCAGAATGGTTTCTAGTTATTTACGGGATCGTTGAGTGAGAACTCTTTAAATCATTGGTCCAATAATCTAAGTCCAGGTTTAGTTGGTGCCCCTTGTGATAGGGAAGAGTGGACGTAGGACCGGTTTGTCCGAACCACTATAAATCTTGTGTGCAAATTTGATTAACTCAATCACACACAACTTTTAAAGATACATATTCTAAGTTAAGATTTGCACCAAGCTTCGATCACAAGTTTGACACTTTAGTCAACCGTTGAAAGACCGACTTTGGAATCGATTTATTAAAACGGTTTTTCACACGGGTAAACTTTAGCTTCCGGAATCGATTAAACATAGATATTTAACGGATGATTTGACATTATTATCGATCAAAATGTCAAATCGCAATGTCTATCCGCAATCACACCCGATTTGGAAAAGTTTTCGAGACTATTCATTCAATTCTTCAAAACCCGAACCTAAGTTTATCAGAAGCAAAGGGTTCTCTGGAACACTTTGATCATCCTTGAGGAAGAATCTTTGTGGTCATTTGAACAGATCTTGAAAACCGTTTTAAAACACATTAGTTTTTCCAAAATTACTCAAATGGATAATACCTCGGTATGTATCATGATTTGTAATTGATGAGTATGCAGATTGGGCCATATATATGTGCAACCATCTAGGTTCGATAAGGATGAAAGTCATTGAAAGAGGACCCATCATCATATATCACGACAACCCCGGTTGGAGGAGATCTGAACTTTGCCACCTGTGGATGCAAAAAGCTCATCGATGGATGCAGAGGAAAGAAAGTTGTATACTCTAGATACAATCGCCGGACATATAATCATGAAGACGATGGATAAAGTCACCAAGGAGAAGATAAAATATCTCAAAACTAAGCAATGTGGGATACTCTAGATGCGAAAAAATGATCGATCAAAGATACCCGAACAAGCAACCGGTGAAGTTCAAAAATCAAGATGTCGCTTAACGAGACCATCAACGAGCTCGATGGAAGGATTACTATGTCAAGATATAAGCTACGAGAACTTGGTAGAGATGTCGGGGGATATCAACTACAAGATCTTAAGATCTCTCACCAAGAAATGGGACATGAAAGTCACGGGGATTGCCAAGACATTTCAAAGATGAAGCCGAGTAGCTTTGTTCCTAAGCCTTAAAGCTCACGAGTTCGAAATCGAGAGGACAAGCAGATGAAGACGAGACATCAACCTCAAGCCTAAATCAACAACTAGCAAGTGAGATCTAAGACCACCGAACCCATAAACATAATAAGTCAGGCGATTGACGCTTTTACCAGAAAACTTGAAAAAATCAAATATTCAACTTGGTAAGTATCAAGATTCTATAAAGATTATCAACATAGCTAGGAAGAGATTCAGCTAACAATGTTTATCAAGAGATCACAGAAGAAGAAAAGAAAAGAGATAATCTCGATATTTGACAGAAGGAGTTCATATTTAGATCCTACAGCCTTTCTGACTCACCCGGAAGAAAAGGTTTCATGGAGCGTATTTCAACCGCCAGAAAATATTTAACGCCAAAAGAAAGAGAAGAAAAGAGGAACGAAGAGAGCAACGTTATAGGACAGAAATTTGTATTAATTGATGATTCCTATCAAAATCTATAGAAATCCAAAAGGCAATCTGATATTCTCTTCATATGACGATGAAATCTTTTTGATGGCCATTAATCTGAGGTAACCCTCCAAACCTTCGCTTTGTCCTTTCACACCGCTATTAAAGCACACCCGGCCGGAGAGATTGCAATTCGATCAATTGCTTGATGATCTCTCTAACCTTTTCAAAAAGCTGATCTTCTAATCTCGAAAGAGAACGATCTCAAGAAAGCTACAATCCTCAAACCGCCGTAAGGTAACCTTAACATTCTTAAATCTTCGAAGTTTCATCAAAACGATTACAAAAAAAGAAGTTTTTCTTAAATCCTTCAAACTTAAATTTGATGAGCTATTCCGATTTACACGAGAGTCTAAAAATCTTCCGTATTTAAATAGAGGTTTCACAAAGTCATCTAAAACCGCTCAAGATATGAACGCTTTTTTTCGAACAACGATTCAACAAGAAGGGAATTTGGTATGAGAACCCTTCCACATCCTCAAAATTCCCGCTTGATTCACTTCAAAAGGTGTAATCAAACGAAGCAAAAAGATACACTAAAAGCTAAACTTATATCGATTATTTGAACAAGTATGAATGGACCCCAACTTTCAACGTAAGAACCCGGTCCATTGATCAACTCGATCAACATATTAGATTATGTCTTTAAAAGGGAAGTATGTTATCAAGGTCACCGCCGAATAAGCAAGCTATAGGTTATGCCAAAAAGATATGAATCTTTTGATGGTAGCAAATGATTACCCTTTAATCGAAAACCAAGGGTCATAGGCACCGAGATTAAAAGAAGACAAACAACAAAGATAAATCCCAAGTCTTCTAAGTCACCCAAGACACGAATAATCATACTAATCATATAAAAAGATTTATGATTATGTTGATATGTATGGGAGACAAATCGGGCCTTCTCGATCTAACCGACACAATAGAAGTGCTTGTTGTTTATATGAATCCCTAAAACCAAACCTAACCCCTCGGGACCCAATCCAAAAGGAATTTGGTTGCGATTATGGGTTTAAACAAAGGAGGTGTACAAGCAACTATCTGGTACATCGATAAGTGGATGCTCAAGGCACAAAGCAAACATCTCCTTAACTCTTACATAAAACAAAAGGGGCCAAATTTACTCTTCGGTGATGATAACTTTGGTTTTACCGGAGGATTGAAACCTTAGAGAATGATGATGTCTTTCTCGTATGTCGGCGGATTAAAGCATAATCCATGGAAGATCACAACAAATTTCGAAGACCGATCAATGCACTATCAAAGATTGAAAAATTTTTTGCTAAACTAGTCTTTCAAGGAAAGGGACGATCTACACAATGATTGGAACAGTTGTCTAAGAAATGCATGCGATTGTTAAGAGTTCCAAAAGTAGCGATTGGCTCTGGCACAAAAGAATGAGTCATCTGAACTTTAAAACTCTTAATAAGATAGCAATGATGTCTTTAGTGGAAGGACTTCCGAATGAGGTATTTTCTAAGGATCGGACATGTGTCACATGTCGAAGAAAACAAAGTTAAAGCCTCATTCAAGGGAATCCTCGACGGCATCCAAGATAGTAGTTGCAAATGCTTCATATGGACCTATTTGGACCCGATTACACGGTCGATCTCAATGACGAAAATATACTCTCGTAATCGTGGATTACTATTCCAAGTTTACCTGGGTTATATTCTTACATAAGAAGAATGAGACGACAACAAAAAGATAAGATGCTCAAAAGACTACAAAATGAAAAGGGTGAATATAAAGGTACAAAATTTCGAACTCTTTTTATTCTTGATTTTTGCACTAAGTTTGGTATACTGACATGAGACATCAACCGCAAGAACACCACAAAGAATGGAGTAGCGAACGGAGAAACAGGACACTCAAAGAAGTTCGCCGCATGACGATGTTAAATGAACATGCAATACCAAGCCGCTTTCGGGCGTAAGCTATCAATAAGATGCCATACTCGCAAAATGTCTTCGACTAAGGCTCACTACAAAACACCCTATGAAATGTGGAAGGGCGTAAAACCTCGTGTTTCTTACTTCCATGTTTTTGGGTGTAAGTTTTCATACACAACAATGGGAAGAGTCATTGAGACTTTTGAGGCCAAGTCGATGAGAGTATATTCTTAGGATATTCCTCATCTAGCAAGGCTTTTTCGGTTTACAACATGTAACCCTAGTTGAAAAACACTTTTGTAGTCTTTGATGAAACATCTTCTAAACAAGAGAAATCGCTTGTAACAAAGAAGCCCAGTCAACCAAGACTATGCACGTCTAAGAAAGGAAAAAGGATCGAAATTTATAAAGATACATTCCAGATCTAGGTTCAATCAATCCTAAGGCATAACAATGCCGATGAAGAAGTTCGCATACCGAGATAAAATCAACCAACCATCTGGTTCGAGGGGAACATATGAAGTTCCCACAAAAAGACATCAACACATGATGAGTCCAACATCACCGAGACATGTTCTTATCAAGGGATCATAAATCGCACCACTCCCAATCGCTAGTAATGAACTATTATCGAAAATGGATGATGTCCTCCAAACGACGCAAATCGTAACGAAGGACTTCGATAACCAAATCATCCAACCGTCAAGACCCATCCGATAGAGTTAAAACTAGACATCGATTGGTGAAAGTGCCGCCTATTGTTGTTATCCGGCCTATGAAGGAACCAACAACAAAGGGAAGAAGAAGACGCAAGCCAGATTCTAAATGCGAGGAGGCCGGAACGTTCGAGAGAAATCAAGTTTGGGAATTGGTGGGCGCCCAACTCATCAAGATGTAATTGGCACAAAGTGGGTATTCAAGAACAAGAGAGAGATGAGAAAATGTCATAACCGGAATAAGACAAGACTTGTTGCTAAGGGGTATTCACAATCGAAATGAATTGATTATGATGAGACCTTTACACCGATCGCTTCGCTTTAGAAGCCATTAAATTTGTTTTTTAAGCATATGCTTCCCACAGAGGGTTCACTTGTGTATCGGATGGACGTAAAGTGCATTCTTAAACGGGGGTAAAGCAGAGGAAGTTTATGTCGAACAACCTCCGAGCTTTTGAAAAAGGGGCAACCAAGTGTACCGTTTTAAGAAAAGCTCTTTATGGCCTGAAACAAGCTCCTCGAGCTTGGTATGATACACTCTCTCAGTTCTTGATAGACAGTGGTTTCACTAAAGGAATAGTGGACAGAACCTTATTCAGAATAGAAGATGGAGAAGATATTCTGATGGTTCAGATTTACGTGGACGACATCATCTTCGGATCTCCCAACAAGAGTCTATGTGAAAGATTCAGCAAGCTGATGCAAGGGAAGTTCGAGATGTCCATGATGGGTCAGATGAGTTACTTTCTGGGTCTACAAGTTAAGCAAAGCACATAAGGGATATTCATCTACCAAGCAAAGTACACTAGATTGGCTAAGTTTGGAGTTCAAAACTGTAAGGAAGCCAGAATTCCTATGTTGACTGGATTCAAGATGGATCCAAATGAGGATGATCAGAAAACCAATCAGAAAGAATATAGGGCTCTCATTGGATCTTTACTATACCGACCGCCAATCAGACCATATCACTTTTGCAAAGGGGTGTATGTGCGATTTCGTGCAAATCCAATGCAAAGCCACCTAGAAGCGCTTAAGCGATTCTTAAATCTCCACAAGAAACCTTGGTTTATTTTACCCATCGATGATAATCTAGAGCTTAGTGGGTATTCGATTCTAATTATGGAGGTTGCAAAATTGACAGAAGTCAACCTCGAACATGTCCGAGAGTAAACCATCCAAAAGACATCATCACATCTACTATTGAAGGTAATATAAAATGGTCGTTGTTCTCCAACCGCTCCGCTTATCGAAATGAGGGATTATAACATTGTAGCTAAGAATCTACCTATATTATTGATGAGTTGTCATCAAAATCGTTTCTTCATACAAGATGCAAGCATGTGGATGTCCACCACTTTATAAGAGATCATGTTGAAAAAGAAGAATATCCGAATGGAAAAGATTCATACCGATATATGGATATTCTAACCAAGCCACTAGATCTCGATTCGAGAATTAAAGAAGCTAGGCTTCGGATTTTAGAAAAAAACACCTGATGTTTAATGGAATGATCTCTGCAACCCAGGTGGTTAAGGACTAACCAAAGTTAAGAGGAATCGGAGTTTGGTATCTCAATTCGAGAAGATCGATCAAGGAACCGATATGAGAAGATTTTGGATTATCGATTAAAGAAACCGATTAAAGGATTATCCGATTAAATCGGGATTTCACACTTTGTAAGTCGATTAAGTCCAACAAGCAAAATTCACAAGATTAAAAGCTTACATCGCATAAGAAAACAAAATTTACACAACAATGGAATAATAGAAATTTTCATTGATAAAGCTGGTCGATTTACATTACAAGTTACAAGTACAAAAGGACCCGGAGGTCAAGATACATAAGCCATAAACCCTAAACCCTAAACCTAATCAAAGGAAATTTTAAGATCCGATGCTCCCATTTTCCCCCACTTAACAAGGCTTTGAAATAATCCTAAAGCCACCCTGAGCTTCGAGTTAGGAGCCGAAAAGGATTTTGCCGATGATAGTGGAATTGAAATGGGACACAAGTTCATGATCAAAAGATCACATGGCCACATGTGTCACATGAAAAAGAGTTGATTGATAAAAGATCGGTTGTTGTGATCAAGATCGTAAACTCATGTTTTATATATTCCTTGATGCAACTCACGATCACACACAAGATCAAGAAGTGTCTTCGGGAGATCGATCCGTGGTTTTAAATGTGTAATCTTTGGTGACGACGAAAAGCAAAGATAAGGGACACCGAATTTGAGAAGTCAAATCATTGAAAAAAGGGGGTAAAGGTTTTTCTTGGGAAGTTTCAACTTAAGGGTTCACCGTAATACATGATTTACAAAAAGATAAGTATGGTGAATGGGTTATGTTGTGTAAATCATTGGTCCAATTTATAGAGGCCAAAAGGATGCAAATGCAAATTTGATTTCTCAAAGCCTTTTAGAGAAATTTGATCTATTTCCACCACGATTGATAATTGGATAAATTCAATTTGACATTATGAAGTATCCGGACTATTATTACAAATGTCAAATCGCGTGCGGAATGACTTAGAATCGAGACTACTATTCAATTCTTCAAGAACTAAGTTTTGGCGGTAACACTTATCCCAAGAATTGACTTGGTCCGAGTAGAATCGAGTTAGGTCAATCAAATCGATTAGATAAGAGATCGATCGGATGAGGAAGATCGGTTGAGTATGATACCTCAACAAATCAATATATCGATTCGATAAGAAATCGAAATAATGGTTGAAGGGGAACTTCAACTAACCGAAGGATCGAAAAAGGAAAATCTTACCCTGAAGGGATCTTGAAAAGGACAGTTGGGAAATTATAAGGATTAGGCAGAAACCTAAGATCAACAAGTGGAATCAACAACTACAAGTGGTGGTATTGATTCAAATCAATCAACCAGATATCTATTTCCTTGTTTATTGCTTACTTATTTATTTGCCTTTCTTGTAAGTGGATCTATTTAATGCAAACGCCATATTTGTATTAATTGCCACAAAATGTGCTTTTAAATCCAAAAGGCAATCGACGGATTTTCCCGACCACTTGATCGTCTAACCTTTTCAAACGGTTGATCTTCTAATCTCGATTTTTCCTCATCCTTCTTATAAGTTTCATCAAAACCCTACCAGAGTTTTCTTATCCTCAAAATTCTTGCGATTTATTCTCCGAAAACTCAAAATTACTTTTCTCGCGATTCAAAGTGTTTTTCTTGATTCAAACTTATCTTTCCTAAAAAATGTAACTGTAATTTCGGTTATTTGATGAATTTCTTTTCTAAAATCCATTGATCACATAAATTATGTCTTTATATGTTATCCTGCGATATGCCTTATCTTTTCTTGGTATCCGTATGTGTTTATCGAATCCTACGAGAATAGGTCCGATAATCAATACATGATATATTTATGATTATGCACAATTTTAATCGATCTATCTTGTTGTAGATGACCACTCTTTGGGAAAGATTATGTGCAACTATCGGATCTGAACAAAATTGTCGATGACAAATTTGTACAATTTGGTGTTACGCGGGATCCGAATCCATGGAAGTTGAACAAATTACGAAGAAAGAAGGTCTTGAAAAAATTACGGTCGCTCAATCGCAATCCGGTGATGCAAAGATGAAGCACTCAATTCTTAAGGAATTTGAAGGTGGATCACAATCTCGAGATGAACCATTTCTTTAGTTAAGGAAAGATCGGGTATCGAAACATATCCAAAAGGAAGAATCTCTTTGCTCACTTCTGAGGAGAATGAAGATGAAGAAAAATGAACTCTTGAAGAGGTGACAAGCACCAGCACCGCGAAAATGTTAAAAAAATACCGATTGTTGTTTGACATCCGTCAAAAACAATCATGGGTAAAAAATCCAGAAACTGCATGACATGTATCTTTATAATTGATGAAGCCAAAAATATCAATTGGCATGGCTGGAAAAATTTTGGAATTTGGATCCAAGAAGAGAATCGAATCTCAACAAGGTTGCAGAAGAATAAAATTGATGAATGGGATCATCGAAATCCTACAAGGCCTTCCTCACAACCACATCTTATGGGCCAGAGATGTTTGAGGTGAATGTAATAAGATCCCCCCAAAAGAAGAAGAGAAACCGTGAATGGAGGCCGGGGTTAGGCAAAACAGCCTCCATGACTGTTCTAGATCTTGTTCCACAGAAGAATCTCGGCTTAACGATCTCCTTCTCAATCTCGAGATTCACCACTTCCTCAAACCTCGAAGTTCATCATTTGGAGAACAAATACCCGCATTTTTTCGAAGTATCCCTCTACATCTCAAATGAGGCCAAAATAATCAATGTAAACCATATCTCGCCAATGGTCGAATATGGAATTGATGGACTATTGATGAGTTGATCCAGAAATGTAGCCCATCCCGTTATTGGAGGAAGGCCTCAAAAGATCTCCGATAAAGAGCTTCTATTTTGATTATAATAGAAATGTATGGGAGGTGCCGATGAATTCGCATTTCGACATGAAGAAATCAACTGTTAGATCACCAAATGAGCCGATAATCTTTGAATAGATCAAAGCTCGATCCACATAAGCCGATTGATCTCAAGTGAACTGAGATCCCAAAGCGGATGATCCTATGATGTCAAATGGAAACTATACCATATTTTCAACATCCAACCAAGATCAACCGAAAGAGATCAAGTGACGCTGAATATTCCTACAACTCACATCACCGCGATCAACTTCGGATCACGTGTTTTAAAGATCTCAAAGAAGTCGAGGGAGTGTTGGCTAATCAACTTAGCAACACAATAATCGATAATTGGATCATCAACAGAATTGACTTTTCCCGATTGAGGCAAAAAGATCAAAAACTTTTCCGATTGACTGCGAGTTTAAAAAGATATTGATGACAAGCTAGTCCAAAGTGATCAACAACAAGTTTCTATTCCGATGGTCACCAAAAGCAAGAAATGAATGAAGAGAAACTTTATTTTTACCCTCTCTATTGATCCTAAGACAAAATCTCAAGATTCAAAGTCTTCTAATTAAGCTCAAGGTTTATCTGTTGAAGATCTTAACAAGGCCATATCGTTCTATCTCGATTTATCAACGCTTTTTTTGATCAAACCAAAAAGGGGGGAAGGACAGATCCAACCGAACTATCGTTTTGGACCCATTCAAAAAGGACAAAGACTAGACCATTGATCTTTTGGAAATTTAAAAGATAGAAAAGTCAAAGGCAAGAAAGTTAGTTTCACAACTTGATGAAAGAAAGCCACAAGAAGAGAAATATTCTAAAACAAAACTATCCAAAGAGCAGATTGCTGAAGAAGCCCGAATAAGTGAAGAAGAAAGAAGGGCAGAAAAATTGGCAGAGGCAGAAGATCTGAAAAAGAAATACAGATTGAGGGCAAAGAAAGGAAAAGTTGGAAAATCGGACGTAACCTCACCCGCCAGAAATTGATGAAATCATCCCGAAACCGCCGCATCTTTGAGAGGTTTGATAATGTAATAAGATCGTATAATGGCAATGCTTTTGTTCTAGATCTTGTTCCACAAGAAGAATCTCCGGATCACGTATTCCTCAACCGGGGAGAACAAATACCCAGATTTTTTGAAGTATCTGGAAAATGAGGCCAAAATAATCAATGTAAAAATATCTCGCCAAGAGTATGACGTGATGGACTACTCGAAGAAGGCAGATGGCTCATTTGATAGACTGGCATTTCAAAGGTTCTATTTTGACATCCTGAGCAAAGCGCGCATAACTGATCCTCAGCAGATCAATGATGTCAAATGGAAACTATACCATATTTTCAACATCCCTCAAGATCAAAGAGAAATGCCAGAAGGATACAAGCCAATAGACTGAAGAATCAGAAGACTACTTAGGATCAGCTGTTTTTAAACTCAAATTTTCTGATGTAATATGTAATCGATAAATCTAATGAAAGGAAAGTTTATTTTCTGATCCTAAGACAAAATCTCATTGTCTTCTAATTATGTGCTCTTTACTGTTCTATATTTATCAACTGTGCTTAGTTTCACAAGTGTTTTGGTTTCATCAAAAAAGGAGAAATTGTTGGGAAATTTAGAGTTTTGATGAAAGTTCTAAAACACATGTAATAGGACCAGTCAGACCTGTTAGCTGACTGATGTTTTTATTACCAGTTATAGAATACCAGTTGATAATTATTGTATAGAACAACTGATGTAGAAGATAGGTCACATATTGAGGGGAACCTCAATATGTATAGGTCGAATCTGAAGATCTAAAGAACGGTGATATCCCACGGGCGGAAAGCAAGAGAAGGATGAAGATCGACGATCCGACCTTCGTTGGTCAAAGTTCAAATTTAATACTTTAAGATCGATGACTTCGAGAAGATCGGACTACCTCACATCACCGAAAATCGCTAGTTGAAGCTAAGAACAAGACATCGTAGATGATCGAATTAAGGATTCAAAGTCAGACCGGTGAAAACGATTTTCACCAAGTCATACAAAGACACTATTCAACACTTTTCGGCCATGCACGTATGATCGGAGTTAAACGGCATTACGGGATTTGGTGCCGTTTCTCATCAATATTCACACTTTTCGCCAAATACATCAATCCAAATTCAAATATAGCTCTTCAAATTGCTTCCAACGGCTTTTGATTTCGAGGTTTATAAATATGGGATTACTCTTGAGTGAAGACACGGAAACTATCAAGAAGCTCAAGCTATAATCGATTTCCGCACGAAGAACACACAAACTTGAAGATTATTTTCTAAGTGTTCATCCCATAGTTCTTAGCACATAAATCTTTTCATCTAGCTGATAGGCTACTTAAAAACTAGGAAAGATTTCAAAGTTGGAACCAAAACAATCTTACCCAAAACCCAAAGTTAGGTTAAGTTGTTTAGCAAGATTTCGCACTAGGGTTTCTAGTTCGATTTACGGATCGGTTGAGTGAAAACTCTTTAAATATCTGTTGGTGTCTTGTGTTGGACTAACACACTAATCTAAGTCCAGTTGGTTTAGTTGGTGCCCCTTGTAATAGGGAAGAGTGGACGTAGGACTGGTTTGTCCGAACCACTATAAATCTTGTGTGCTTTTACCTGCTTTGATTAACTGTTTTACACAATCGCACACAACTTAATTAAAGCTGCATACATATTCTAAGTTAAGATCAGCTAGCACCAAGCTTCTGATCTGATCAAGTTTGACACTTTAGTCAACTGGTTGAAAGACTGACTTTGGAATCTGATTTATTAAAACTGGTTTTTCTCACGGGTAAAACTTAGCTTCCGCAAATGTCCGATTAAACCGAAGATACCGAATCGATCGCCTTTCAGCGATTAGTAAGTTAGATATCGATCCAAATCTGATTCACTTGCACTGATCGGTATCTGCAATCACACCGACCAATTCAGACGCAAAAAAAATTTCAAAAGTCTATTCACCCCTCCCCTCTAGACTTCTGCCCTCACAAAACCCGTTCGGGACCTACAAGTGGATCCATGTTCAGTACTGAAGAATTTATCCTCGCTGCAGGTCTTATTCAGCGCATCATCATGCACTAGTGTAATCTCTTGGTCAAGACAAGTCAATCTGAGCCTTACACTTCAACCTTTCATGATGGATTGTTCATTTCCATCTAGGTTGTGAATTTTGTACTTAGTTACAAGGATTTGTTAAGGTGATCTTCTGTGATTTGGTATCACCACATTAACTACAATGTAACGCGTACTGTTAAATGAACAGGTATGCAGTAAATATATATAATATTCAATCATATTTAATGCAACAGTGATAAATAATTTATTTCAGTAAATAAATAAGAAATTCAATTTGGTTATATATAAAGTAAAAAAAACATACTTTACAGTATAACCTCAACACATATATCGCTGTGAATCAACTCTAGAACTTCTTTGGCACGTACCCCCTTTCCCAGAAAAAGGGTTTATTGATCATTTTGCCCTTGAGACAAGATTCACAATTTTCATAAGACTCAAAGTCGAATAGGGTTAAGTAGTCTAACTTTCTTAACCTTGCAATTCTCTTCTCGTTTGTATGACCAAGTGTACAATGCCACAAGCAAGTTGAGTTTTCCTGATTACTAAGCTTGGGTCTTTTATTTTGTACATTAAGAATATTATATCCACAATTCAACAAATATAAATCATTCACCAAGGGGCATTACCATAAACCACACCATTTAATGTGAAATAACAATTATTATCACTAAAATGGAAGGACAAATTCTCAATGTCTAACATAAGAATGAAAATAATGTTGTGAGTAATAGAAGAAACAAAATAACTATTATTAAGTTCTAATCTAAAACTAGAGGGTAAGTCTAAAACATAAGTCCTCACACTTTCAGTAGCAACTCTTGCTCCAATTTCCACGTGTAAGACGACTTCACCCGACCTAATTGTCCTAAGAGACATGAGGCACTTCACATTCGTACAAATGTGTGAGCCACATCCGGTATCTAATACCCAGCAGTTAGCGTTATTAGTGGACATGTTTATCTCAATAACAAACATACTTGTTCTAGTTCCAGGAGCACCCAGTGTCTTCCTTTCAGCAACCAGAACCTTACAGTCCTTCTTCCAGTGCCCTCTTCTGCTTACAGTAGAGGCACACATCCTTGTTTACCCGCTCATTCTTTTGAACACCATCTTAGTGGTAGTAAACTCAAAAGCCTTGAGCATGTTATGAAGTCCAGGCATGATCGCATCCTTCTTATTCACATTGTAGTTCACAATGAAGCTAGAATATGAATACGGGAGCGACTGGAGGATAGCATAAATGGAAACGTTGATCTTTTGCTCAATGCCTAAACGACCAAGTTTCTCAATTAAGTCTATCATCTTAAGCACATGAGATGAAACCTTCCCTCCTTCAGTTAACCTACATCTGAACAGATCCCTCATGACTTCATAAATCTCAGAACGAGATTCAGAATCAAAGAGATCCTTTAGATGTTTGAGCATCTCGAAAGGACCCATTTTCTCATGTTGCCTCTGCAATTCATAGTTCATGCCGAGCAATATTACACAATGCGCCTGGGAAGCATCCTCCTAATGTTTCTTCTGATATGCTACGTCAAAGGCAGCAGCCTCAGGGGTACTAGGTGCAGGGGTAACAGGGATTGACGTGTCCAACACGTATTCAATCTTTTCTTGCCTTAGCACCAAACACACGTTTCGGTGCCAGTCCAGAAAGTTTGGCCCAACCAATTTATTCGTTTCCAGAACACATCTCATACTCAACGACCTCATCGAAAGAGTACGAATTTATATCAAATATAAATTGTAATGGACTAGGATCCACATCCCTATTATTACAATATCTGCTTGGGTTGATTACTATAATAGTAGAGCTGGTAGATCTCCAAACCAATTGCAAGACTGCAATTCCTAGTTGATTGAACCTAGTTCAATCGGATGTTCCTTAACTTTTGTTCCCCTACTTGGGCTGGTGAAACAAAATTAAGTTGGTTTACAACCATTGAGCGGCGATATTACATGTCCATATAAAAGTCCCGTTAGATGTAGATGTTGGGGTTATACTGAAAAGTATGCTTTTTACTTTGTATAACCAAACTGAATTTTTTATTTATTTACTGAAATAAATTATTAATCACCGTTGCATTAAATATGAATGAATGTTATATATATTTATTGCAAACTTGTTCGATAAAGTAAGTACGTATTACGTTGTAGTTAATTTGGTGATACCAGATCACAGAAGATCAAATTAACAGTCCCTCGTGATTAAGTACAAATTCACAACCCAGATGGAAATGAACAGTCCATCATGAAAGGTTGAAGTGTAAGGCTCAAATTGACTTGTCATGACCAAGAGATTACACTAGTGCAATATGATGCGCTGAATAGGACCTATAGGAGGATAAATTCTTTGGTACTGAATATACAAGAATTAGACCTCAGTGGTTCGTTATTTCTTAATCTCTGTCCCTTAAATAGGATCGTGTGAAATTAATAACTATTGCTTTGACTTATGCTGGGAAGAAAATCAACGCGATTCGATACCTTATATCTTGGGCAATATTATTGATTACATGACGATTGCTAAGATTTAATAAGGAGAATCGTGTGCAGGTACGACTTGCTTGATTTATCCCCTTGGTGGGCTCAGAATCTTTATCATACCAAATCTTGCAAGTGAAAATTTATTTTCGGTATGAATAATAATGTTGAGATGTCTTTACTCCAAGGACAAATATATTAATTAATATAAAGTCTGTTCAGTGGCTTAATTAATTAATGGACTAAGATAATCTTAAACACGAAAAATAATGATCGGGAACCATATTATTGTGAAGTCGTAATATGGGTTAAGATGGATAGTTCAATATTAATTTTATAGTGGAATAAATTAATATTAATGGGCTTGAATAATATTTTGGCTAAATATTAAAGTTTCATGTTGTAACTGGCTATAATTAGCCTAGTTCAACAATGAATTTGAGGTGCGTATGAGCAAAAGACAATCAAAGCGATAGGGAAAAAAACAAGCAATTGGTGACCCGGTTCGTCCTTTGAATTAGACTACGTCCGGGGGCGTCCAAGCCAGGTATTTGCGTGTAATATATTTGCCTAGAAAGCTAAGATGGTCCCCTTACAAATGTGGCCGTGAAAGCCTATTTATACTATCATTCTCACCTCTTGGGCGGGAATTTACATAAGGAAAGTTGCCTATGAAAAGGCTACAATTACGGAAATCGCTAATTCCGCTTTGATGGGTCAGAAGTCATTTGTTCTTTAATACGCACTAATCATGGAGCGGACTTCGGGGGCGGATTTCGTGGCATGTCGGGTGTCGTCTTTGACCGTACGAGATGTGCAGTTAGGACTAATGTAGGTTGTTCCCGACTTGAGGATGTAAAAAGTAAGTCGTCTTGCTTCTTCCGACGAGTTCTTAGACTTTGCCGATTCCCATGATTGTGTTGGGCCTATTCCGAATTAGGCGGGTTGGTCCCGAATCTCCTCCTCATATAGCCCGCCTGCCCGGATCTTGTGGGACTATTTGTTATCCTTCATGACCAGGTGGGAGGTCGGGATTATTCATGCTACAACAATTGCCCCTCAAGTTGAGGTCGCTTGTTCCGCATAGGGACCTTGACTTGACACATGGAAGAAATCGACTTGCGACCATCCGACCTAAGAAATTTCTTTTGAGCGACCTGCCATTCTTGGGCAGGCGAAAAGTCGCCTCGATAACATGAATCGTCGCATCAGATTTCCCTCGATCTCCGGGATTTAAAATGATATCGTGTTAGGATGATGACGTGAGGAGCTAGAATTTCGTCCAATGAGATACCGTAGTGGATTTCACGCGAGGCCCTCGCGTCTTTTTGTTGTTTGGGGGCCGAGGCTTGTTTAATCTCATCTCATTTTGGCCCCTCTTCTCCTTCGATAAATAGGCGGGGGATTAGGTTTTGAAAACCTTATTCCCTGCGATAGTTCTGCGAAAAAACTACTTCAAGATATTCTTCGTAGTTCTTCTTCCTTCCTACCGAAAACGCATTCTAGTGTCCCTGAAGCGAAATCAACCACATGTAAAGATCTTGGTTTCCTTTTGATTGTATGGATCCTAGAATCCCCATATCCCTCTCTGTTTCTCAGCCCATGGGAGCTTCTTCCTCGTCCGAGGATGATATCCCTCTTGCCCTACACCGCCGCCGACTTTCCGGCTCCGCCACCAGGTACGTGGGTGAAGGCTCGTCGGCTAGGGTTATGGGCGACCGCTAGGAAGATGATGCCAATGATGAGTCAGTGGATGACCGATTTTTGGAGGAACTGGCAGAAATCACCCACCTTCCTCCGTTAGATGTTAATTTTCTTCGTTCTGCTCCGAGGGATAGTCAGCAATGGCAGGTCCTTCCGCCCCGGCCCTTGTTTACGGGGCTTATGAACGGATCTTCGATTACGAGCTGTACCATAGCCGAGCTCCGTACAAGCGACCTGAACGCCAGTACCGTAAGTCGATTGAGTCATAGTTCGCTGCGTCAGACAAGAGATACCGATCTGTGCTTTCTAATCGGTATGTGCGGGGACTTCGCCGTATGTACAAGGTGCCCCGGGATGTGCATTTCTATGGGCCGACCTCCGATGAAAGCACTGATCAGCCTCCTCCAGGGATGATAGCTGTGAATGAATCTTCCATGTCGGCCGGAATCCGATTTCTGCTACATCTATCCATCTCCCATTTATTAGCGGCCTGGAATGTGAGCCTGACGCAAATCACTCCAAACGGGTGGAGTTATATCATCTCTACCATGGTAGTGTTGGGGCAGGCCGGGTTGAAACGATTGCCCAATCCTGGGGAAATAACCCATGTGATGACGACCATCGCTCAGGCCGGGGGCTATCACGTCGTGCTGCTTCGCAAGGGCAAAGAGCTTGTGAGTGGGATCCCAAATAAAGTCGACGGGTGGCACCAGAAATGGTGGTTTGTAGGAGGAGCATGGGAGTCGGTGGCCCCCTCCAGCACTTTATTCATTCGAGTTCCCACAGATTATGCAATCCGCGTTGAAAATGGTACTTCAACTTAATATTTTTGTGCTCGTTTGTACTGATCTAATTCTTTTCTTGCATTGCAGTGTTTGTGTCCCGGTCTCCAGATCTGTATTGGGATTTTTCGAAGCATTCAAGGAGGTTCGAGACACGCCCCCGAGTTGGCGAGACGTTAACTTGTTGAATTCCGAGCTCGACCGCTTGCAAGCCGGGTTGTATACTTACCCTCGCCATCTCAAGATTCCTTGTAAGTTTTAGGTATGCCTCTACAGCCGCATCTCGGGATTTTTCTCTGATGATTTCCCCTGTTGACAGATCTAGAGATTCCGACCTACCGCCGTCAGCCCTCCGCTTTTGAGATGGCTTACCGATCAAATCTGTGCTCGACTCTATGAGGCATTTATCCGGCTCGGTTGCCCCTATCGATGCCCCAGTCCAAACCCCGCCTCCCGCTACCGACAAGGGCAAGAAGAAAGTTGTTGAGTCTGCCCTTGCGGCGAGCGAGCGACCTCGCAAGAGGGCGCAAGCTGAGGTTCGACACGCACCGACCCACGTCAAGTCGGGATGCTGGGAGGGTGGTCCCCGACTCAACCTTTTTGCCGACTCCTACCCGGGAGGGAGGTCACCACCCGGACGATGATTCCTGGGTTGGTTGGGATGCGGAGTAGGTCGTTGCGACTTTTGATTGTGAAGTTATACTTAAAATCGTCAATCTAATGTATTTGTTCCTCTATATTACAGCCAAGAACTGACGTCTCACAAGTTCTCACCGGAGGTGTTGAGCTTCTTGAGGTCTCAGCTTCCCACACTGGATGGTATACCCAGCGATTGGCCCAGCTACTTGACGCGGACGATGAGGAACGTGCCGCGTGTGTGGACTAAAGACGATCACTCCACCGCCCGCCGACAAAAGGTCACGGGCAATATGTACTCGGCTGTTGTCCATTCCCTAAAGACTGCTCTTTACATGGAGAAAGCTTGCGCCCAATCCGAGACCGAGCTTTCCAACCTAGAGAAGGCCCAGGCGACGACCTATGAGCAGGCCAAATCCCTGATAGCTGCCCATGGGGTGCAGAAGAAGCTGGAAGTCGCCAAGGCTGATTTGACCAAAAGGGTCTCGGAGCTTGAGGGCCAACTAGAGGCAGCTGAGGGTCTGCTCGGGGTGGAGAAGGATGTCGTGGCCCTGATGAAGGAGGAGCTAGCCTGCCAAAGACGAACATTTTAAGCAGGTCAAAGAGCAGAATGCCAACTTCACCTATGTCGTGGTGGTTGTGGGTGCTATCCGAGCCGTTCGTCGGAAGAATCCTGATGCCGACCTTACTGACGTTGTGGTCGAGCTGACTGCTTATGTTCGCGACTTCCCTCACGTCTCTGACGTCGTGCTGGAGATTAAAGATCTGGAAGAATTGGGCATTGACTTGTCCTTCTTCCCCAATCAGATCCGGATCATGTACCCCACTCTTGATCCTGATGAGATGCAGCCGGAAGACTCCGAGGTGGTCCTCGAGACTCAGACAGGCGAGGCCGGGGTCCGGAAGGAGGTCGTCGGGTCGTCGGATGCGGTTCCTTCCGACATACAGGCCACAACCGGCCTCTAGGAGAGGTGTTTACCAGCCCAAGACCCAGGGGACGGGCTGCCCACACATCCACCAGTGTTATTCAGCAGCAATTAGGTGGGCAGCCTTTGAACATAGTCAGTGGTGCCGCTGATGGGGTGATAACTTCAAGAATCCTAATAAGAAAAAGGAGATTGAGAAGTTGTTGAACCCCATCACCAACAATACTTTTGATCAGCATTCCTCAAAGTCGAAAGTCGGAAGTCGTCTGCCAGTCGTGGAAGTTGGGTTATGTAAATCATCTGTCGTCAGTTATCATGATGTATCTTTGTTTTCTGCTTGATGTAATCTGGCCTTCGGGCCCTTATAATGTATCGACCTTCGGGTTTGTTATCATTAATGAAATTTGCCTCTTTCTTTCCTATACCGTGCCGACTTGATTTCCTTATGCGACTATAATTCTTGCATGTGTTCATTCGTCTTATTGGCATTGCGATTTTAGATTGAACTTTTCTTAGCCGTCTTACAAAGTTGGGGGAGGATCGCACCGCTCAGGGTGGCGATCTCGCTGCAAGTATGTCGAAAGTCGTTCCTGGGGGAGGTCGATGATTTACATATGCGACCTCCCTGGGTTTAAACACAGGAATTGCGAAAAATAATTTAAATCATTATTATTGACTCGCCTGAAAGTTTACAAGTATACTGGTTTCAATCCTACTGATAATATTTCTTCAGATGGGATGTATTCCATGGGTACTGAGACTGAGTGCCATTTGGGTTCTCGAACTCATATGCCCCGTTGGATAATACCCGAGCGACCTTGTATGGTCCTTCCCAATTTGGTCCGAAAGTTCCCTTGGCTACTCCGAGTGTTTTCTTTAGGACTAGGTCATCTTCTCTGAATTGTCGGAGTCGTACTTTAGAGTTGTAGTACCTTCCCAATTGTTGCTTATATCGCATTTCGGATACTTGCCTCTAGTCGTTTCTCTTCGAGCAAGTCTAGATTTTTGGCCAAGGCCTCATTGTTGCAATCGGTCGCGACCTGCGAGGTCCGGAGAGTCTGGAATTCGACCTCTGATGGTATGACCGCTTCTGTGCCAAATGCCATTGAGTAGGGGGTTTCTCCGGTTGAGTTTCGGCAAGTCGTTCTGTATGACCACAATACATCTGGCAGTTCGCTGGCCCACTTCCCCTTTCCGCCCTCAATCTTGGTTTTCAGAGTGTGCTTAATGATTTTGTTCACAGCTTCGACTTGACCATTCGACTGAGGGTGATAAGGGGTAGAGAAAAGCTTGGTGATTTTCCATTTTTTGAAGAAATTATCAACCTTGTGGCCATCGAACTGCTTCCCATTGTCTGATATGATCACTTGGGGTAGGCCGAATCTGCAGATGATGTTCCGCCATATGAATCTGATGACGTGATCTTGATCTATAGTTGCCAAAGCCTCAGCCTCTGCCCATTTTGTGAAGTAATCCACTGCAACTAGGGCATATTTGACTGAACCAGGGGCTATTGGTAGCAGCCCGATGATATATATCCCCCATTTTGCAAAAGGCCAAGGACTGAGGATGCTGGTGAGCTCTTCAGGGGCGACCTTGATCGATGGTGCGTGAACTTGACATCTATGGCATTTCCTTGTGAAAACCATGGCATCGGCTCTTAAAGTCGGCCAAAAATACCCCTGTCTCGTCGTCTTATGAGAGAGCGACTACCCCCCAGTGTGGTTTCCGCATACCCCTTCGTGAATATCTCGCAGGATAATTTGCCCTTGCTCTTGTGTAACACATCGGAGCAGTGGTATGCTGAAGCCTCGCTTATATAATTCGTTATCAACCAATGTGTATCTTGTTGCCCTCAGTTGCAACTGTTTTGCCTGAATTCTGTCTGTTGGTAATGCCCCGATCATCAAGTAGTCGATGATGGGTGTCATCCAGCTCACGCTCGGGGTGTCTAGGGTAACGACCGCTGCGTTAGTAGTGGAGGGGTGGGAGAGCTTTGTGATGGTGACATCCCTCATCTCTGCTGGCCCCTCCGAAGTCGCTAGTCGTGCCAATGCATCGGCTCGGGAGTTCACGTCCCTTGGTACTAGCTTGATGTGAATTTGTTCAAATTTCAGGCAAAGGGCTTTGACGACCTCTTGGTAGGCCGACATTCTTTCGCTCGGGCCTCATATTCCCCCGCTATTTGGCATGCTACGAGTTGGGAGTCTGTATGGACTTGAAGTCGTTTAATGCCCATTGCTGTAGACATTTCTAGGCCGCTGATGAGTGCTTCATACTCAGCTTCGTTGTTGGTGGCAGGGAAGTCGAAAGTGATGGCGTTCTGGAAGGAAATGCCATCCGGACTGATCAGTACTACTCCTGCTCCCGACTTGCTAGCAGTTGCTGATCCATCTACAATAGTTCCCACGATGGGTCGGTCGAACCACAGGCCCCTGGAGGAGGGGTCAATTCGACGATGAAGTCGGCCAGTGCCTGAGCTTTTATTGCAGGCCTTGGCTCGTATGTTACCCCATATTGCCCGACCTCGATCGCCCATTTAAGGCATCGGCCTGATGTATCAGGTCGATGGAGTATGTTGCGGAGGGTCAAAGAAGTGAGGACCTCCACTTGGTGATCGAAGAAGTAAGGCCTCAGCTTTCTCACGCTCATGACTAGAGCATAAGCTAATTTTTCTAGAAGAGGGTATCTCTGCTTGGTTTCATTTAGTGCCTGACTGACAAAGTATATGGGCAGATGAGTCTGACCTTCCGCTCGCACAAGCACTGCGCTTAAAGCGGTTTCCGAGGCCGCCAAGAATAAACACAACGTTTCGCCGGGGATCGGCTTGGCTAAAATGCTGACGTTAGCCAGATATGCTTTGATTTTGTCAAAGGCATCCTGACTCCCAGTCGTCCACTCGAACCTCGCCTTTTTTCTGATTGTGTCAAACATGGGCTTACATTTATCCCCCATTCGAGAGATGAATCTGTTCAGAGCGGCCAGGCACCTTGTCACCTTCTGAACCTCCTTCGTGGTTTTGGGGGCTCCCATATCCAAAATAGCCTGGACTTTGGTTGGGTTTGCTTCAATCCCCCGCTTGCTGACCAGATGCCCCAGGAATTTCCCCGACTCTACTCCGAAAGTACACTTTTTTGGGTTGAGTTTCATATTGAACTTCCTGAGTATCTCGAAAGCTTGTGTCAAATGAGTCAGGTGATCTTCCTTTTTCAGACTTTTGACGACAATGTTGTCAACGTACACCTCCACCGACTTGCCTATTGCTCGGCAAACATATGGTTGACCATCCTTTGATATGTTGCTCCGACGTTCTTTAAACCAAAAGGCATTCTCTTCCAACAGTACATGTTCTTTTCTGTTAAGAATGAAGTGTGTTGCCTGTCGGGCTCGTGCATTGCTATCTGATGATATCCAGCAAATGCATCCATGAAAGACATCATCTCGTGGCCCGCCGTGTTGTCGATCAGGTGGTCGATATGCGGCATGGGGAAGAAGTCCTTGGGGCATGCTTCATTGAGATCTGTGAAATCAATGCAAAGTGGCCAAGTTTTGTTTGTCTTCTTTACGAGGACCGCGTTTGCGACCCACTGTGGCTGGTCGGCCTGCATAATCAAGTCGTTATCGAGCAACTTTTTTACCTCCTCAGCGAGGGCCGCATATATTTCGGGACCAAATTTCCTTCTTTTATGAGCTATTGGTCTTCGTGCTGGGTCAATGTGTAACCGATGGCATGCGATCTCAGGATCGATTCCGACCATATCTTTGTGCGACTAAGCGAAAACGTCTAAGTTACTCTTGAGGAAGTCGACGACTTCGTCTTTCAAGTCGATGGGGATTTTGGATCCTATAATGATCTCTAAGTCCGGCTAGGCTGGGTCCACCTTGACCCTTTCGAGTTCCTCTCCGGGTATTGCTCTAGGCCCACCAAGTCGTGGATCGTCAATCTCGGCCTCGAGTATAAAATCTTCGGGTTCTGGACCCATCCTTGGATCAAGCTCGTCATGCTTCCTCTTCTTGTTTCTTTTTTCATGCATTTTGTGATCATGCATTTTGTGATCCAACGTCATTATATGACGACAAGTTGTGTGTACCGAATTAAAATGAGATGAAGAATAAAGCAGACATCCTCTGGCATCCACTTGGTCACCTTTGACGGTGCCAACCAGCCCACTCTTGGTGGGAAATTTTACACAAAAATAAAAAGTGGAGGTCGCAGCCTCAAATTTGTGCTCAAACGGCCCCCCGAGGAAACCGTTATAGGTGCTCGGAAGGTCGATTACAAGGAATCCAAGAGCCTAGTGTTCCTAACCTTCTCGTCCAAGGTAGACACGAGTTCCACAGACAGACGGATCATGCCTAGAGGTTTGACTGTGGCGTTCCCGAAGCCCTTCACCGTATGATCGCAGGGGGTGATGTATGCTTCGTAATTCCCGAGTTGGTCTAGGGTCTTCTTGAACAAGATGTTACAAAAAGCCCCCCCATCGACCAACATTCGGCACACAGTCGTCCCCATGATGTTGGCCTTAATGACCAGTGGGTCGATGTTCGGGTACACGATTCCAGCTTTTGTTGTAGCACAAATCAAACTGGATATGTGCTCGCATCCGACACGTCAACAGGGCCCACCTAGGCCCAAATCGACCCGACCCGACAGGAGATCAGGTACCCAAAAATACGTGGATCCGACATGTTGTGAGCGTGTTGCACGAGGTCAGCCCCGACCTGAGATACCATGGGATAAAGAGGATGGAATTTTACCAAGGCTAACACCTCGCAGATCGCCAGAAGAGACATCAAAGCCCGACCGGAGGATGTGCGATCAGAGCGACCTTGAGGATCTCAATCTGACATAGATGCAGAGCATTAACTACGATTGGACGGGTGTCAGACAGGCGACGCCGAAGAACTTTCCTAAATCATACCTAAATCAGAGATAAATCAGCAAAGGACAACACCGGTTGACTTTTTAGTGTACCTAAACGGCTAATTCCCTGCAAATCCGGGAATTACCTAGGTCAATGTGTAAGCGAGGTTCGCGAGGTCGACAACCTCAACGAGCGACCTCCCTCGAGGACGGTCCGTAGACGAGGTCGGACAGAAGAATAAAGACTGTCTGAGCGAGCGACCTCCCCCGAGGTCGCCCCACGAGCAAAGTCGGCGAGCACAACACAAAAAAGATAATCCCAAGAAAATCAGGAGTCAACGCCAACCTCGCGAGACGAGACAAGCATTTAGTGTAATGTAAATCTAATTTTAATTATTAGATCTACAGTTGTAATAAAACCCTAAAATAAATGGTTGAGACGAGCTTGTAAGGTTTTGTGGCCTATCAAGGATGGTCCTCTCCTCTATAAATAGAGGATCATACCCCATTGTAAAGGCTCTCTTCATTTTTTGGCCCTCATTCATGATATATACAAAAAAACAATATTCCACAGTGTTCTTGTTCGTTTATTATGTTTGATAGTTATTAATCGGTTCACATCATAGCCACATTAAATTCGTAAGTCCGACCCGATAAAATCACTATCAACAATTGGCGCTAGAAGGAGGGTATTTCACTAGAATTTTACTAGATTTTCTTTTGAAATTTCCTTCAAATCTTCAAACCCCCCATCTTCAAATCTTCAAACCTTCAAGTTAAAATTCCTTCACATCTTCAAATCTTCACGTATACATACTTGAATCTTTAAATCTCGCAACCAAAAACTCATGGGTTAGTGTGTTATAACCATGACACATGGCATCATGCCTCTCAAATATTTCGTAAGAACACTTTCAAGCTTCTCTCATTTCCATGAGCAACAAAAACACCTTATGTAAAGCATTTTGAAACAAGAAATTCATTTTCTACATTTTCTCACCCACGTAGACTGCTGATTTCCTTTTCAAATCAACCTTAGTTACAAATTTTACAAGTTTGTTGCTGCTGTTATCACCTCAAACCCAGTTCTAGATAATACCACAAAGATCATCACTCTCTATTCCATATTTTTTCCCTCTCTACACAAACAAACCCAAAATATCCTTACTCATGCTTCTCTGAAATCAAAATAAAAAATCCTCACCAAAGGTCAAAAAACCAACACACAGGCCAAACATATACATACGTATATACATACAAACAAAAAATCAGAAATGGGCCGTGTACCATACCAACCTCAAACATTTTCAGCCAACATTTACCTCACAGATCTGAAAGTCCTGTTTGTACAACGTTCACCTCACGGATCTCAAGACAACCGCCATGACTCACACTGCACCGCCGTGCGCGAGTTGCAAAGACTCACCGCTCCACCGGTGCGCACACCAACGCTGCACCGCCTCACCTCCGCCATCAACGCGAAGCTTCACCACCACTGAGGTTTTCTGCAAACCATCGAAGCCGCTGCCGCGACTCGCCAATCCCCCGATGCGCGGACCACCACGACCCGTCGCCAACGCCGCCGCGCCACCTGCCGAAGAAGGAAACCACTCCATCGTCAACAACTTTTTACTCGCGAATCTGGGTTTCACCGTCAATTCTCTCACCAAGGAAGAACGTCCTACGGCATCCCCCTATTCAAGCGCGCAACCACCTTGACTTTATGCAGGCCGTCGAAATCCGCCCGCCACGCATCCAACAAAGGCACCGTCGCCATCTGAAACCAACCAACGCACAGACATCACCGCCCATTCCCGTTCACTGCCGTCGCACCGACATCATCGCCGCTCCACGGCGAAACTGAATCCCACGGCGCCGCGTTGAAGAATCCCTGGCGTTGGGACGTGAGCCATCTGATGGTACCATGTTTTTGGGCTTGACCTAATTTTTAATACTTGGGCCAAATAATAATTTATTGGGCTTTTAAAAGAAAATTGCAGGTTTTAAAAAGTTATTGGGCCCAGATATTTGGGCTGGAATTAATTTTTGGGCCCAAGTTATTTTGCTGGAATTAACTTTTGGGCCCAGATTATTTGTTCAAAAAAAAAGGGGGGGGCAACAACCCAGTAAGGAAAATTGCACGAGCACCCGGAGTCTCGCAAGCGACTCAAATAATTTACGAGCAGTCCTTTTACTCACCTCATCAGGTTTATTCTATTAACTCTCTCTTAATATATCGCAACTCGCATATTTTCGCATACATTAAAAGGTGGGGGCATGATTGGTGAACTGTGAATTACCTTTCATAATTAATTATCAAATTTAAATTCATACATGAATATTCATCTCTCGAATTAATGTTTAATATCGCATATACCACCTACTTGATGAAATGCCAAAAAAAAAACATACTTGGTTTCACTCTCCTATGAGAAATTGCTCACTAAATCAAACATTGACAATTGAACATGTCATTAGAAAAATCTTGAAATGAAGTAGATATACTTGATGATAATTTTTCATACTTGAGAATAATGGTGATTAGATAAGTGTCTTGCGATTGTATCCCAGAATTTAATTAATCATGAGTGTGACTTTTGAATTCTCGATATGCTTAAGTCGTTAACTATCTAGATTGGATAAAAGTAACGTGATATTAAATGATTTGCTTATTTCTTTGCGAGGAAATTGCTCATAACTCCCCGCATTGAAAAAATTCCAAGTTCGAGGGAAATGTGAATAGGAATGCACGCAAATCAGAATCACCTTACGTGATTGACGTTATGCAACGATACACGTCGATATCATTATCATGGAAACATATACCATGGTCGGCAAAGAAAAACTTATACGCGCTACCGTTCTCGGGCAACTCAAAGAATCTACTGGCAATCATTTGCCCATTCAGGTCAACACTCACCCGAGCTCTCTCCCAGGAGCTCCCCTTGAAGACCTGCTTATCTCGAGCAGGATCTCACCCGAGCTCTCTCCCATGAGCTCCCCTTGAAGACCTGCTTATCTCGAGCAGGATCTCATCCGAGCTCTCTCCGACGAGCTCCCTATGAAGACCTGCTCATCCCGAGCAGAATCCCATCCGGCTCTCTCCGACGAGCCACCTTTGAAGACCTGCTCATCCCAAGCAGGATCCCATCCAAGCTCGCCCCGACAAGCTCCCTTTGAAGACTTGCTCATCTCGAGCAGAATCCCATCCGGCTCTCTCCGATTTAACCACTAAAGACTCCGCCATCCCGAAAGCAGATCCCATCCAAGCTCGCCCCAACGAGCTCTCTTTGAAGACCTGCTCATCCCGAGCAGAATCCCATCCGGCTTCCTCCGACGAGCCATCTCCGACGACTTGCCCGCCTTCTCGGCGTCGGCTCCCCTCTACCTCGGCGATGTTCATTCCGTTGATTTAGTGAAGTATTCTCCGTATTCCGGCGATGAAATTTGTAGCGCCTTCTGGCGACAACTTGCGCTTCTTGGCGTTGGCTTCGACTCACCTCCGTCGATGTTCATTTCCGATTTAGCGAAGTATTCTTCAATCTTCTCGGAATAAATCGTCGCCTTCTGGCGACTGACTTGCGCCCTTCTACCGGCGTTGTCTTCCCGTACCTCGGCGATGTTCATTCCGCTTGATTTAGCGAAAGTGTTCTCCGCCTTCTCCGGCGATGGGGCTATTAAGCGCTACGGCGATGACTTGCCGCCTTCTGGTGTTGGCTTCCGTACCTCGGTGATGTTCATTCGCCCGATTTAGCGAAAGTGTTCTCCGTATTCTCGGCGATGAGATAAATCTTCGCTTTTACGGCGTTGACACGCCCTTCACCGGCGTTGGCTTCCGCTACCTCGACGATGTTCATTCCGCCGATTTAGCGAAGTGTTCTCTGCGCTTTTTTTGGCGATGAGATAAATCGGCTTTCTGGCGTTGACACGCCCACCTTCTCGGCGTTGGCTTCCCGCTACCTCGATGATGTTTATCCCCACCGATTTTAAAGTATTCTCGTCTTCTCGGCGATGAAATCATCGCCATTCTGGCGTTGACGACCGCGCTACCGGCGTTGGCTTCCGCTACCTCGGCGATGTTCATTCCGCCGATTTAGCGAAGTGTTCTCGCGCTTCTCCGGCGATGAGATAAATCGCCTTCTGGCGTTGACACGCCCGCTACCGGCGTTGGCTTCCCTACCTCGGCGATGTTTATCCCACCGATTTAGCGAAGTATTCTCCGGCGGCTTCCGGCGATTAAATCGTCGCCATTACGGTGTTGACACCGCCCGCCTTCCGGCGTTAAAACCGCGCTACCTCGGCGATGTTTATTCATGGAATTTAAGGTATTCTCCGCCTTCTTGGCGATGAAATCATCTGCCATTACGGCGTTGACTGCCTTTGCTTCTGGCGGCTCCCATCAGCGGCGATGTTCATTCGCCGATTTAGTAAAGTATTCCCCGGCTTTCTCGGCGACGAGATCATCCACCTTCATCGGCTCGGACCAACCTACCCTTCGAGATAGGCATGGTCCCCCTTTGTCTGCGTGATTTGCCCACCTTCTCGGCATTGGCTTCCCGCCTCAACGTGATTTATCCACCTTCATCGGCGTTGACCTGCCCACCTTATCGGCATTGGCTTTCTAAACAGGATCCTACCAAGATCTCCCCGATGAGCTCCCCTTGAAGACATGCTCATCCCGAGCAGGATCCTACCAAGCTCTCCCCGATGAGTTCCCTTTGAAGACCTGCTCATTTCGAGCAGGATCCCATTCGGCTCTCTCCGATGAGCCATCTCTGAAGACCTGCTCATCCCGAGCAGGATCCTAACGAGCTCTCTCCGACGAGCTCCCATTGAAGACTTGCTCATCCCGAGCAAAATCCCATCCAGCTCTCTCTGAAAGGCCATCTGTGAAGGCCTGCTCATCCCGAGGAGGATCCTACCGAGCTCTCTCCGACGAGCTCCCTTTGAAGACTCCTTTCATCCCGAAAGGATCCTCCCGGCTCTCTCCAACGAGCCATCTCTCAAGCCCCCGCTCATCCCGGAGGGATCCTACCGAGCTCTCTCCGACGAAGCTCCTTTTGAAACCTCCGCTCATCCCGAAAGGATCCTCCGCCTCTCTCCGACGAGCCATCTTCAAACCCCGCTTCATCCCGAAAGGGGAATCCATCCGAGCTTTCTCCGACGAGCTCCCTTTGAAGACTTGCTCATCCCGAGCAGGATCCCATCTGGCTCTCTCCAATGAGCCATCTCTGAAGGCCTGCTCATCCCAAGCAGGATTATATCGAGCTCTCTCCGACGAGCTCCCCTTGAAGACTTGCTCATCCCGAGCAAAATCTCATCCGGCTCTCTCCAATGAGCCATCTCTGAAGGCCTGCTCATCCCGAGCAGGATTCTATTGAGCTCTCTCCGACGAGCTCCCCTTGAAGACTTGCTCATCCCGAGCAAAATCCCATCCGGCTCTCTCCGAAAGGCCATCTGTGATGGCCTGCTCATCCCGAAGAGGATCCTACCGAGCTCTCTCCGACGAGCTCCCTTTGAAGACCTGCTCATTCCGAACAGGATCCCATGAAACATAAAGGGCATTACTAAGCACGAACTTCTCATTTAGCGGGCTAAAAAGTAGATCGCCGACCTTCCAAGGAAGTCAGTCACCACAAGCCTAGCTCGCAAAACGAAGACATGTTCGGACGAGCATGTCGTGATAACTTAGCTAAATTCATAAATCTTAAGTCGGTTATTAAGATCGCAAAGTCGCAACCAAGTAAGACGATGTTCTAAAGCGAGATAAATAACTTAGACAATCACAACAAGTCAGTTATTAAGATCGCAAAGTCGCAACCAAGTAAGACGACGTTCTAAAGCAAGATAAATAACTTAGACAATCACAACAAGTCAGTTATTAAGATCGCAAAGTCACAACCAAGTAAGACGACGTTCTAAAGCGAGATAAACAACTTAGACAATCACAACAAGTTAGTTATTAAGATCGCAAAGTCGCAACGAAGTAAGACGACGTTCTAAAGCGAGATAAATAACTTAGACAATCACAACAAGTCAGTTATTAAGATCGCAAAGTCGCAACCAAGTAAGACGACGTTCTAAAGCGAGATAAATAACTTAGACAATCATAACAAGTCAGTTATTAAGATCGCAAAGTCGCAACCAAGTAAGACGACGTTTTAAAGCGAGATCAGTAGCTTGGACAAAATTACAAATCTTTAGTCTGTCATCAAGTTCGCGAAGTCGCGGCAAATTAAGACGACTTCTTAAATAAGAGTTCAATTCAACAAAGGCGACGTCCAGATTGTTCATTAATAGATAAGACTCTTACAAAAAGAGGTTCACCTCGGAGTTTAAGCACGAATCAAAGATTGCATAGTCGAAAAGATAATTAAAGATTACAACATCACAAAGACTCTCGACGAGCTCAGCTCTCGACGAGCAACTAAGACTCTCGACGAGTTCAGCTCTCGATGAGCAACAAAGACTCTCGACGAGTTCAGCTCTCGACGAGCAACAAAGACTCTCGACGAGCAACAAAGACTCTCGACGAGCTCAGCTCTCGACGAGCAACAAAGACTCTCGACGAGCAACAAAGACTCTCGACGAACAACTAAAACTCTCGACGAGTTCAGCTGTCAACGAGCAACAAAGACTCTCGATGAGCTCAGCTCTCGACGAGCAACAAAGACTCTCGATGAGCCCCGTCTCTCGACGAACAACTAATAAGACTCTCGATGAGCTCCGTCTCTCAACGAACAATTAATATAAAAGACTCGTACGAAGGGGCTCACCTCGTTGTGCGAGGGGCGAAAAAAGACTTCGACGAAGGGGGCTCACCTCGTAGTACGAAAGCACGTAAAAAGACTTCGACAAAGGGGCTCACCTCGAGTACGAAACGAAAAAGACGCGTGTCTGAGGCTCACCTCGGAGTACGAGCTCATAGAAAATCGATGATGAGCGTAGGAAAATCCTCAAACTGGGGGCTCGATCAGAACAATCGAGACTCGTAAGACATCCGAATAGGCTCGGGGGCAAATAGTGTGACCACAGACGCATCGAAGGACAAAATCTTATCAGGATATGAAACAAGATCGAACTCTAAACAAAGTCAAAGCCAGACCTTGGGGAAATTGTTGTAGCACAAATCAAACCGGATATGTGCTCGCATCCAACACGTCAGCAGGGCCCACTTAGGCCCAAATCGACCCACCCGACAGAGATCGGTACCCAAAAAATACGGGATCCGACATGTTGTGAAAGTTGCGACGAGGTCACCCGACCGAGATACCATGGGATAAAGAGGATAGAATTTTACCAAGGCTAACACCTTGCAGATCGCCAGAAGAGACATCAAAGCCCGAATCGAGGATGACGTATGCGATCGAGCGACCTTTGAGGTTCTTTGGTCCGACATAGATGCAGAGCATTAACTACGATCGATTCGCAGTTAGACAAAGCACGCCAAAGAACTTTCCTAAATCATACCTAAATCAGAGATAAATCAAAGAAAGGATCTACACCGATTGACTTTTTTCAAGGTACCTAAACGGCTAATTCCTTGCAACCGGAATTTCCGGGTCAATGCAGTAAGCGAGGTCCGCGAGGTCGATTAACCTCAACGAGCGACCTCCCTCGACGGTCCGCAGTAAGCGAGGGCCTGGACAAAGAATAAAGATCGTCGAAAGACGACCTTCCCGAGGTCGCCCCACGAGCAAAGTCGGCGAGCACAACACAAGAAGATAATCCGACAAAATCAGGAGTCAACGCCAACCTCGCGAGACGAGACAAGCATTTAGTGTAATGTAAATCTAGTTTTAATTATTAGATCCACAGTTGTAATAAAACCCTAAAATAAAGGGTTGAGACGAGCTTGTAAGGTTTTGTGACCTATCAAGGGTGGTCTTCTCCTCTATAAATAGAGGTCCATACCCCATTGTAAAGGCTCTCTTCATTTTTTGGCCCTCATTCATGATATATACAAAAAAACAATATTCAAGGGAAGAACTCAAGAGTTCTTCCCGCAGTGTTCTTGTTCGTTTATTATGTTTGATAGTTATTAATCGGTTCACATCATAGCCACATTAAATTCGTAAGTCCGGCCCGATAAAATCGCTATCAACAGCTTTGTCAATCTCCCCGAACTCAATTTTGCGGGTTTCCTCGGTCACGGCTAGGATTGGCAGTACCATTCTCTGAGCATTCTCCATTGCCCTAACTTTTTTGCCAGTGTCGTTTTTTGATGAGGAGGAGAAAAGGCCCTATCGTGGGCGAAAAGTGAGATGGTATGAATGATCGACCCGCTTTTGGTTTTGGTTTGCAGACGGCAAATTTCGCCTTTGCACAACCCCATGAGCGGGCTCTCTTGGTGCCTGTTCACCCTGTCTGGGTTGATGATTCTGTTGCCGACCTCGCCCATCATGAGCGTTTGCCCGAGGATTCTTGACAAACTCACCCAGCCGACCATCTTCGTAAAGCTTCCATAACTGCTTCAAAAGATCTCTACACTCGCTGGTGTAGTGTCCCTTCTGGGCGTGATAGTGTCAAAACTTGTTCGGGTTTTGCTGGCTTTTATCTTTGATGGGGCGAGGTGCGCGTAGCATGTCTCGTCCCTGGATTTGGGTATAGACATGACCAGGCTTGAAGCTTCCGGGTGCCTTGTAATGACCCCCGGTTTTCTTGGAACTCTTCTTTGGCTCTGCGACTTTCTTCATCTCTGAGAGCCGAGTCTCTAACAGTTCCATAGTATGGATGAGGTCGCTAGCCCATTTCTGGAAGTCGGCGTAGCTGGTTGGGTAGTCGGCGGTCATGCGCCGCCATAACTTGGTTCCTTTTCTGAGGCCAGATACTGCCCCCAGCAGCTTAGCCTCATCCCCAATGGGGTCCCCCTCAATGATGAGTCTATCGATTCTTTCAACATAGGATCGATCCGAATCTATTTTCCCCTGATGCGTGTTCATGAGTCGCTGCCTTGTCGCAGGCCGGGGTGCCATCGCCTTATAGTGGCCTAAGAATAATCGAGCCAGTTGCTCGAACGTATCAATGGAGAAAGGTGGCAGCGAAGTGTACCACACGTGGGCTTGGTCGCTCAGTGTCAGGGAGAAAATCCTACACTTCGTCGCGTCTGATGCCCCCATTGTAGCCATGTATGCATTATATTTCGCCATATGGACTCTGGGGTCCGTACTCCCGTTATAGCGATCTAGAGCCGCTATGCTGATTTTCCTCTTGGCAGGTGCCAGAGTGATCATAATCCCCAGCGGCGAGTCTGGGATGACAAGGTCGTTATTAGACCCAGACTGTCCGTCCTGGTTTCCCACCTTTTCCAACAGTTGTTGGACGGTCCTCGCCAATGCCGCGACCTGTGCGTCGCGTGGGTTACTGACCCCTTGCCCGTGACCATGATGAAATGCTGAATTTCTCAGTGACCCTCCGTGGTGCATGTCTAGGGCCATGGCAAGATCCCGTTCAACCTGCTCATCATGGCGTGGTTGGGAGTGGGTCTCGTCCTCACCCCTCATGAGGGCCTTCCATGCCACCTGGCTTCCGAGGCGGGTGAATACACTATTCAAACCCGCTTGTTTGTCCAGGGCCCGGTGGTTTCTGATGATGGTGTGTCTGGCCGCGTGATATGCCAGTTGGCCTGTGGATCACCCTTTCTCCTTTAGGACGCGCTTGCCCTTGGAGGTTCCGGCGTCGTGGGCTGCCTTCTTGGCTGGGGGCTGTCCCTCATCAGCGCCGAAATTGAGACGATTCTTATTGAGAACAACCATCACGACCTTGGCGTCCTCTGGCGTTTGGACAAGATTCCACCAGTCGGGGGAACCAGCCGGGGTCGCCCGGTGGGTGGGCTGAGAGCTTAGTGAAATTTCGGCACCATCGCGCGCATCAGCTTTGTTTCCAGTGACAGTTTTTCCCTGGTTGTTTGCCATTATTTCAATCAAGTTTTGGAACGTGTAGTCTCATTAAGAATCGATAGAATTCTTCAAGAAATGTTTCCCACAGACGGCGCCAACTGTTGTAACTGGCTATAACTTTCCCAGTTCAACAATGAATTTAAGGTGTGTATGAGCAAAAGACAATCAAAGCGATAGGGAAAAAAATAAGTATTTGGTGACCCGGTTCGTCCTTTGAATCAGACTACGTCCGGGGGCGTCCAAGCCAGGTATTTGCGTGTAATATATTTGCCTAGAAAGCTAAGATGATCCCCTTACAAATGTGGTCGTGAAAGCCTATTTATACTATCATTCTCACCTCTTGGGCGGGAATTTACATAAGGAAAATTGCCTATGAAAAGGCTACAATTACGGAAATCGCTAATTTCGCCTTGACGGGTCAGAAGTCGTTTGTTCTTTAATACGCACTAATCGTGGAGCGGACTTCGGGGGCGGATTTCGTGGCATGTCGGGTGTCGTCTTTGACTGTACGAGCTGTGCAGTTAGGACTGATGTAGGTCATTCCCGACTTGAGGATGTAAAAAGTAAGTCGTGCCGCGACTTCCTGAGTTGCCGACTTCCCGAGTTGCCGACTTCCGCGATTCGAGTGTTGGGCCCTATCCGAATTAGGCGGGTTGGTCCCGCGGTCTCCATATATAGTTCGCTTCAAGCAGATCTTGTGGGACTATTTGTTATCCTTCATGACAAGGTGGGAGGTCGGGACTATTTGTAGCCCATTGGAGGTTCAATCTTAGTTCTCCTAAAAGCCCCTCAAATAGCCCAAATTAAAGTCCAATTAATGAAAAGGAGAAGAAAATATTGTTGCCTATTTTTCCTTAAAATTTTCAAAAAATATAAGTAGAAGAGAGAAAAGATTTTCTTAATTTTCTTGGAAAGATTTTATGGAATAAGTATTCTTGAGATACAAGTTTATCCCATAAATTCAAGAAAAGTGAAAGATCTTATTTCTTCCCTATTTTATTGGATATTTTCGAAAATTGTGTGACAAGAAGGAGGAGAAGATTTTGTTGGGAGATATTTTGAGAGATAGAATATATTGGATATACTCTAGATTGTATCTTGAGGGAGAAGTAAGGAAATTTTCCAATGCCCAACTTGACCTAATTTTCGACCACCCTTGTCCTATAAATAGGGGATGAATTTTTCATCCCCAATGCAATTACATGTGTTGGAAAAATTAGAAATCCACAAAGGTGGTGACAACCTTTAATTAAAATCGTTCGTTGAGAATCCTCCCACCGAATTACGTTCGTGGACGTGAGACATATTTGGGAAGACTCTTTGGGTTGATCCATCGTCTCAACGGTTGTCTCTACAAGATGTATGTAATCTCGTAACTCCTAGATTCCGAATGCTTAGGATTTACGTGGATTACGTGTACGCATGTTGCTTATTTGCTTGTTTAATTATTATGTTGAGTTGATTTAGGATTAATTCATGTTAGTAATTAATTGATTAATTTAAATATGTATTTAAATTTACCTCGAAAAGATCCAGGCACCCCTAATTTTCCAACAATAGATCCGAGCAAAAGGCTTGGGCCTTAAGTCCTCATTGGAACGAAATTTCCGATTTACTTTTAATTTCGATGGAAGACATCGTTTCAATTTAATGAAAAACTATATTTTAGTGAGGAATGTTTTAAAGCCAATGTATTAATTGCTTAATCGAGATCCAATAAATTACTACACCATATTTCAGCAAATAAATGGGGGTCGTCTACCCAAACATGATATACACGATCCGACAATTATATGGGTGCCGCCTACCCAGACAATATATGCGGACTCTAACTAATAATGTAAATATCAATTCACATAAACAGTTAGACAAGTGAGGCAACTAATCAAGTTCTCATGCTTTATTACAAAATTAAAATTGTATACATAAAGCATTTAATAGTCATTTAGCACATAAATCAAATAAACGTTCATAACATTTAATATTCATATGTAAAATATTAATAACTTTTTTTTTTTTAGAATTTAATCTAAAATCAGATTTGACAAAACCATAAGCCAAACATGCCCTTAGAGAAGTTTTAAGATATTATTTATTTATTTTTTTTAGAGAAGAAGTTTTCAGAATTTAAAATCTAGGGGATTCATTGCAATTTGTAGGATTTTGCAAAGAAGGGCCTGGTGAGAATCCAATTCTCAAACCAGGCCCTTGGCAATTATTCATTGGACAAAACAAGGCACGCTTCCAGCCTGCATCGGCCGTCACCCCTAAGCATTTCAGCGTGTCACCGCCACCTCGAGGTGATTACAGCGTCTCGCCGAAAAACAATGGCGGCTCCACGCCAGGCATTGAAATCCGCCGCACTTAAATGTCTACGCTCGACACAGCAGATCAATAGATCGAGTTTGATTTCCGGTCGTGGTCGATGTCCAACATCACCGAGTTCGCAGCGACAAATGCGACCTCCGGAGAGAAGATATCGCCGCCGCCCGAAATTGTCGAAGGTCGCATCGAAAAATCAAGGTTGACGTAAATTAATTAATGTTGTACCCGGTTTGTATTCTACGGCCAACAAACAATAACAATGGATAAGCAGATAATCAAAACAAGTAAAAACGCAAGATTTGATTACCCAGTTCGTCTATGAACAAGACTACGTCTGGGGTCGACCAAGCCAGGTATATTTCACTATAATTTCTGCCTAGAATACTAAAATGTTATATCCTTTACAATGAACGATACAAGTTGTATTTATAGATGTAAAGCTAGGTTCAGTGTCTTCATGGGCTTCTCTAGCGGGCTTTCTAAGGTTTCAGCCGCCAGGCTAGGGTTTCCTGGCTTATCCCGCAATCTTCGCTCCTGGATACATATACCATGATTACAATCCGCAAAATCCGAACCATTAACTGCCCGTATCTTTGCCATATTTATCCTTTATCCGACCTCGAGACCGAGTCGACTCCGACCTACGCGACCTCCCAGGTCGCCAAGTCGCCCGCGACCTGCACAACCTTTTAAGTCGCCTCACGACTTACGTGGCCTCGTAAGTTGCCTCGCGACCTACCTGGCCAAAGCAAAGTCGTCTCTAATGACAAGTGTAAGATGGAGAGACACTGCCCCTGGCAAGTCGGACTATTTCATGTCACAACAATTAATACCCAGATGAACTTGCTAGGAAAAATTCTATACTAGAGATTTTATAGAGAAGGTATTTCTTATGTGTTTAATGAATTTCCAAGGACTCATACATATATGGGAGGCTTAGCTTAAGACTTAAGCTATTTCCTGTTGGGAAATAAAAGCCCAAATCCATAAAATCAAATCCCATAGATTTGATTTCCATATATATATATATATTATCCTACAATAATATTCCATATATTATTTTGGGATTCCTATTTAATTAAATAAAATTTAATTAAACTGTAATAATAATTAATTCTAAATATAATTATTATTAATTCTCCATAAATTAAATATTAAATTCAATTTAATATTTAATCAACCAACTATAATTTGTAAACGGGAGTTACTTGTTGTGTGACCCACAGACCCTCATATACCGAGCGATTAGTCAAACTAAATGTCTTAACTGAACCCTAGTCAATGAATCAGACATTCTCAATATATGAGGTACGTTGCGAGGAACTTGCAACAACCTGTAACATATGTGGGCTATTGTGATAATTTTCTTTCATTCATGAATACCCGATTAAGTCTAGAACATGATGAAGTGTCCATTCAAATAACTTAATCAAATTTTCTCATTACGCTAATTGATCACGTATGTCACATTTGGACACCATTCCAAATATGACTTGCATTGGCCAATGACTAACAATCCAATTAGTATGAGAAGACGAGTATTCTCTCTAAAATCCACTTTGAGGAATGAATAATTTTCTTGGCTCAACTACCACGCACATGCACTTCATGATGAATCCAATCCATGCCATATCTACCCATGAAGGGTGCAAGTGTCGGTTATGGTCAAAGTTCACCACTCCGTACATATCGTGCGTATTGACCTCAAGTCAGAGGAGTATCACATCGCTCCCACTAACCGAGACACCCGTAGACACTTAAGTGGAATAACATCAAATGGTTTCTCAGATGGGTATATTAATACCCTCTAAGGTATCTGAGCATCCATCATGAGATACTTAGTATCTCGTAGTAAGTGAGAACTATTATA
Source organism: Stenogyne calaminthoides (assembly GCA_037126765.1). NCBI lineage: Eukaryota > Viridiplantae > Streptophyta > Magnoliopsida > Lamiales > Lamiaceae > Stenogyne > Stenogyne calaminthoides. The sequence continues at coordinate 29,590,183 of JBBCBC010000020.1, forward strand.
CTCTCTAAGAGTATGATGCAGATCACACACCAATCTCAAATGCATAATCAATATCCCATTCTTGATGATCTTTGATCGGGGCTAATTAAGAACCATGTCTACGTCATCTGAGGTCTCACATCCTCAATGACAACATTGGTTCATGGGAACACTTACATGAATAAATGCAAACAATCAAACATAATATTAAAACAAGTGTATTGCCATACAGTAATATTAAATGAACAATAATATTAAATCAAACTGAATATCATCGAGTATTATGTCCTTACAAATGATTGTCTCTAGGACACTAATATTAACACTCTCAGTATACGTCTTCTCAGTCACCTCATTCAACTCTTTAGACACCCTAGATAGCTTGGTATCTAAAGCAATAATGGAAGTATTTAAAGAGTTGGACATGAGTGTTACCTTCTCATCAATAGCAACAGAAGTGCTCAAGGTCTCCAATCGAGTATTCTGAGCAGAACTGGACTCCTCCAACTTGTTCAACTTCTCCAGATAGGAATGAGATCTTGTGGCTGAACACTGGGTGCGGCCTCCTCTTCAGTTTGAATTGATGTGTCCTTCAGCTCTATCACAATTACTGGTAGTTCCCTCTGAGTCTCATCTGCATACCGCTTCATAGTCCCAAAGGTAATCATTCATCTGCATACACCTCTTCAGTCTGAACTAATGTGTCCTTCAGCTCTATCACAATTACTGATCGTTACCTCTGAGTCCATCTGCATACTGCTTCATAGTCCCAAAGGTAATCATTTGAAGTTCAGGGACTTCCTGTTGTTCGGCAGTCTTCGACCCTTCCGCAGTACTCTGTTCAGGATCAGCAGCAGGTTCAGTTTGCTTCTCAGCATCTCCATCCTTTCCATCACCTCCATTTCCACTCTCAACGTCAGTGGGCTTGGCAAGTTTTCTCTCAGCAACCTTCCTCTGAACCAAGGCATAGAATTCAACATTCTTGATCTTGAGCCTAGTCTTCATGAGTCCTGAAAACTCATTCATCTCAGCATCTTCTTCAGCCCAATACTGTTGCCCTCTGAAATTGCAAATAGTCAGCATGTCTGGCAAGGGCTGATTGACTATGAACACAATGGTCTTCAGTTTGAAGAACATTTGCTGCAGATCAGGAAACTCTTCCAACTCAGGATATCTGTCCAGGACAAACCTCTCAACCTTATTCCTCCACGATCTTTCTTGAACTTCTCCTGGAGAGATTTCCTCATCTGAATCATGAACTTCCTCAGCAGGTTATGATTCAAGAATAGGTTCATCAGGGTGGGGAATATTTGGCTCTGAGGGTTGTGTGGGTGGGATCTGTTTTTGGCTTTCTTCAATAGGTTGTTGAGAACCTGAGTAGATCTCTCTTGAAATTCGATAAGTGGCAATGGTTGTGCCCAACACCTCGAAAATGTCCTCTTCAGCAGTCTGAGGCCCCTGACCAGCTTCAGTGGTACTGACCTCCTCTTCAACAGTCCCCCTGACAGCTTCCGTAACTACATCAGTCATAGTCTCCATGGGCGATCTCTGCCCCATCAGCACATCACCCTGAACGGGTTCAGGTGATTTCTCCTTGGCCTTCTTTGCTTCAGCTTCTCTGATTGTCTTCAACCTTTTCTTTTTTTTTCTTTTGCTCTTCCTCCTGAGCCTTCTTTCTTTCTCCCGTCTCCCTCTTAACCTTCATCAGGGCCTGTGCCCTTGTTTTCTTCTTTTCTTCCTCCTGAACCAGCTCGGCTTTCTTCACTGATTCTTTTCTTGTCCTCTTGGCAGGAAGATCATCAGATGGTGAGGCAGGTTCCCCCTCAGACATAACTTCCTCTAATTCAGCTTGCGTAGAGCTCTCAGAGGTTTTCTCCTTCTTCCTCTTCTGAGATTTCTTAGTCAGTTCCCTGAACATGACTCTAGTTATTGAAAAGGCTTTCAAAGGATGAAACCTTTCATGCTCCTACGACAAGGTTACAATTAGGTAAGAAATCTTCGTAGCATGCAGAACTCTGTCCTTTTTCACAAATGAACCCTTCGAATAATAAAGGTTCTTCTTTTGGGCTTCAATTATGTTGATCAAAAACTTCAACTAGTTGAAGTCCTTTACTGGGGAATCCTCGATTGCTGCCATCAATCGTAGTTTACTACGGATAATCTGCTTCAAATTTCCAGAAGTACTCATTAAACATTTTGCCACAATGTCAAATAAAGTAATGTACTTCTTCTTCAGGTTCCTCTTATGCAACGCCGCCTTCAACTCCATCGGTGTTTCAACAATCTTGTTCAAGTATTCCTGCTCTTCCCCGAACATATACATAGCAGGATCTTCTACCGAATTATTCAACTCAAACAATTCATTTATACTCTCTGCAGTAAGAGTAACCTCTTTCTCAAACACTCTATGTGTTTTGGACTTAGCATCAGAAAGAAAACTAATCCTAGACAACAGTGAATCATCCTCTTTACTTCTAAGAAAGTAATAAATTTGAGTACCTCTTGTGGGAGTTCCGCCTCCGGTCTGTTTCCCACAAGTCGAGTGATTTTGGCCAGACGAAGCATATGAAGAGCTTCTTCTTCGTGAGGTGCGTTGTTTGTTCCCTCAAATGACACAACATGCTCGAATTATGGCTTGTTTGTTTCGACAAGTTGGGTGAAGTTCTCTGCCTTTGGGAGTGTTATTGAATTGAGTTATGAAGAATGTGCAAAGGAAAATTGCAGAAGGATTTGATAACTTAAGAAATTTTCGAAGATTTGAATAAGGAAAATGAATAGTTTCTCTTTAGAAATGGCTTATATAGCTTGGGTATTTGAAACGGATGGTGAGGATTTAATCTCAATAAAATAGATCAAGGGTTGAGATTAATTGAAGGAATAATTAAATAATCTAGATAATATCAATAGCCTAAATAAGGCGGTTGATATGACAGTTTTTGGGGAAATAGGCAGAAAATTGGGTGCCAAAGTGATGATTATATATAGTAACCTAGGAAAGTCATCGTCTTCCTTCTTAAAATACCCAATGGAATTTTTTGATAAATCCCGCTCAAACTTCAGGTGTTTTGTATTTATTTCAAATGATTACTGACTCTTACCAGAGTGAAATAAATGCAGTGATTAAATGCACGAGCCAATATCACTTCAAGCTAATTTGTCATTCAGCCTTACTGAATACTGAGCTTTGACAAAAGTTCAGCTGATATGCCCTGGTGATCAACATTCCCGAGTCCTTCAGTACCCAAATTGAAGGTCTTTTATCCTGAGTTTTCATTCTGCCTTGAAAACTTCATGCACCTGAGAAACTTCACTTCTCAGTTAACTCATTCACCTGGATCCAACATGCCCAATTCTACTGATAACTCCTGAAACCTTGATTCAGGCAATGACTTAGTGAGAATGTCAGCCCTTTGCTTATCAATATGAATTTTCTCCATTCTGATATCCTTCTTCTCCATATGATCCCTTATGAAGTGATGTATGATATCTACATGTTTGCATCTGGTGTGCAACACTGGATTTTGTGTAATAGCAATTACACTATTATTATCACAAAATATTGGAACTTCATTGTCTATAATCTTATAATCTCTCAATTGTTGTCTGAGCCAAAGAATCTGTGCACAACAACTTCCAGTAGCCATGTATTCAGCTTCAGTAGTATTGGTTGCTACTGAACTCTATTTCTTTGAGAACCAAGATATCACTTTTCTATTTAAACAAGTAATATTTTTCTATTTAAACAAGTACTACTTTTCATTTAAACAAGTACTACTTTTCTATTTAAACTTAAGTAATATTTTCCATTTAACAAGTAATACTTTCATTTAAATAAGTACTATTTTTCTATTTAAACAAGTACTACTTTTAGTCAATATATATATAAATATACTATGAATTAAATTTTATACTGTAAACTCCTCGAAATAGATCTGACTACGGTCAGGTGGAACCCTTCTCCAAGTGACTATAAATTAAATATACGGTAAGGTGCATTAACAACAATTAAAAAATCTTGTATAATTCTGAAACATAAAAAAAAAAAAAAATAAAATTAAAAAAAAAAAAAAAAAAAAAAATTAAAAATAAAAAATAAACCGTCGCTAAAACCGTTGTTAAAAAAACCGTCGCTAAATCCGTCGCAAAAACCATCACTAATACAGTCGCTAAAGGGATTAGTCCAAAACGTCGCTAAAACCGTAGCTAAATTCGTCGCTATTTGTGACGATTATCTAGACCGTCGCTAAAATTGTTGACTTTGACCATTTGACCCTAACCGTCGTAAAAACAGTCGCTATTTGTGACGGTTCTTGTAACCGTCGCTAATTTCCGTCAGTAAAACGCGTGTTTTTTGTAGTGTTAGTATCAATGTAATCATTGACTTTTGGGATTATTAATGATAAAAGAGACCAACCTTTGATTGTTCTTACAACTTGATACAGAAAGAACTCAACCTTTATTTAAAACAAACAAAACAAAACAAGCAAACAAATCGTGCCTTTTTAATCCTAAATAATTAAGGTAGGCCACATGAACTAATAGATGAATCGCGTTGGGCAGCGAATATGATTAAATTGATATTGTACCTATACCAATAAAAAAACATTTATCGAATTTCAACAACATCGATCAATGGTTGGACTTTTTTTTATTATAACCCGAAAAATCGTTATCAAATTGATATTGGACTTAAAAATTATGAAATAATATAGAATTAACCCAAATATTAATAATAAAAAAATACAAAGCTTATTTCTTTCTTTACTCGAGTTAGAACTCCAAAGCCAATATCCATCAAAATTCTTAATTTATACTCCCTCCGTCCACCAATCTTATGCACAGTTGATTTTTACACACGTTTTTACGATCGAGTTTTGTATTAGTAATTGAAATGATAAAGTGACTTTTAAGGAGGGATACAATATACATGAGCCCCTTATCTATCATACCCCTCTTTAAAAGTCATTTTATCATTTCAATTATTAATACAAAATTCGCTCGCAAAAACGCGTGTAAAAGTCAACTGTGCATAAAATTGGTGGACGGAGTGAGTAGTATTTTGTATTATATGGTGGATAAATGGTGATAGGTGGCCTCACATCTTTCAGACAACTTAGGTAATTCATATGGTCTTTCGAATATATATACACACACAAACATACGTGATCGTCCAAAGAAAACGTAGAGAAAAAATCAGCCAAGGTGCTAGGGGGATAAATAGTGATAGGTGGTCTCACATCTCTCATGCATCTTAAGGCGCAATCTACAAAGCCAGGAGAAGCCATTCCAAGGGCCAAAAATTTAGCACTACTGTTTGATAGTGTTGTGAAGTTAATAGAGAAGTAGCATTCGCCATTTTATATATAGTGGAATTAATGTACGAAAAAAAAATTGATTTGGACAAATGCCTTATGATATTAGGCAAGCAATTAAAACCATTTGCTTTAAAACTGTACTGTTTTGTTAATTTCTAGTCTAGCAAAAAAAAATAAAAAATGTATGTAACGGTCTCATAAATGAGACGAATCCCATACATGGGTGCATGAAATCCAATATTGGGTTATGGAGCCTGATTGACTGATTCACATCCCAACTTCTTGGCATTGAATGCGCGTTTAGGGCTACAACCTGATTTTGGGTATAAATAACCCTCTAATTCATTGTATTTATTATCATCTTAAATATTAATAAAATTTCCTAGCTAGTGCCCAGTCGTAATCATTCTTGACAAACTAGTTCAAAAAATCTGCATAATTTATTTTCAATTCTTATAATTTATCCATAATTGCAGTGTAATTCCTATTCCCCAACCCATTCACATTTTAAGGGAAAGTATAACCCAAATACTAAAGTGGTGATCCGTCTCATGTATGAAACTATCTCACGGATGATTTGTTTAAGAAGGTCTTATACATGAGGCGGTGTATAAACTAACACAAATTAATACCCACCCCTTTTAAAAAGTGTTAAAGCGCCACGTATAAATTTTGATCCTTCTCCACCGCGAGACTTTAAAAAAAATAGTATAATGATAGTATTATATCCTTTTACTATATTTTCATTTTATAATGATTTACTTAACTTTTATATTTTAATATAAATATAAAAATAAAATATTTTTGTATTTTTAGTCCCACAAGACATGTGAATTGAGACCAAATATGCAATTTATAATATTTTTGCACTTTTGGTTTCATAGAATACCAATTATTTTAGATTAATTAGCATTAATTAGATGATTTTATGCCAGTTAACACATCCCGACAACGACCGTCTATTTTTGGGACAAAAACTGCAAATTATGTAACGTTTGGGACTAAGTTTGATAGTAAAAATTAGTAAGGACTATGTCTGAAGGGGTTGGGACATTTCCAAAAAGGCAAGACTACCTACACCTGCTAAATTGCTTAGTTCACCCGCTGCTTAGTGTACCCACTTTATATTATAAAATTTATTTAGTATACCCATTTTAAAATTACAATTACATCCTTAAACTATAATTTACACCCACGACTTATTTAATACACAACACCCACCCATTATCAATTGAAACTTACAAATCCCGTCAAAAAAAATCTTTAAAAAGGAAAAAAACACACTCCTGTCAATTGAAAGGCACGTTCAATACTTCCTATTCGGCAGCAACCATGAGTTTGTGTTGGTTCTTCCATGAAGAAGGATGTTTAGAGTAGAAAAAATTTCCAGTTGTCGGTAATGTTTTTGCTCGAATTTGGTTAGAAATGTCAAATTTGAAGGAGACTATGACTAGTCAGTTTTTAGCCCTTTCAAATTTGCCACTGAATTACGCATGTTGTTGATAATTACTTTCATGAGGCAAAGTTTTGTGGCTGAGTTAATGATCATTAAATAATTGCAGTTCGTTACAAAATAGGGTTTTTTGTTTGAATCGATGTTTATAATTCTTCGTCATTCATATTGGTAATTTGAACATTTTAAAGTTTAGGGTTTCTTTTTGGTGTGGATATATTGAAGAAAGATGAACAGTAAAGGTATTGGGGTAATTGCAACTAGATACACAAAATGCACTCCCCCTAGCAACTAGGTACATTTTACTTTAAAAATAGCAAATAGGTACAAAATATTTTATATTTAAAAAAACATCAATTAATTTTTATGCAAGTTTTATTGACTCACTCTCCCATATCATCCTCTCTCATTACACACACGCTATCTCTCCTTCTTTCTCTATCAATTCAAAGCTTTTTTTTTCTCTCTCTACTATTTCCATAGAAAATAGCGGCGATGGAGGGCGGAGGTTCTGAAGATGTGGCGGTGTGAGGGGGCGGTGGAGGGTGTTGATGGACGGTGGCGGTGGTGGTTTGATAGAGGTGGGAGATGGGGTTTTTGGACGGAGGCGGCGGTGGTGTATTTTGGTTAGACGAATGGAAGATCTGCCCGGAGGGATGGTAGCGGCGGAATGGATCTAGGGTTTTTAGGAGTGGGATGAGGCGACGACGTTGTATTTTTTGCTGGGGGATGGGTGGTGGTGGGATGGCGGAAGCAGAGATGGTTGGGGGGGAGGAGGTCACGGTGTTGGCGGCAGAGGATCTGAAAATAGATCGGTTTGGCGGTGGCGGTTTTGAAGAATTAAATGAAGGGAATTAATATTGCAAAATCATAGTGGGGGCGGCGGTGGCAGAGGATCTGAAAATAGGTCATGGTGGGGGGCGGCGATGGGGGGATGGGTGGTGGTGGTGTGACGGAGATGGTGGGGGGCGATAACGAGGATGGTGGGGGCGGCGGGGGGCGATGACGAGGATGGTGGGGGCGACGGGTGTACTACGCGACGACGGCATGATCTTTCTTTGCAGGTTCCAAAATGTCGAGGGCTTAACTGATTTTTCCTTTTTTTTTCTTGTTTGAAATTGGTAAATTACTTATTTTGCAGCAGGTTGTTCACAATTTCAATATGAGTTCTTGGTGATTTTTTTTGTGACTTAGTTTTGGTGATTTGTGTTTTTGGTGATTCTGTACAATATGGAGTTTTGGTGACTTTTTGGTAGTTTTTTTTAAAGAAGATGCAAGAAGCAGATTGGGGGGTGACTTCTGCAGTGTGAAGATGCGATTGATTATGCGTGTATGTATTTTTTATGTGTGTATGCAATGTTTTTTTAGTATATGAAATGTATTTTTAGTTTATGCAATGTATTTTAGTACATGCAATTTTCTTTTTTACTGAACAATGCATTTTTATAGGTATATATTCAATTTTTTATTTTAACAATACACAAAAAATTATAATAATATGCAATTATTAAAAAAATTAGAAGAATTATTTTAATTACAATTTTTTAAAAAAACTGTGAATGTGACCCTATGTTGAAAAATAAACAATAACAAATGCATTTTGTAGCACTTCATCAATAATATTTTAATTAGTTGCACTATGTATAATATTTAATTAGTTTTTAAAAAAGGAAAAAAAAAGTTTGATTAATGACAGGTGGGTGATTAGACTTTTTGAGCCGGCTACAGTTTTGGTGCATTGCACAGTGCACTGTCAAATCATAATTCTTTTTAATTTGCTCAATTTTAATAGATGGAAAGCAGGGGCTACTTTGGTCAAATTGCATAGCTCAAAAAACTAATTTGTACTCCATTGTTATTTCTATTTTACCATTGTACCCAACAGTTTTTTGCCCAATGTATTTTTGTGTGGGTTTATGAGTGTTTTTTACAGCATTTATGAGATTTTGTTATTGATGCGAAAGAAAGTGAATGTATTTAGTATATTTAGTGTTTTCTTTTTTCAGTTACAAAAGGGTATATTCGTATTTTTTATTAAAGATATTTTTGTCAAAAAAAAAAAAAAGTGGGTGAATTAAATAATTTTGTGGGTGTGGATAGCACGCCCATTCCAAAATAGTTAGTGTTCTATGGAACAAAAAATACAAAATACTCTAAATGAAACACGTAGAAGAGAAAAATGAACGAAAAGGACATATAAGATTGGGCTTTATTCTTTTAACTTCGTAAAGTTATTTGAGCTGCAACTCTTTAGGCTTGGAGGCCTCACACCTTCTTTTTAAATGACCCAACTGTTAATTTAATTATAAGTATATTCACATGCATGGTTGATGTCATTTTAAATTAGGCTCAGGTTATTCGCACCACTAGTTTCTGTAAATACACTCTTTTAGATTAGTACTAGTTTAGCGCCCAACGACCACCATACTGCCACCACCACAACATCGTCCGCCACGTCGCCGCTATTGCTTGCCCGCAACCGCTGCTGTTTTAGGGTTTATGATTTGGGAATAAATTTTAATTTTAGGAATATTGAAATTCAATGTTAAGTCTTGGTATAAATATTATGTGTTGAATGTGATTTTTGTAAACAAATGATCAATAATATTTTAGTTTGTGCAAAAGTATGGTAGTTTGAATGCAAAAAAACTGGGTTCTTGTGTTTTTTGGTAAAATATGCGATCGGAACCGGTTTTTGGAAAGTCATGCATAATTTTGATTTTTTTTTTCAAATCTGTGTGCTTCTTCGGAATTTCTTTCTTGAAATTAGTGAGATTTTCGAAAAAAAAAACAAAAAACAAAATGGTTCTAAAAAATGGCGAAGGCAAAAACTTTCAAAAAAGGTAGTAAATTTTTTTAAATTATTTCCAAAAATTTTGCACAATTTAAAAAAAAAAAAACAGGTCCGAAAATTGTACAATCATGAAAAAAGAGACGCACGAGACATTATCCTATTTATACCATTTTATTCACTCAAACTACAAAAATAATCATAGCAAACTTCAAGTGAACAACAAACATTATCCTATTTAGTGTTTTCATAACCGGACTGGTGACTAAACTGAACTTGACACCGGTTGGTGGTTCAACCGGTTGGACCGTGCGGATCGGCGGTCCAACCGTTAAAATAATCCCTATCAATTTTTTTAAAAATATTCCCTATATTACATTAAAAAATAAAATAAATGTGCACTTATAAAATTTAATATAAATTTATAAGTTTAATATTGAAATAAACAAAATAAAATTAAGACAACATAACACAATTTAAAATACTAAAACTTAAAATAAGGATGATATAAATAAGAATTAAGTTTTAAATTAATTAAAAAAATAAAAAACCGATTTTATCGGTTTCTCGATTTTTGGCCGATTTTTCAGGTTCTGGCCGGTTATTCCGGTTCAACCGTAAAAATGATTTTTCGAGGATAATCAGACTGGTTCTATGGCCGGTTCCTAGTTTTTTAAAACACTGATCCTATTCACCATATAATTAAACCTAGTTTTATAAAAACAGAAACTATGCATATTTGTTTCTGGGACTATGAGTATTCACCATCCTTGTAATGTAGGCCAAATAGAGGCTTAATAGATGAGTTGATCGTCTGTTGTTCAAGTTCTGGGGAAATTTTGTAGATTCACAAAAAAAAATAGAATTTGAAATGTTTTGTGCCATTATTCAAGCGAGGGTGGTGTATATACTAATAACGCTGAAGAAGAATAACTAAAAAATGATAATTCAGACATTTTGTGTGTCTATTTTTCAAAAAATAATGAGAGGGGGCGTATTTACGAAAACTGGCGGTGCAAATAACCTGGGCCTTTAACATATTTTAGTATACTAATAAGTTGATGAGAGGCTCTTGTGTGTAATGATCTTATATATAAAATATAGTTCCATTATGATATTTAAGTAATCTGCCAATTTGTTTGTTTCAAGTAAGTTACGGAATTTTCAAAGTTAAAATGAATATAAACTAGAGTCTACACTTCAACACAAACTAAGATTTATATATTATTGTAGTCCAACTGACTAGTTAATATGTTATCATTCCAAAGCCGTTATATATATACACTCGCAAAAGGAGCGACACTAAACAGATTTATAAATTATCAAATTTTTATTTAATTAAATAGGATAAATTTTTTTTTTTAATATTAAATTTTTATTTTACGAGCTCTTTTGAGACTAAAATTGGCTAATTTTTTTTATTTACTTCAATGGTCTCGTTAAATAATATATAAGTTAGTGAAATATTAATATTCACTAATATTCATGTCTTTTTTTGCAAATCATGTTACTCATTATTTTTTACTACGACGTCAGGCTAATTATAGGTCTAGACAAAATGAAAAAGACAAATACTATACATTTTTTTAATATTTAATTCAAGTTTTTATAGCAGCACGTCGCAGTCCATCCTCGGAATGTAATGTGTATATATTTTTTTCATATAATGTGTATATATTTTTTTCATGTAATGTGTATATTTATTTTTTCATGTTTAAATTGATAATTGAACTAATACTTTTCAATTGATGAACTAATACTTTATGACCAAACAACTATAACATTTTTCAATGAAACAACTAATACTTTAGAATTAATAAATTATAAATTAATTCATTTAATTAGTGTGAAATTAATTAATTATAATTAATAAATTATAAATTAATATTTTTCAATTAATATTATTAAATTAATCAAATAATAACAATTAATACATTTAATTAGTGTGGGATTAATTAATTTTACACTAATTAAATTATTATGAATTAAAAATAAAAAATTAATTACATTTTAATTAATTAATTTAAAAAACATAAATTAAAAAAAAAAAAAAAATCAATTTTTACGTCACGTGGGCAATTTCGTGACAGATTGTGGTTCAAGGTCGTTTCCCCACGCGACACACAAAATGATTGTCAGCCATTAAGGGATGTCAAAAATGTGTATATAGCACTTGTTTAAAAAAAACCCATGCACCTTTATGTCTTAAATAATTGAATGGCAGGCTTAACTAATTAACCTATGATTAGATACTCATTTCAAGAATCAATTCAAGCTACACGCCCGTGAAGCTATCAAATACATCATATTCATAGCATGTCAAATGCAAATGGTGCGGGGATTATGATATCATGATGAGACTAGTGAGGCCTAATTTATAATCTAATATTAGAAAATCTTGTGTGAAATATTACACACTAGTGTTATGTGTAATATAATATAAATAATGTAAAAATAGTTCAAATTTTATGGGGTCATTGTGGGCGGGCGGTCGGTGGGCGTGTGCGCGGGGGCTTCAAAGTTGGCACGATATATGTATTTATAGAAGGATATCTTTATCAAATATGTGTTGTAGCCTAGTGGTTCAAGTTTGTTGTTAATGAATTTGGTTCCAGGTTCGATTCCTATTGAACACGTAAATATATCGTAACACGTAAGAAAACATATCGTAACACATAAATATTCATAAGGTAACATGAGTCACAAAGTAACACATTATTGATCATATGGTAACACATGAGTATTCACATAGTAGTACGACGATATATGAACAGTGTTACATATTACTTAAAAAATATGTGTTACTACATGAACAAAAAGTGTTACCATATAAAGAAAAATATGTTACCACATGAACAAAACCAGTACAAGCGCGAAAAGAAATTCTTAATCCAAAATTACAGATTTAAAGAACAACTTGATGTGTTACTACATGAACAAAAAGGGTGTTACCATATGAGCAAAAAAGTGTTACTACATGAACAAAAACCAGTACAAACGCGAAAAATATCTTCAGCCCAAAATTACAAATTTACAGAACAGCGTGAAAAGAGTGCAGAAAGATCTGAATGTCATCACACTTTGTGTTGAGGGGTAATCCAAACACCACGCACATATTCTTTTTTCTTCTCACGGAATCCACACCAAAATTCAAATTGAACAACCTTATTTCATCAAATGATTGGAGCGAAAAAGAAAATTAGGGCACGAACGAGGAAGAAGAAAGCACGTGAGATCCGCCAGAAGAGAAGATGAAGAAGAGAAAATCTGATCGCATCCAGCTGCGCGCGCGATGAAAGAAGATGAAGAAGTCCATTGGCCCACCAACAATCTGCCCTAATCCATGCTTCGCTGACCGAGAGAAAAAAAAAGTCAAATTGCACATATCACTTGTATATAATATTACATACAAGTTTTTGTCATCCAATATATATATATTATTAACAAAGTCAACAAAGTCATACGCATATATATGGTTATTAACAAAGTCATACGCATTAAGTGCATAGCGTAATTCAAGTGTATTTTTAATGTGTAGTTTATGTTTTTAAATTATTCAATTTATTTTTACTAAAATGTTCAATATGCCGTGCACTTAATTAAACGTTTTTGTGTAAATTTATTGAAGGTTCAAAAAAATAAGTTCCACACTTTTTAAAAATGTATTTGAATTACATTGTGTACAACACATGAGTCATTGCTATAGTATTAAAATAAAAATTGTTTACTACGTGACTAATAATAGGACATGGGAAAGAATATAATAAATTAGGCGGTGGTCCAATTTATAGAAATATTTTATCTTATTCCTTAGTTCATATGAATAATGCATGGGACGAGGCTATGACACATCATAGTCTATCAATTTTATTCAAATGCGTTATCTTCAAGCCAATTTCTGTATTTCTCCATTGCGAGTGGCAAATCCACCAGTATTTGGGTTTTTTTCTTTTAAATTGGGTAGTTTTAAATTGTGGTTGTAAAAATAGGATGGATTTTGAAAATTTTATTTATATAGGTGTAAGTGTGCTCTGTGAGCACACCTAATATGTATATTTATATGTATATATAACATGGTACTCTCAATGAGAGCATTTAATGTACCTGATTGTGTATGTATATGTATCTATGATATGGTGCTCTTAACAAGAGCGTCTATTTAAAGAGAAATTTTATTCAACTTGAATTCCAATGTTGTACAATGACGTGTATATATACAAGAGTGCTAATAAATCAAATCTTCTAATCTAGAAAAATATCAATCCATAATCAGTTTACACACAAAGTCAAAGATATGTACTTGGTGAGGTCCAACTCGCAATAATTTATCTTTATCACCCCCCAAAAGCAAGATGTGGGGTGAGGTCAAAACAATGGTCGTGGAAGGGCTTTCACGAAGATATTTGCGATTTTGTAAACCAGAGGAGATGAACTCAGTAGAAAGCTTCCTAGAAGAAACTAACTCTCGTACAAAATGATAGTCAATGTCAATATGCTTAGCACGTTTATGAGTTGTCGGAGAAACATAACACTATTGTTGTCACAAAAAAGTGTAGGAGGAGCCGAAGTCAGTGCACGTAGTTCACGAAGAAGATGAGTAATGCAAATAGCCTCAGCAATAGCATTAGCAAGAGCTCGATATTCATATTCACAACTAGAATGAGAAAATGTAGGCTGCTACTTAGCACTCCACGAGATAAGATTTCCGCCAAGAAAAAAAAAACAATACCCATAAGTAGATCGTCTCGTCTTAAGACAACGAGCCCAATCAGCATTAGGCATGAGTATATTTTATATAAAAGAGGACGACCCTCGAAGATAAACCATAGGCACGAGTAAATTTTTTTAAAACGGAGGATGCGTTTTACTGTCTGAAAATGCTCAACGGTCGGCTGCTGAAGAAATTGGCTGACCAAGTTGACAACAATGGAAAGATCAGGCCGTGTAATAATAAGATGTTGGGATATTTTAGTTTTGATAATTTATGCCAAAACATTATTAACTTGTGTTATTCAAGATAATCTACAGATAACAAGTTAAGGGGGAACGAAAGAACAAATTGAGTGGGAACTCACGAAATCAGAAGAAGATGATCGAGATCAGACGAGGCTGCAGACGAGAATGATCAAGATCAGATGAGTTAGATGAGTTCCGGAGTTACCTGATGAGCTGAGCAAAATCAAAAGAGAAGAAAAGCTAAAGCCAGCAAATCAGAAGAGAAGGTTGCAGATCAGAAGATGAGCAGAAGAGACTGATCAAGATCAGACGTGATCGAGATCAGATATGAAGATCAGATATGAAGATGAGCAGATGAGACTGATCGAGATCAGATATGATAATTTGATATGCTAACTTGATGCAGATGACCTGATGCTATCCTAAGATGATCCTGAAGATATGTTGATCTGATCAGTCGAGCCGATCGACGATCAGCAAGAAGAAATCGATAAGCTCGAAATAATGTGACTGAGGGTCGATGTCTCGAAAGTCGAAGAACTCAACTCAAGAAGCCCGAAAGTGTCAAGATGCCTCGACGATAAGGTCCGGCCAAGAGAAGTCTCAATAATCAAGAACCCCGAGTAACCCGAGGCTCGAGATAACTCAAGGCTCGGATAACTCGAAGGCTCGATAAAGGCTCAAGGCTCGATAGAATCAAGATCCCGAGACTCGAAGATCCTCAAGAATATAAATAAGTAGAGACTCGTAAGAAATCAAGAATATAAATTTAGATTCAAATTGACGTGGACTAATGAGAGGAAGACGACAAGCCCGAAAAAGTCGCAAAAGCTTACGAGTAGTATGGATTTGAATGTGATTCTCTCCAACGGTAACATTCAAATCCACACTATAAATACAAGTTCTTCCTTCATTATCAAATGTGGAAGAGTGTGAGAATGTAGCAAACGACGCTACAGAGCTAAGAAGATATGGGTTCCAGCAGTTCCCAGCCAAGGTCGTGTGCCAGATGATGTGAGTCCTGAAATATGGCCTGATCGTAGCACGGCTAAGGCATTCAACACAACTACAGAGCCAAATCATCGAGCATTTCCACCATAGAACATAGAGCAAGAAATACACGCATATATTCAAGAGTGTTCTTCCCTAGAGCTAAGCACAAATGTAATATCCTAAGCTTAGAGAGATTTTTCCATCCTTAGCATTGAGGCTAAACAAATGTAAGGGAAAATCTCAACATAGTTGGAAACCAAACAAACCTTTACCCAAAACAGTTTGAGTTAGATTAAGTTTGTAGGTGAGTGTGAACTCGGTAAACATCTAGCAATCCCGAAAGGGAGGGTAGGCAATCCCGTAAGGGTGATAAGTCTCGTTTGAGTGTGAACTCGGTAAACATCTATAGGTGATCCCGTGAGGGTGATAAGTCCTGTTTGAGTGTGAACTCGGTAAACATCTATCGGCAATCCCGTGAGGGAGATAAGTCCCGCAGGTTAAGTTCGGTTAAGGTTGCCCCTGTGTTAAGGGAAGAGTGGATGTAGGGCGGGTTTCGTCCGAACCACTATAAAATCGTGTGTTCTTTACTGCTTTATGTTCTTACTTGCCATATGCATTCAATTACAAGCAACACAACACACATCGTTCTTAAAAGCGAAAAATTTAGTATCATCATTCCCTCACCCCTGTTTTATATGCATCACATGACATAGTTTGCTTCCGCACGCGCTAAATGGGTTTTTAAAATCGGGACCATCATAAGATATTGTAGTGCACCAACCAAAGAACATTATAGATTCGGATCATCAAAGAAAGGTCCATCGAAGATAACTGAAAACCAACTGATAATGGCGTCGATACAGGTTTAGCATCCTCAAGATTAGCACGTTGCAAAATATCATTGGCATACTTAACCTGATTAAAAACAATCCATCATCCGTGTAAGTAACTTCAAGGCCCAGAAAGTAACTAAGCTTGCCTAGATCTTTGATTGCAAATTCCTGGCTAAGTTTAGAAATTAAATAAACAAGTAACTATGGTGCATTTCCTGTAAGCACAAAGTCGTCAACGTACACAAAAAGATAAAGCATACTAGCACCCTTAACAAAAATGAATAAAGATGAATCTGAATTAACGACTACAAGTGAATCCAATGCTGATAAGAAAATCACTTAGGCGTTGAAACCATGCACGGGGTGCCTGCTTAAGGCCATTGAGAGCCTTCTTGAGACAACATACGTGATTAGGATATCTGGGATCTGAACAACCAAGAGGTTGCTCCATATTCACAGGCTTCAAGAGAATTCCATTGAAAAAGACATTTTTAACATCCAACTGATGCAAGGGCCATTTATGCATAACCGCTAGAGAAAGGATGATCGAATAGTGGAGACTCGGACCACCAGACTAAATGCGTGAGAATAATCAAAACCTGGTAACTGAGTAAAGACTTGAGAAACAAGGCGAACCTTGTGACGATTTATAGTGCCATTTGCAAGAAACTTAGTACGAAAGACCCATTTAGAGCCAACAACATTTGTACCTGGAGATCGAGGTACTGTTGGGGTTATAAGTGAAAGTATGTTTTTACTTTGTATAACCTATGTATTAAACACTTATTTACTGAAATAAATTGTTTATCATTGTTGCTTTAAATATGATTGAATGTTATATATATATTTTATTGCAAACCGTTCATAGCACACGTTACACTGTAGTTAACGTGGTGATACTAGATCACAGAAGATCACGTTAACAGTGCCTTGTAAACGAGTGCGTGTTTCACAACTTAGATAGATCCGAACAATCTATTGGTAGAAGTTGATGTGTAAGGCTCGAATTGACTTGTCTTGACCAAGAGATTACACTAGTGCATTCGATGCGCTGAAGCGAACTTGCAGAGAAGATAACATTCGCACTGACTTAAGGGATGAAGAGTTAGACCTCAATGGTTGTTGATTTCTTAATCTCTGTCACTTAATAAGTACTGTGTGCTATTAATAGTTATTGCTTTGATACCCTATATCTTGGGCAATAATATTAATTACACGATAATTGCTAAATTAATACAGAGAATCGTGTGCTTGCAATGTCTTACTTGATTGGTCCCCTTGGTGGGCCCAGAACCTTTTGTTGGGGTTATACTGGAAAGTATGCTTTTACTTTGTATAACCAAACTGAATTTTCTGTCTTATTTACTGAAATAAATTATTTATCACTGATGCTTTAAGTATCATTGAATATTTATTACATATATTCAGTACGCGTTACATTGTAGTTAATTTAGTGATACCAGATCACAGAAGATTAAATTAACAGTCTCTAGTAACTAAAAGTACGCGGTTCACGACCTAGATGGAAATGAACAATCCATCGTGAAACGTTGAAGTGTAAGGCTCAGATTGTCTTGTCTTGATCAAAAGATTACACTAGTGCATGACTGATGCACTGAACAGGACCTACAGGAGGATAAATTCTTCAGCACTGAACTAGGAAGAATTAGACCTCAGTGGTTCGTTATTTCTTAATCTTCGTCCCTTAAATAGGATTGCGTGTGGTTAGTAATTATTATTTTGACTTATCATGGGTAGAGAATCAACGAGATTCAATACTTTTTATCTTGGACAATATTATTGGTCACATGTGATTGCTAAGATTTAATATGGAGAATCGTGTGCAAGTACGCTTGTTCGATTTGCCCCCTTGGGAGGTTCATAAGATTTATCATACCAAATCTTGCAAGTGGAATTTGTTTCCGGTATGGATAATAATGTTGAACATTTCCTTGACCAAGGACAAAAGATATTAATTAATGGAAAGCTATTTCAGTGGCTTGAATTAATTAATGAGCTAGATAATCTTAAACACGAGAAATAATAACCGGGAGCCATATTAACAGTAATATGGGTTAAGATGGATAGTGCAATATTAATTATGTAGTGGGATTAATTAATATTTACGGGCTTGAATAATATTGTGGCTCAATTTGAAAATTCAAAGTCCATTGGAAAGTCCAATTTTAATTCTCCTAAAGGCCCCTCAAGTAGCCCAAACATAATGTCCAATAACTGAAAAAGGTGTTTAAAATAAAATAAATTATTGTTGTTTATTTTTTCAAAAAATTCGAAAAAAATAAAGGAAGAAAGAGAAAAGATTTTCTTGATTTTCTTGGAAAGATTTTATGGAATATGTATTCTTGAAATAGAAGATTATCCCATATATTCAAGAAAAGTCAAAGATCCTATTTCTTCTCTATTTATTGAGATATTTTCTAAAACCCCTTAATATAAGGAGGTGGGATTTTTATGGAATATTTTAATTATGGAGAAAAGAATATATTGGATATATTCAAGATTTTTGGAGATCAAGAAAAGATTTTCCCATCTTATTCCCCCTAGAAAAATCGGTCACCCCTAGTATTATAAATAGGGGATGAATTTTTCATCCCCAAGTGCAATTCCATGTGTTGGAAAAATTAGAAATCCACAAAGGTGGTGCAACATAATTTTATTTTTCCTTTTGTTAAATTGTTCGCGAGTTCCTTCCACCGGATTGTTGAACAAGGGCAAGGGAATTCTTGAGAAGACCTTTTGGTGTGTTCGTGTGAACGAGATCCATCTTCTTAACGGTTATCACTCCGAGAGGTTAGTTTACGTAAACTCATAGTAATTCCGCATGCGTAGGATTTACGTGAACTATTTGTATGCATGATTGGTTGTTGAATTATTATTTGAATTAATATAGGATTAATTCATGTTAGTAATAATTGTTAGAATTAAATTTGTATTTAAATATTCAACCCGAATAGATCCGGGCAATTAATTCCCCAACAACTGGTATCAGAGCCTCGATTTCGGGCTCTGAATTTTAAATTGTAATTTAATTCATTTTCATTAAATTTAAAATTGGATAGTAGAATTGTTAGATCTTTTTTGCAGGTATCCAATTGTCATAGAACTTAATGTGTTGATTTATGCATGCATATAAATTGTGGTTTTTAATTCGATTCGTTCGAATTCGTTTTGCCTCGTGAGAAAATCCACGAGTAGATTAGGATTTATTTGATTTGTTCAATATAATAGACTAGTCTAGATCTATGTTTATTTATTTTTTTCAGAAATAAATTATAATCTTAGATCTTTTTTGCGGTATCGAGACATAGAAAAAATAGATCGGGCATTGGGTTTGTAGTGGCGTCGTCGCCTTTTGGGCGTATTTATTTGTTGTTTTACGTGGGACTAGTCAAGATCTTGTTTTCTAAACAAATTGTATTTGGCGGAGGTCGAAGAATTAAAGGATAGGATCATCACTAAATGGATAATTTTATCTTTCTGCCGGGCGTGCATGGGGCATGGGGCTGGCCGACGGTGCATGCCGAGTTAATTTTGGCAGGCGGCGAATACGAGCCTCAAACGATAGATGGGTGCGCAAAACTCGTCTTGAGGTTGATTGAAATTTGATTAGGTTGATTCCGAGGGCGTTCTGGCGTGCATCCGGTTGTGAGCTACTCGTGGCATTTCGAGACGGAGTTTTTTTTCGAGACGATCGAGTGGGAGAAATTCAAGACGGCGTTTCTTCAAAATCAAGCCAAGAAAAATTTAAACCATGACAATTAGATAATTTGTGCCCAATATGTTTATTTTTCTGCTTTGCTTGATTTATTGTTGTGCTTTCTTGTGCTTTATTTAATTTTTTTAAATGTGTTTGCATGAGAATTGCCCAATGAAAAATCTCACCTTTCAAAAATTACTAAGTATGTTTAAATAATTAATTGATAATTTTATTCCAGATAATAAAATTGAATTAATTTTGACCTCAATGATTTATTTATTTGTGGATTCTTTTGGAGAAATTCCCCCTACGGGACGGCCAAAAGATAGATTTCACATGAATAAATTCCGAATGGATGATTGTGGGTTATTATTAGTGGCGACGATGACCCTCCCCACGAGGCTCGTTCAAAGCGAAGTAATAATTCTGTATTTAATCATGGTTATTACTTAGGTATAAAATTGATATGCATATACTTCCCCGAAGTCCCTGTCAATTTTATATTGGTCAAGTGGGAGCCAACTATTAATCTGGGATGTGTTTAAATAATGACCCACCCCACATGGCTTATTTAAACTGTTTTGAGATGTTGGCTGATGCATGTTCATATTTTTTTGAGATTTTAATATGATGCATGTGATCGAATTTTGTGATATATTTGTGCTTATACAAATTGTTATTTATTTCAGTTCAGTATGTCGCAACCTTTTAATCCACTGTTATATACACTCAAAGAACACCAATTAACTGTTGATAACTATGTTGTTTGAAAACGGAATATGAGTTTTGTCCTACCTGCACAAGAACATCATTGGGTTCTTGATGTACCCAAGCCCCGTATGCCTACTGATGGATCAACTGATGCGGAAAGGCACTTGTATAATATTTGGGAGCAGGCCGATGAACCCATGAAAAGTGTAATCTTGACTTCACTGTCTGATGATTTGAAACACATTCATGAAGGTGTTGAGTCTGCTGCAGAAATTATGCAAAGTCTTGAAGAAATGTTTTTAACAAAAGACCGCATGATCAATCAGTTTAAAAATGACGACGTGGCCAGGCTAAAAATGGTTGAGGGAACACCCGTAAGGGAGCATGTTCTCAGAATAAAACGCCATTTTGACAAACTTGCTTACCTCGGTACTAAGTATTGTGATGAGGCCAAATCAAATTTCCTTTACTAACTCTTCCAAGGTGCTTCGATGCATTTTACTGTAGTTTTGTGATGAGTGATCACATGTTTACTATGGAAACTCTGCGAGAACCCTTGGAGAAAATAGAGAAGCATTTGGGAAAGAAAGACGAAGCATTGGTAACCAAAAGTCTTTTCTCAGAATCTAGGCTAGTGGTAGGCAAGATTCAAGAAAAGGAAAGTGGTCAGATCCAAAGCGAACTCATTACCAAGAAAGGTGAGAGAAAAACAACTAGTTGGATGGGTGTCAAGAAGGTACCAAAAGGAAAATGTTTTAAATGCGGTGAAAAAGGACATTGGAGGTTAGCCTGTTCCAAACCCAAAAGGAATGGAAAGAAAGGTAATTCTCACGTACTAGTTGTTGAAACCTGTTTAGCGGCGTATGCCTCCCATTTATGGGTGGTGGATACGGGATCCACTGATCATGTTTGTTTCACTTTACAGGGGTTCAAGCGGACCCGACAACTTAGTGGGAGTGATATCCTCATCACACTGGGCGATGCTACGAGAGTGGCAGCTGAAGCAGTGGGAGAAGTGCACCTGTCTTTTGAAGACAGAGTTTTAATTTTAAGAGATGTTCTTTACGTTCCTACTTTTAGAAAGAATTTAATTTCGGTTTCTAAACTTTACCTTGATGGATATTCGGTTACTTTTGATAAAGTTGTTACCATTTCTCTTTATGATAAATTTATCTGTCATGGAACGTTGTTGAATAATCTCTATACAATTAACTGTGTACACCACTCACGAAATGTATCCTATAACACATCAATTGTTTCTGATAAAAGAAAACATTCATCAGACGTGAACGAGACACTTCTATGGCATTTTAGATTGGGACATATTAATCCAAAAAGGATTCAAAGGTTGGTAGAAGATGGTTCATTGGAGTCTCTCCGGGTTGAACCAATCCCAACTTGTGAATCTTGTTTGGAGGGTAAAATTACCAAGAGGGCATTCGGAGCCAAGGGGAATAGAGCCAAAGAAGTGTTAGAAATCGTTCACACGGACGTAGGTGGTCCAATATCAATCAAAGCAAGAGGAGGTTATGAGTACTTCGTCACCTTCATTGATGATTACTCAAGGTACGGCTATATTTTCCTTATGAAGCATAAATCTGAGACCTTTGACAAATTCAAAGAATTTAAGGCTCAAACAGAGAATCATAGGGAAAAACGTATCAAGTATCTACGATCTGATCGTGGAGGTGAGTACCTCAATGATGAGTTTTTGAACTACTTGTCAGATGAAGGGATTGTATCCCAGCTAACTGCACCCGGAATCCCTCAACAAAACGGGGTTGCAGAGCGAAGAAATAGAACTCTTTTAGAAATGGTTAGATCAATGATGAGTTATGCGGATCTACCCAAGTCGTTCTGGGGGCACGCCTTGGAAACAACGGCTTATATTCTAAACGTGGTGCCATCCAAGTCGGTTCCCAAAACTCCCAAAGAATTGTGGACCGGGCGCAATCCCAGTTTGAGATACATGAGAATTTGGGGGTGTCCGGCCTACGTGTTTTTCAAGGAAGCCGAAAAATTGGATCCGAGATCAGAATTAAGGTTGTTTATAGGATACCCCGAGGGAACAAAAGGGTGTATGTTCTATGGTCCCGAAGATCAAAAGGTGGTAATAAGCACCCACTTTAGATTTTTGGAAGAAGACTATATGAACGAAAGAAAGCCCAGAAGTGAGATTACCTTAAATGAGCTTAGAGGACTAACCTCAGTGCCAACTGTACAAGATGACATACCAAACAACACACTTACACAACCGAAACCTCGTTGTAGTGGGAGGGTTGTGAGACAACCCGAGAGATTCATGGGGATAGGAGAGTCCTCGGACTTAGTCCCCGGTCAAGATGAATCAGACCCATGGACTTACGACGAGGCAATCCAAGACAAGGATGCGGTTTCTTGGCAAACAACAATGGAAGCCAAAATGGGTTCTATGTATCATAACAGAGTGTGGGAGCTAGTTGAACCACTCAATGGGGTCAAACTCATTAGCTGCAAGTGGGTATATAAGAGGAAGAGAGGACCGGACGGGAAGGTGGAAACCTTCAAGGCAAGGCTTGTGGCGAAAGGTTATACTCAAAAATAAGGGATCGACTATGAGGAAACTTTTTCACCTGTAGCAATGCTCAAGTCCATCCAAATTCTCTTGTCGATTGCTGCACATCTCGACTTTGAAATCTGGAAAATGAATGTCAAGACGGCTTTCCTTAACGGAAGTCTTGAAGAAGAAATCTATATGCAGCAACCCCAAGGCTTCATTGAAAAAGACCAAGAACACCTAGTTTGTAAGCTCAAGAAGTCCATTTATGGACTCAAACAAACATCCAGAGCTTGGAACCAATGTTTTGATCATGTCATAAAGTCTTATGGGTTTGATCAAAATGAATACGAAAGTTGTGTGTACAAGAAGCGTGTCGGAACTGCATTGGTATTCTTAGTACTATACGTGGACGATATTCTGCTCATCGGAGATGATGTAAAGGTATTGTCAGACGTAAGGGCATGGCTTTCAAAACAGTTTGATATGCTTATCGCAAGAAAATGATGATAGGCTTATCGCAAGCTTCATATATAGACATTATCTTGAAGCGATTCAGCATGAAGGATTCCAAGAAAGGCTTCGTACCATTCAGACATGGAATCCATCTATCCAAGGATATGTGCCCTAAGACACAAAAAGAGATAGATGACATAAAAGGCATTCCTTATGCTTCGGCTGTCGGAAGCCTTATGTATTCAATGTTGTGCACGAGACCGGATATCTGCTTTGTCGTTGGCATGGTGGCAAGATATCAAAGTAACCCGGGAAAAGAGCATTGGACGGCAGTTAAAAACATTCTGAAGTATCTGAAAAGAACTCGGGATAGAATGTTAATTTATCAGTCAGATAGTCTAATCCCCATCGGTTACACGGACTCGGATTTCCAATCAGACTTAAACTCCAGAAAATCTACCTCCGGTAGTGTGTTTTGCATGGGGGGAGGAGCCATGACATGGAGAAGCGTTAAGCAGAAATGCATCACCGATTCTACCATGGAAGCCGAATACGTAGCTGCTTGCGAGGCGACGAAATAAGTGGTTTGGCTCAAGAACTTCCTAGTGGACTTGGACATAGTTCCGAATTTGCCCAACACAATCATTATTTACTGTGATAATGTCGGAGCAGTTGCAAATTCAAGGGAACCAAGAGCCCACAAGGCCAGCAAACACATTGAAAGGAAATACCATCTTAAACGAGAAATCGTTAAGAGAGGAGATATAGAGGTGGCAAAAATTGCGTCAGAAGACAACCTAGTAGATTCATTCACAAAGGGTCTGCCTCAGAATACATTCGAGAGACATTTGGAAGGAATGGGTGTCAAGACCGTTGCCAATCTACTTTGAGTATAGGTGGGAGATATTATTAGGTTCGTGTATGTGACATTAGATGTCACGTATTAGGAACTACACGAGATGTGTTGTAGTATACTTAAAAGCAAACTTTGAGTATAAGTGGGAGATTGTTGGGGTTATACTGGAAAGTATGCTTTTACTTTGTATAACCAAACTGAATTTTCTGTCTTATTTACTGAAATAAATTATTTATCACTGATGCTTTAAATATCATTGAATGTTACATATATTTATTGCATAATTGTTCAATAATCAGTACGCGTTACATTGTAGTTAATTTAGTGATACCAGATCACATAAGATTAAATTAACAGTCCCTTGTAACTAAAAGTACGCGGTTCACGACCTAGAGATTAACTTGTCTTGACCAAAAGATTACACTAGTGCAGGACTGATGCACTGAACAGGACCTACAGGAGGATAAATTCTTCAGCACTGAACCAGGAAGAATTAGACCTCAGTGGTTCGTTATTTCTTAATCTTCGTCCCTTAAATAGGATCGTGTGTGGTTAGTAATTATTGCTTTGACTTATGATGGGTAGAGAATCAATGAGATTCAATACTTTATATATTGGGCAATATTTCTGGTCACATGGGATTGCTAAGATTTAATACGAAGAATCGTGTGCGAGTACGCTCGTTTGATTTGCCCCCCTTGGGAGGTTCATAAGATTTATCATACCAAATCTTGCAAGTGGAATTTGTTTCCGGTATGGATAATAATGTTGAACTGTTCCTTGACCAAGGACAAAAGATATTAATTAATGGAAAACTATTTCAGTGGCTTGAATTAATTAATGGGCTAGATAATCTTAAACACGGGAAATAATAACCGGGAGTCATATTAACAGTAATATGGGTTAAGATGGATAGTGCAATATTAATTATGTAGTGGGATTAATTAATATTTATGGGCTTGAATAATATAGTGGCTCAATATTGAAAATTCAAAGTCCATTGGAAGGTCCAATCTTAATTCTCCTAAAGACCTCTCAAGTAGCCCAAACATAATGTCCAATAACTGAAAAATGTGTTTAAAATAAAATAAATTATTGTTGCTTATTTTTTCCAAAATTTTCGAAAACAATAAAGGAAGAAAGAGAAAAGATTTTCTTGATTTTCTTGGAAAGATTTTATGGAATATGTATTCTTGAAATAAAAGATTATCCCATATATTCAAGAAAAGTCAAAGATCCTATTTCTTCCCTATTTATTGAGATATTTTCGAAAACCCCTTAATATAAGGAGGTGAGATTTTTATGGAATATTTTAATTATGGAGAAAAGAATATATTGGATATATTCAAGATTTCTTGGAGATCAAGAAAAGATTTTCCCATCTTATTCCCACTAGAAAAATATGCCACCCCTAGTATTATAAATAGGGGATGAATTTTTCATCCCCATGTGCAATTCCATGTGTTGGAAAAATTAGAAATCCACAAAGGTGGTGCAACATAATTTTATTTTTCCTTTTGTTAAATTGTTCGCGAGTTCCTTCCACCGGATTGTTGAACAAGGGCAAGGGAATACTTGAGAAGACCTTTTGGTGTGTTCGTGTGAACGGGATCCATCTTCTCAATGGTTGTCACTCTGAGAGGTTAGTTTACGTAAACTCGTAGTAATTCCGCATGCGTAGGATTTACGTGAACTATTTGTATGCATGATTGGTTGTTGAATTATTATTTGAATTAATATAGGATTAATTCATGCTAGTAATAATTGTTATAATTAAATTTGTATTTAAATATTCAACCCGAATAGATCCAGGCAATTAATTCCCCAACACCTTTATCATACCAAATCTTGCAAGTGGAATTAATTTTCCAGTATGAATAATAAAGCTGGCACTAATACAGATTTGGGCTTGGAGAGCTGTTAAAAATGAGCTTGGAGAGCGGTTATAACAACTCTCCAAGTAACAGCTGTCCAAACTTGGACAGCTGATAAAAGTTGTTGTCCAAGATATTGCACTTGGAGAGCGGTTTTTAACCGCATTGCCCTAAGAAAGTGGTTTTTAACCGCATTCCAAGAGATCACCTAAGCCAGCGGTTTGTAACCGCTGTCCAAGTATATTCACTTGAACAGCGGTTCACAACCGCTGTCTAATCCTTTTATTTTTATTTTTATATATATAAATACACTTGGACAGCGGTTAAAAACCGCTGTCCAATATATATATATATATTTTTTAATTTATATTTTTAAAATCCTGTTTATATAAAACCAAAACCAAAACCAAAACTAAAAGCCAAATTTTATACCACACGATAATTATCCAATACCAAAACATCAAATAAATTAATAAATTAATGCATACACATCATGAAATAAATATTAATCGTCCAATACAACAAATTAAAACATGCATATCAATACAAATATATATATATATATATATATATAAGTAATATGCTATCAAAAGTTATCCCAATCTATCTATAATTATACAATAATTGATTGTAAAGGTACCCTGTCCAATCCATTTTCCATTTGTTCATTCTTTGTTTGGAGTAAGACTTGACCGGACGATCATAGACAAACTGCAAACAACAATCAATTAATCAATATAGTTAGATATATAGTATGAATTTTTATTCAATTAATAATTATTTAAATAAATTGATAAATTGACTTACGTTGATAGGAACCGCCGTTTGAGAAGCACGTATTATATCTTCAATGTAACAGCACACAAAATGTCCACAGTGATCACTATGTCGTTGCCTCGATACCTGTTGATTAGCAATATAATCACGTATTACAATTATAATTATTTTATATTAATTTGATAACTTAATAAATTATATTTACCTTAACATTATTCCAGCTCACTTTATTAAAATTAGCTCTTGAGCCTTGATTAGGAAGGCGACTCCGATACATCGTCATCACACTATTATTATTAGAATTAAAAAATAAAGTTAGATTAAATATGCATAATTTTAATAAGTAAAATAAATCATTATATTATAATATTAAAGATGAACTTACGCTTCCATGTACGAAGTGAGATCAGGTAGATTTGAAGCCAACTCATTCGCAGCTGGATCCATAAAATACACACTTAATGTGATCATATTTATGGCGACCAGCACCCAATGATTCCTATATTATATTAAGAATATTAAAATTAACTGTAAATTTATCATATGTGCAAATATCATATATATTATGAATATAAATTTTAACGAAATGTTTATTGTACTCACCCCACATTTGTTGGCCAAAAAATGTGATGATCTCTGTCAGTATAACTCAGCATATGAGAAACTAACCACTCCATGGTCTGTGCCCTATCTCCCATTAAGCAAGACACTTGAGGGGAGACGAAGGAATACATTCCACATGCTCGAGGATCTCTGGAGAGATATACCTCACCCAAATATCTTTAACCAACATATATACGCTAATTAATATTTAATTTGAAAAGTAAACTATATAGAAAGTAAATACTGAGAATTAATTAGTAAACACATACCTGAGGTATAAGGCTATGCTCGTTGCACTCAACCACTGGTCGTTCACGACTTCGATCACATGCTCCCGAGCGATGAATTTTTCAATAGAATTCCGATGAAAGTAAGCATTCATAGGAACTGTGATCATATCGAAATCAGAGGACTTCACTATCACTTGCACCATATTCTGTACGGTGTAGTCGTGATCTAAGTCTCCAGGCAAGGGATAACCAAGTCTGCGATCACCAATAGTGGAGTCCCTCGTTATCTCCCTCTGACTGGCTGCGACACCCTTTGATTTCTGTTTAGGCTTTTGTGGTGTCGACAGTTTCTACAATCAATTTGCTACATTATTTAGAACAACAAATAAGATAATGAACTTTAATAACATATATTAAATTTACCTTCATGGTCAGAGACACCAAGTTGGTCGGCCATTCGATGAAGTTCCCGACCGTTGTTCCGACGGTGACAACTTCATCAATTGGTTTAGGCACCGGTGAATCCTCTTCTCCAATGATGGGTACATCGAGTGTGATACACATCTGATACCTGCGGGACGTCGTTTTGAAGTGCCTCAATAAAATCATCCCTAGCATTAGCCGAAAACATAGCATCAGCGACACTATTTTCACAGCTTGCTCCACTCGAGGACATTCCGTGATATGAGCGTCTCTCGGACCTCATCTGTTCCAACCCTTTAGCCATCTGGGCAACCTGTTCCGAAAGTATACCCACCATATTCATGGCTTGAAGAGCAGGTAACATGACCAATGATGACTTCGTGACACCATATCCAAGACTTTGTAAGCGGCCCGGAGGCTCCTGACGACCTAAAGCCCATCCAAGTAGATCATCGGTACCAACAAAGCGGATTTCTTCGGGCGTCATGGTCTGAGATAAACGCTCCTGAATTACAAAAGATTATTATTTAATCATTTATTTAGAAATAATAGTTTGTAATTCAAAGACAAATTAATGGATAGCTTACCCCTTCTTCGATGATACGCTGTGCACTGGAATCGGGAATATTCCTGTCTCGAGCCTTTCTGGTAGTTTGAAATAACTCGAAATGGGTAACAATAGGTTGACTCTCTCTAGCTTTCTTTTTTTCTTCTTTCTACGATAGTCATTAACTTGTCCCCTTATTAGATATATTAAAAGTAAATATATAAACAAAATAAAATGTTAGGATTTTGATCTCACCAAATTTTCTCTTATGCGTGCATAACCTTTATTCGAGCCACGATATCGCGCCTCCATCAATTTGGCTTGTTTTCAATTTTTCTCGCTTCGTAGCTACAATATAATAAAAATACGATAAACACTGAAAAGCATAGGGCATTAAATGATATTTATCAATTTTACCTGGAACTCATCATCCATAGATCGTCGCACAAACTCTTCCCAGTATGGGGCCACCGACGGGCAATTCTGATAGGCCTCGGCGGACTAGCCGAGTAAAGACCAGTATCCGGATTCAATGATCAATCATATAATTACAATTTCAACTGTTCAATTGTAATAAAATTACATGCACTTGTTTCCCCGTGCTACGAGCCCTCTTAACAAAAGACATCGTGACTATACCTCTATTGCGCTTATCCCCAGAGCTGCTAGTGGTGGGAGCAGAAGTGTCACCCTAATCCAAGTCATCAGTATGATGTCGATCATCATCACCATGATCTCCATCATAATCTCCACCATGATCTCCTAAATATACTCCATCATCATCTCCATCATCTCCGGGATGTGGCAGATAAGACATGATCCTGTAAAACAGAAAAACAACATTTAATAAACTAAAAACAAACAATATTTAAGGAAGCAGAAGAAATAACATTCAATAAAGAAAAAGAAACAACATTTAATAAAGCAGAAGCAAAAACAATCAATAAAGTCGTACATTTCTTTTTAGCACTTGTTTTTCTTTTTCATTTTTTGGTTGACTTTTCTCGTTCATGACCATGAATGTTAACAAGATCCGGATTGTTATATTCATCCACATCGACAATTATTCTCTGGTACCGGCGTGAATTTGCAAGATCATCGAAAGAGGGTACAAAATGAGTGAAGTTCTGAAAAGGATCATCGATAGTGCAACATCTTCATCGACGTGGTCGCTAATCTGGTAACTAGTGTTAAATTTGTTTGACAGAACCACGATGGACCATTTCTTATTAACTGGGTCGGGGACATAGAAAATTTGTTGAGCTTGACTGGCCATTATGTAAGGGTCATTTATGTATCCCACATTCTTCAAATCAATGCGTACGAACCCAGATCTTTCAACTTGGACCCCGTTAGGGATCCTCACCCAACTGCACTCGAAAATTAGTTGTCGGTGAACCAGTCAACAAACGTGACGATTGTGCTCAACTTCAATCCATGATCTATCTTTGGTGGGAAATGTCTCAACAAGTGCTTGGATGTTCAGGTTTATAAAAGGAAGCATGTCGACCGTGTTGTGAAGTACGCATAAGTGCATCCGTGTTAGTTCGTCCATACTAACACTTACAGATTGACCACCGGTAAGGCCTTCACCATCCATCCTATTGGTGTAGCGAGTAATTAGAAGCCTAATTGCATCGACATTCGGAATGAATTCAGACCAGTACTCGATTGATTCTTCTACTAAATAGCATTCTGCAATTCATCCCTCCAGCCTTGACATATTCATCACATATCCTTTGAGCACTTTTATATATCTCTCTGCACCACACATCAATCGCATACGAGCAGGGCCACACATCCTTGTCTCGTGTACCAAATGAACGGTTAGGTGAACCATTATATCAAAAAATGATGGAGGGAAATACATCTAAAGCTCACAGAGCGTCCCCACAATCTGTCTTTGAAAACCAAGCAATTTTCAGGCAAGATAGAACGTATTGCAATGGGCAAGAAAGTCTCCATGATGACATGATAGTCATGCGATTTAAGATTCATCAGTCTCACGCCATCATCTGATACAAGTCTCTATAGGTTGGACGAATAACCCTCTGGAACTTTCACATCCTTTAGCGTCTGAAGTAACTCTTTTCTCTCATTCTTGGACAAGGTGTGTGCAGCAGGAGGTAAGAACGGTTGACCCCTTTCTCTAGGTACATGTTTTAATTATGCTCTTATTCCCATATCAATCATATCCATTCTTGCATTGTAACCATCCTTGGACTTCTTATCAGCTAGGAGAGTGTTGAGCAAGCTGGCACAAACGTTCTTCTCAACGTGCATTAGATCAATGAAGTGTCTAACATACAACTCTTTCCAATAGGGCAATTGAAAGAAAATTGATTCCTTCTTCCAACTGCTAGTGGGGACACTCTTTGCGAAGATCTTTTCATACTGTGTGTCGATATTCTTCATCTCATTCAATACATCTGAACCTGATAATAAATGTGGTGCTTCATCTGTCTCGATTGTGCCATCGAATGCATTGGCCATTGTTATGTACTTATGTGTTGGGTACAACCACCTCCTATGTCCCATATAAACAGTCTTCCTACAATGACTCAATCGAATGTGATGTGTCTTCTTGGTACAACAAGGACATGCATTGGCCCCCTTCACACTATATCCAGATAGATTCTCGTAAGTGGGAAAGTCATTGATAGTTCCAAACAACATGGCCTTCAACTTGAAATTCTCCTTTCTACAAGCATCATACACATCGACACCCTCATCCCACAGGAGCTTCAAGTCCTCAATCAAAGGATCCAGATATACATTTATGTCGTTACCAGGTTGTTTGGGTCCTGATATCAACATATATAACATCATATAAGTGCGCTTCATGCACAACTCGGGTGAAAGATTATAAACTAACAGAATCACTGGCCATGTACTGTGGTTGGTACTTTGGATACCGAACGGATTCATTCCGTCAGTTGAGAGTGCAAGACGCAAATGTCGTGGCTCGGTGCCAAATTCTGGATGCCTGACATCGAATGTCTTCCACTGGGGTGAATCAGCAGGGTGTCTTAGCATTCTATCTTTGATCCTATCATCATGATGCCAAGTTAAATTTCTAGCATCCACAGCGCTACTATATATTCTCCTGAATCTTGGTATTATTGGAAAGTACCACATCACCTTCGCGGGAGATTTATTTTTCTTATATCGCTTTAGCCCACACTTGGGACATTCATCGAGGTCTGCATACTCCTTCTGAAATAAGATATAATCACCCGGACAAGCATGAATTTTCTGATGTGTTAATCCGATGGACTTGAGCATTTGTTTAGCATCATATGCTCTCTTAGGCAGTACATTTCCATCGGGCAGTAGACCACTAACTGTTTTCAACATACTTGTAAAGCACTCATCGGACAACTGGTGAGCTTCTTTTAGGTTGAACAATATCAACACAGCTGACAGTTTTGTTGCCTTCTTACACCCGGGCCACAGTGGTAAACCAGCATGAACCCTTAACTTCTCTAACATATAAGGGTGATCTCGCAGATCATCGTCATCCCCACTCGATGTATCAACAGTCGGTACATCATCGAAAATATCTGCATCCACTGTATCTTCAAACCTAAAGTCAGTTTCTAGGTTGTTTGAGCTACATCCATCTCTTCTCTCACCGTGATATGTCCAAACGGTATATGTTTTATCAATACCGTGAATCATCAAGTGGTCAAACAGACTTTCTCGACCACTAATGGTTTTTCCATTCATACATTTCCAACACGGACATGGAATGTACCGACGGTCGTTGCAGTGTCTAATTGCATGATTACAAAATTCTTCCACCCCATTCCTATACTCATCTGATAATCGATCTGCTCGAACCCACTTTCGATCCATATAGAACTAGCTACAAATGCCTATAGAAAATACAATATGAAGACTGTTTCTCAAGACAATGTATCTAAAAATATTAAACCTAAAAGCATACCTAACTATACTTAATCTACATTCATTTTAATTTTCTAATGTATTCTAATGTACCATATATCATTAATCATCTTATTCATTTGAAACACACAAAAATTAATTCAAGCCACGTACTAACAACAATTAATCCAAGCTACTAACAACAATATAATTAAACCAACATTAATCACACACTAACAACAATACTTTTGAATGAAACAACTAATACCTTTGAATGAAACGTCTAATACTTTTTAAAGAAACAACTAATACCTTTGAATGAAACACCTAATATCTTATTATGAAACAACTAATACCTTTTAATGAAATAACTACTACCTTTGAATGAAACGCCTAATATTTTTTTATTAATGAAACAACTATTACCTTTGAATAAACACCTAATACCTTATTATGAAACAACTAATACCTTTGGATGAAATAACTAATACCTATCAATGAAACACCTAATATTTTTTTATGAAACAACTAATATTACCTTTTAATGAAACACCTAATACTTTTAAATGAAACAACTAATACCTTTAAATCAAACAACTAATACTTTTGAGTGAAACAACTAATATTACATTTTAATGAAACAACTAATACCTTTAAATCAAACAACTAATACCTTTAACAACACACAAATTGACAACCAATTAACCACAATCTAATCAAACAACAATTAATTCTAACATATAACAACAATTAAACTAAATTAAACAATCTAATATTCAAACAAAAACAATAATTTAATAGATATATATAAATACATATATATATACATATATATATATACATACATATATATATAAACATTAAATAAAATAATTAAATTACCTATGAAGAAGGCGGCGGCGGCGGTAGGGGAGGAGGAGGAGGGGGGCGGCGGCGGTAGGGAGGAAGAGGAGGAGGAGGCGACGCACGGCGGTAGGGGAGGAGAGCAATCAACGACAAATTCCTTCGCCTTAGTAAGCTAGCTTTGTAAGCTAAGCAAGTGTGGTTCTCCAGGCTTTCTCCCTTCTCGACCAGACGAAGGAGATATGAATTCAATTCGGTGGTATGGGAGGAAGAGGGCGACAGTGCACGGCGGCAATGCACAGTGGTGGCTGCGACGGCCGAAAAAATGGAGAAGGCCGGATTTGGACTACGAGCAGATGAATTTATAATATGCAGTGGGGGTGTCGACGCGAAGAAGAAGAGATATCAGATTCAAAATGAAAAAAACGCGATTTGGGGGCGCCTGATTATAGGGCAACGGCCCCTTACAGAGCGGTTCGGAACCGCTCTCTCTTGCAGAGTTGTTCTGAACCGCATTCCAAGCTCGAGCTCTTGCAGAGCGGTTGTTAACCGCATTACAAGTCACCTTGCAGAGCGGTTCTGAACCGCTCTCTCTTGGAGAGCGGTTTCGAACTACTTTTTAATTTTTTTTTAAAATTAAGAATCGCTCTCCAAGGCCGAATTTTGAGAGCTCTTTTTAAAAGGCCGAATTATATATATATATATTGACAGCGAGTTAAAACCGCTGTCCAAGTGTATTTATATATATAAAAATTTTAAAAAAAGGATTAGACAGCGGATTGTGATCCGCTGTTCAAGTGAATATACTTGGACAGCGGTTACAAACCGCTGGCTTAGGTGATCTCTTGGAATGCGGTTAAAAACCACTTTCTTAGGGCAATGCGGTTAAAAACCGCTCTCCAAGTGCAATATCTTGGACAACAGTTTTTATCAGATGTCCAAGCTTGGACAGCTGTTACTTGGAGAGTTGTTATAACCGCTCTCCAAGCTCATTTTTTTGTAGTAGTGTGGGTTGTCCTTACTCCAAGGATAAAGATATTAATTAATATAAAGTTTTTCAGTGGCTTAACTAATTAATGGACTAAATAATCTTAAACACAGGAAATAATAACCGGGAGCCATATTACGGTAATATGGGTTAAGTTGGATACTGCAATATTAATTATATAGTGGCATTAATTAATATTAATAGGTTGAATTGTATTGTGGCTCAATATTGGAATTCAGAAACCCATTGGAAGGTCCATTTTAATTCTCCTAAAGGCCCCTCAAGTAGCCCAAATTATAGTCCAATAAATAAAAGGTGCTTAAAATAAAATAAATTATTGTTGCATTATTTTTCCTTTAAATTTTCGAAAATATTAAAGAAATAGAGGGAGAAGATTTTCTTGTAAAGTTTTTATGGAAAGGAGATAAGTATTCTTGGAATACAAGATTATCCCATAAATTCAAGAAAACTCCCACTTGGCTTCTTTAAGAGGAAATTTTCGAAAATAATATAAAGAGAAGGGAAGAAAGATTTTCTTGAATTTCTTGTAAAGATTTATGGAGAAAGATATATATTCTTGTAATACAAGAATATCTCATAAATTCAAGAAAGATCCAATCTTGCAAATCTTTTTGTAATTTTCGAAAATTAAGGCTAAATAAGGGTGTGAGATTTTTGTGGAAAAATACATATGGAAAGAAGAATATATTGGATATATTCAAGATTTCTTGGAGATCATGAAAAGATCTTTTCTAAACCCTAATTGGCCTCAAATTTTGTCCCTCCCTCACTTATAAATAGGGGATGAATTTTTCATCCCCAACTAGTGGTCCATGTGTTGGAAAAATTAGAAATCCATAAAGGTGGTGCAACAATTTTTTATTTTCCTTTGTTTTATAAATCGTTCATTGGAGAACCTTCCACCGGGGTTATTGGACGAGGACTTGGGAATACTTGAGAAGGACTTTTAGTGGGTATCCAGATACGTGATCCTTTCTGTCTCAGATCGTCTCTCCAATGGGTACGTTTTACGTAAACTCCTAGAAATTCCGCATGCTAGGATGTAATACCCCGTCCCATTTTTAATAAGAATAATAAAAGAAATGAGTTTAATAAAATAAATATTTGATTTAAGGTTTTTCCTAATGATTTTAGAGTGTATATATTTGCAAAGGTTTTGATTTTTCAGGGAACGGACGAGCACTTCGAACCGAGAGCACTCCTAGCACTGTAATAAAATATTTAATTAAGGTTTGGTCATAAAATATTTAATAATAATATTTAATTTCAAATTTAAAGAAAGAAAATTTAATATTTCAATGAATTAAGGTTTTCGATATAAAAATCGGAAATTTACTGAATAATAAATACGACGATGGAAAATCTACTTCGTCTAACTAAATTAGAATTTTAGATAAACTTTAAGAAAAATCGAATTTTTAATTAAATAATTAAATAAATAATTTTCGTCTCGAAACGTGACGATTTAATCGCTAAAACTTCTAAACAATTATTTCTAACGAAGCCGTGAATTTTAATTAACGAAACTGCGCTTTTAGAATACGGATAATACTAAGTGTTAACAAATATCGCAATTGATTAAATATCCTATGACATCCATTTCTAACCACAAGTCGACACTTGGTCCGCATTCCGCCACCACACTAATTACTATTCATTAAAATAAAATTCACTAAAAACTCCTCCATTTCATCTCATGGCAGTCGTGCCCCTCCCTCTCTTCTTCCTCTATAAATAGATACAACTCCATTCTTTCAATCACACATTTTGCTTCAAGAAAATCAGTCGAACCTCTGCCAAATTACTTCCCCAAACACCCAACACAAAGATCATCCACACCATAGCTTCAAAGAAAGAAAGAATTCATCTTTCTCTTCTTCACCTTCAAGCTTCGATCCTTCTCCTTCCATGGGAGCAAATGATTTTCTTCACTTCCAGCTGCAAGGAGCTTCATCCATTTTCAAATAACATCTATCAAGGTATATAATCCATACAATTTTTATAATCCATGAAAAATTAAGAAACCCACTTCACTCTATGAAGCTCACGGCTTCATCTTCTCTTTCTCACTCTTCAATTTTTCTTGAATTCAAGTATGAAACCATCATCTAACATGTATCCAAGGAGCTCCAAGCTACTAAACACTTGTGTCCTCGAAGATCCCAGCAAAAAATAGAGAGAAGAATGACAAAGGTAACATCCGAACAAAATTCGAAACCTATGTTCGTATGATTTTCGGTGAGATTGTTGAGTGCTTTAATGTGTTGGAATTTGCTAATTTAGAACTCGTACGTGTTGTTTGAAGTGTAGAATTTATGCTCGTATTTTTGGTTTTATAAAAATGTACCGTTATGCTGCTGAAATTTACACTCAAATATGTCAAGTTGAAACTTCAAAACTGTTTCCCACTGATTTTCGGCTACGCCGTCGAGTACTCTGTTGTACAAAAAATTTATGTTTTAAAGTACCTTTGTGCTCCCTTATATGTGTAATAAGTGATCGTAGTCTCGGTACTCA
Organism: Stenogyne calaminthoides; assembly: GCA_037126765.1. Classification (NCBI taxonomy): domain Eukaryota; kingdom Viridiplantae; phylum Streptophyta; class Magnoliopsida; order Lamiales; family Lamiaceae; genus Stenogyne; species Stenogyne calaminthoides. Next base: position 29,627,491 of record JBBCBC010000020.1, read on the forward strand.
ATTTTGATGTCGTTACGCTGCTCGTTTATATGATTAAACATGGTCGCTCGAAAACTGAAATTTCCAGAAAATTGCTACTCGAATTTTCTAAATAATAACTTTAAAAATTCATATCTCGAATTCTAGAAATCATTTTGAGATGAAACTAGCGGCAAGTTAAAATTCATCGAGTCTACGGTATTTGTGTAAAATCTCGTAATTTTTCATTAGGTGGAATCGGAGTTATGATTTATTTCGAAAAGTGTGACATGCTGGGAAAATTCTATAATTTTAGTGTGGAGGAGGTAACTTCACTCGTCTATAACTTTCTGATAAAAACTTCTTTTGAACTAAGACAAAATGGATCATACTCTCTACATACTGTAGTTTCTAAATATGAAAATTTGAGTCATTTCATTTATTTAATAAAAAGTTATTTACGTTTTAAAAGTAAGACTAAAACAGAGAGTTTTCTTTGAATCTAATTAAATATATATATATATATATATCTTGCATTTTAAAGTATGGGCCTTTCCACATTCTTTATCTAAATTAATATTGATGATTAGTTTCTTCCGCAGCAAAATGTAATACTTATGCTTGTCATTATATTTTAAAAAGAAATTTTTAAGCTCAAATGTTACTGTCACTAAGTGGCGACTAGAGTTTAGAGTGTCAAAGTCGCAAGGGCCGACATTCTGGATTCGGGGCGTTACATAGGATCTTTTACGTGAAATATTATTTGGATGACGTTGTTGGATTAATTCTTGTTGGTCTCGGTGCAAATGAGTCTTACACGTGTATGGGGGGGAATACACGTGTTCAGTGATTTTTAAAACTTTTTCTTCACTGAGGTCAGATGGGTCAGGTTATCCTGATATTTTTGCCCTGAGAAGCACAAATCGCCCTGAGTCAAAGTCTACTGAGACAATGATCCTGGGCTGCTTTCAGAAGCTTCAGATTAGCCCAACTGATCCTGAATTTATCAGAGATCCTGAGGAGCTTGGATCAGATAATTATCTTACTGAACACTCAGTAGAGTTAGTTCAGTTTGGTAACTATCTGTTCTAGCTACTCAAATGGTTGGCCCTAAGTTTATACTCGTTTTAGCTTTGCTGAAAATCTTCTTCATTTTAATAAAACAGTGATTAAGGTTGTGATCAATTTGATGCAAGTTCAGTGGATTGGTTCCAACCAATATCAAGAAAATCACTTTTCAAAGGAAAAACATGCAATGATATATAATGCAATACAGAAAGCAAACAACACAGCAATTATAGTGGTTCAGAGACTCAAGCTCCAACGTCCACTCTCTCTGATTTTCAGAGAAATTCCTTAACTACTTCCTAAAGCTTTCAGGCTAACTCATTGTAGCTTACTCACTTTTCTACCTTGAGTTTTCTGGCTGACTCACTGCAGATTACTAACTCAAACACACACAAGTGTTCAAACTACCACAAGTAGCTTACTAACTTCTTCTCTAGAGTTTTCTGGCTGGCTCACTGCAGCTTACTCACTCTTTACAACTCTAACTCACCAATAAATCACACACACTCAAACTACCTTATCAAAGGGTTTGGGTTTGGGTTGGTTTCCAACTAGGGTGAGATATCCTTTACAATAAGAACAAATGCAAAGGCTAGGATATCTCTACTAAGCTTTGGATATTTCTATCATTCTAGGCTTAGTGAATGAGCTCTCTCCAATGTGAAACACTTGGAAAATTCTAGGGTTTTCGAGTGCTTCAATTTGCAAGAATACGAATGAGCTCTTGAGTTGCTTTGAAATTTCCCATAACCTCTTAATGTAGAAGGTCACTGGTATTTATAGGCAACTTCTTCAAAGGTTACACTTGAAAAACTATTCGTTGGAAGAGATAGTATCAAGGGTTTCCTCTTCTAGTTATTGATGAACGACTATTTTAGGGTTTGAACACTCCCTTGCATGTTTTAGGAAATATGCAGCCAAGTAGCCAATCATCAACTTCTGTGAACTGGAAGATATCAGCCCTGACATTTCTTCAGTGATATGTCATTTTCTGTGTCAGTATAGTACAGTGTTGTTGCCTCCTCATTGGTTGAAATCTTTGTTTGAGCAGAGACAAACAAACAGCTCTTTGTCCTTGATCTGATATGTTCCTTAATGTCCACAAATGTTTAACATTTTGTTTGTTTGTACTAGGAATGAACATAACATTATTTCATAAAAATAGCTTGTTCAGGATCCTTTTGATCAGTACAAAAACAGTCTTCAGGATCTTCGAGTCTTCAGGATATTTCTGAGCTACTCAGTATTTTCTGAGTCTTCAGGGACTTCTGTCTTCAGAGTCTTCAGGGTCTTCTGAGTCTTCAGTACACTTAGCAATTCCCTGATCTATATATGCTGACTATACATGGTGCAGATAATCCTGATCCCTAGTATCTATTGAAACCTGATCCTGATCCTATACTATCAAGATGTCCTGAAACATGTCATACTCAGGGTTTTGGGATCTAATCAAAACTTCTTTATTAATTTCATCTCCCAACAATTATTATTTGAATTCACTTAGGTTAATTCATGCTAGTAATAATTGTTAATTTAAATTTGTGTTAATGAGGTCATCCCGATAGATCATGGTATATGTTATCCCAACAACTGGTATTAGAGCCCTGGTTCGGACTCTGGTCTTTTAAACTGTAATTTAAATTGTTGTTCATTAAAATTGAAATTGAATAGTAGAACTGTTAGATCTGTTTTGCAGGTATCCAATTGTCATGGTATTTTAATGTGCTTATTTACATGCAAATAAATTGTGGTTTTTAATTCGATTAGTTTGGATTCGTTTTGCCTCGTGAGAAAATCCATGAGTAGATTAGGATTTGTTTGATTTGTTCAATGTAATAGACTAGTCTAGATCTAGGTTTATTTATTTTTTGTAAATAAATTATAATCGGATTGTGAACGAAGATGGGGACGGAGAGTTAAAGACGGACGTCCAAGTGCCCATACGTACGCGAGCCAAGACGAAGCACGCGGGCTGGGCCGAACGCCTAGCGACCTCTCGCATCGCCATGCGAGATGCGGATGGGGCAAGGCGCTGGCGCGCAAGGCGCGTGAGGCCGATCTTAGCCTCTGGGGGCGACCCGCATGCAGGCGTGTGCTGGGTGTGCGCGAGACATGCATGCGGGCGTGGCTGTTTCGGACGTGGGGTGAAGGACCTTGGACTCGGACGCGTCCGGGCGATGCTCCGTGCGAATGTGCCATGGGCGACGGGGCGGGATGGCCAATCCAGACCGGGGCGTGCGCCTAGGCGCATGCGACTTGAGTTTCGGTTCGTGAGCTACTCATTTTTCGGACGTCGTCCTAACCCGAAATGGAGGACAATTTTGAAGAATTGTTGCGGATTCAGTGGGAGCCTTTCGAGATGAACGATGAAGGGAAAAAGAAGAGACGATTTTGCAAGATCAAGATTTGGAATTTAAACCATGACAGTTGGATATATGTGTCCAACTTGATTTATTTTGTCTTGATGCTTGTTTTAAATTCGTGCATTTTTTGTTAAATGTGTTTGCATGATTTAGAATTGTCTAAAAGAAAATCTCACTTTCGAAAATTACTAAGTATGTTATATTGACAAATTTTATTCTGGATAATAAAATTACGTCAAATTGACCTCCATGATTTATTTATTTGTGAATTCTTTTGAAGAAATTTCCCCCACGGAACGGCCAAAAGATGGTTTTCACATGAATAAATTCCCAAAAGGATGATTGTGAATTATTATTAGTGGCGGCGATGACCCTCCCCACGAGGCTCGTTCAAAGCGAAGTAATAATTTTGTATTTAATCATGGTTATTACTTAGGTATAAAATTGATATGCATATACTTCCCCGAAGTCCCTGCTAATTTTATATTGGTCAAGTGGGAGCCGACTATTAATTTTTGAATTAAAGGTTTGCAACTGTTCTTGTTTGTAACCTGTTTGAATGTGTTTAAATAGGCAGTTCACCCCACGTGACCTATTTAAACTATTTTGAGATGTCGGCTGATGCATGTTCATATTGTTTTGAGATTTTGATATGAACAATGTGATCAAATTGAGTGATAGTTTTGTGCTTACACAAATTGTTATTTATTTTAGTTCAGCATGTCGCAACCTTTTAATCCACTGTATTCTATACTGACCATCAATTGACTGATGAAAACTATGTTGATTGGAAACGTAAACTGATGATTATCCTCACTGCACAAAAGCACAAGTGGATCCTTGATACTCCAAAACCTGATGAGCCAACTGGCGAGTCGAGTAAAGCGGAAAAGAAAAAATATGATAACTGGGAGCATTGCAATGATATGGCTAAGTGTACCATCCTGGCATCTATGTCGAATGTGTTGCAACACCAACACCAAGAATTCGCAACTGCTGCGGAAATCATGGAAAATCTTAAGAAGATGTTCCAACATCAGAACCGCACGGCTCGTTAGATCACCTTGCGAGAAATGTTTTCGCTGAAAATGGTGGAGGGCACGCCCGTAAGGGATCATGTCCTCAAGATGATGGCTCATCTAAATAAACTTGAGGTTCTGGGTGCAGATTACGATCTGGAGACTCAGATTGATTTGGTGCTTCACTCTCTGCCTAAAATTTTTGAACATTTTCAGTTGAACTATCAGATGAATAATCAGAAGTTCTCGCTAGCTGACTTGTTGCAAGCTTTGGTCTCGGCGGAGTCGTTGATGGGACACCAAACTCAAGCTTTGGCGGCTAGTGGACCATCTTCATCTTTTAGGCCAAATGAGGGTAAGAAGAAGAGGAAGGCCAAAGGCCAAAAGCAGTCGAACTCAACCATTGCCAAGGGCAATAGTAAGTTGAGGGATGCTGGGGGTGTCAAGAAGGATCCAAAGGGGAAGTGCTTCAACTGGGGTGAAAAGGGACATTGGAGGTCTGCCTGTTCAAAACCCAAGAGGAATGGAAAGAAAGGTAATTCTCATGCACTAGTTGTTGAAACTTGTTTAGCGGCGTATGGTACCCACTCATGGGTAATGGATACAAGATCCACTGATCATCTTTGTTTCACGTTACAGGGGTTTAAACTGACCCGACAACTTAGTGGAAGTGAGGTCCTCAGCACACTGGGCGATGCTACGAGAGTAGCAGCTGAAGCAGTGGGAGACGTTCACCTGTCTTTTGAAGACAAGATTTTAGTTTTGAGAGATATTCTTTATGTTCCAGTTTTTCGTAAAAACCTTATTTCAGTTTCTAAACTAACTAATGATGGATATTTTGTTCGTTTTTCTAAGCAAGTTACTATTTACCGTAACGATGTGTTTATCTGTCATGGAACTTTACAGAACAATCTCTATACTATTAATTGTGCACACCACTCACAAAAATGCATCTTATAATACATCGATTGTTTCATGCAATAAGAGAAAACGTTCAGAAAATGTGAACGAGGCACTTCTATGGCATCTAATATTGGGTCAGTATTAATCTAAATAGGATCCAAAGGTTGGTGAAAGATGGTTCATTGTCGGACCTACAGTTAGAACCACTTCCAACCTGCGAATCATGTTTGGAGGGTAAGATGACCAAGAGGGCATTTGGAGCAAAGGAGAATAGAGCCACAAAAGTGTTGCAAATCGTTCACACTGACGTGTGTGGTCCAGTGTCAACCAAACCTAGAGGTGGCTATAAGTATTTTGTGACTTTCATCGATAATTACTCAAGGTTCGGGTACATTTTCCTCATGAAACACAAATTGGAAACCTTTGATAAATTCAAAGAGTTCAAAGCCGAAGTGGAGAATCATAGGGAAAAGAGTATCAAGTTTCTACGATCTGATCGTGGAGGTGAATACCTCAGCGATGAGTTTTTGAACTACCTGTCAAACGAGGGCATTGTTTTCCAGTTGACTGCACCTGAAACCCCTCAACAAAACGGGGTTGCAGAACGAAGAAACAGAAAACTCTTAGATATGGTCAGATCCATGATGAGTTATTCAGATCTACCCAAGTCGTTTTGGGGTCATACCTTCGAAACAGCAGCTTACGTTCTAAATCTGGTGCCATCCAAATCGGTTCCCAAAACCCCTAAAGAGTTGTGGACCGGGCGCAAGCCCAGTGTGAGACATCTTAGGATTTGGGGGTGTCCGGCATACGTGCTAGACAAGGAAGCCGATAAGTTGGACGCACGTTCGGAACTAAGGTTGTTTATATGATATCCCATGGGAACGAAAGGGTGCATGTTCTATGGTCCCGAAGATCAAAAGGTGGTAATAAGTACGCACTTTAGATTTTTGGAAGAAGACTTTATGAACAATCGAAAACCCAAAAGTGTGATTACCTTAAATGAAATAAGAGGGAAAACTCCTATACCAACTGTACATGTTGATATACCAAGCGTCACACTGACACAATCAGAACCTCGTCGTAGTGGGAGGGTTGTTCGACAACATGAGAAATTCATGGGGATAGGAGAATCTTCAGATTTGGTCCCCGGGGAAAGTGAATCAGACCCCTGGCCCTACAAGGAGGCAGTCCAAGATAAGGATTCAAAATCCTGACAAACTGCGATGGAAGTCGAGATGGGCTCAATGGATCATAATCAGGTGTGGGAGCTAGTTGAATCACCTAGTGGGGTAAAACCCATTGGATGCAAGTGGGTCTACTAGAGGAAAAGAGGACCGGACGGGAAGGTGGAAACCTTTAAGGCTAGGCTTGTGGCAAAGGGATACACTCAGAAAGAGGGTAACAATTATGAAGAAACCTTTTCGCTTGTAGTCATGCTTAAGTCCATCCGTATTCTCTTGGAAATAGCTGCGCATCTAGATTTTGAGATCTGGCAAATGGATGTCAAGACAGCTTTCCTTAACGGGAGTCTTGTCGAGGAAATCTATATGCAATAGCCCGAAGGTTTCATTGAAAAAGGCCAAGAAAACCTTGTGTGCAAGCTGAGGAAGTGCATTTATGGACTGAAGCAAGCATCTCGGGCTTGGAACCAATGTTTTGATCATGTAATCAAATCTTATGGATTTGATCAAAAAGATTTCGAAAGTTGTGCTTATAGGAAGTGTGACGGAACTGCCTTGGTATTCCTAGTACTATATGTTGGGATAACATATGCCAGGATCTATCGGGATGACCTCATAAACACAAATTTAAATTAACAATTATTACTAGCATGAATTTACCTAAGTGAATTCAAATAATAATTAATCCAACAACAACATGCAAATAATATTTCACGTAAAAGATCCTAGCATGCGGAATTTCTAGGAGTTTACATAAACGTACCCGTTGGAGAGACGATCTGAGACAGACAGGATCAAGTATCTGGATACCCACCAAAAGTCCTTCTCAAGTATTCCCAAGTCCTCGTCCAATAACTTCGGTGGAAGGTTCTCCGATGAACGATTTATAAAACAAGGAAAATAAAAATATTGTTGCACCACCTTTGTGGATTTCTTATATTTCCAACGCATGGAACACTAGTTGGAGATGAAAAATTCATCCCCTATATATAAGAGGAGGGGTGGTCGAAATATTGGGCACTTTTAGGGCTAGGAAAGATCTTTTCTTGATCTCCAAGAAATCATGAATATATCCAATATATTCTTCTTTCCATGTGTATTTTTTCACAAAATCTCACACCTTTATTTTGGCCTATATTTTCGAAAATTTCAAGATTGGAACTTTCTTGAATTTATGAGATATCCTTGTATTCCAAGAATACATATCTTCCATGAAATCTTTCCAAGAAAGTCAAGAAAATATTTCTTCCCTTTCTTATACCTATTTTTCGAAAAATCCCAATTAAAGAGGCCAAGTGAGAGTTTTCTTGAATTTATGGGATAATCTCGTATTCCAAGAATACATTATCTTCTTTCCATAAAATCTTTTCAAGAAAATTCTTATCCATCTTTTCTTTAATTATTTTCGAAAAATATAGAGGAAATATTGCAACAATAATTTATTTTATTTTAAGCACTCTTTATTTATTGGACTATAATTTGGGCTACTTGAGGGGCCTTTAGGAGAATTGAGATGGACCTTCGAATGGGCTTCTGAATTCCAATACTGAGCCACAATATAATTCAGCCCATTAATATTAATTAATACCACTATATAATTAATATTGCACTATCCAATCTTAACCCATATTACGGTAATATGGCTCCCGATTATTATTTCTCGTGTTTAAGATTATTTAGTCCATTAATTAATTAAGCCACTGAAAAGCTTTATATTAATTAATATCTTTATCCTTGGAGTAAGGACAACCCAGCTTTATTATCCATACCGGAAAATTAATTCCACTTGCAATATTTGGTATGATAAAGGTTCCGGGCCCACCAAGGGGACCAATCAAGCAAGACTTTTGTAAGCACACAATTCTCTGTATTAATTTAGCAACTGTCGTGCAATTAATATTATTGCCCAAGATATAAGGTATCGAAGTCTCAATGATTCTCTTCCCATTTATAAGTCAAAGCAATAACTACTAATCACACACAGTCCTTATTAAGTGACAAAGATTAAGAAATCAACAACCACTGAGGTCTAACTCTTCATCCCTTAAGTCAGTGCGAATGAGTTTATCCTCTCTGTAGGTCCGCTTCAACGCATCGAATGCACTAGTGTAATCTCTTGGTATGATAAAGGTTCCGGTCCCGAGATGCTTGCTTAAGTCCATAAATGGACTTCCTCAGCTTGCACACAAGGTGTTCTTGGCCTTTTTCGATGAAACCTTCGGGCTGTTGCATATAGTTTCTCGTCAAGACTTCAGTTAAGAAAAGCTGTCTTGACATCCATTTGCCAGATCTCAAAATCTAGATGCGCAGCTATTGCCAAGAGAATACGGATGGACTTAAGCATGGCTACAGGCGAAAAGGTTTCTTCATAATCGATACCCTCCTTCTAAGTGCATCCCTTTGCCACAAGCCTAGCTTTAAAGGTTTCTACCTTCCCGTCCGGTCTTCTTTTCCTCTTGTAGACCTACTTGCATCCAATGGGTTTTACCCCATTGGGTGGTTCAACTAGCTCCCACACCTGATTATGATCCATTGAGTCCATCTCGGCTTCCATAGCAGTTTGCCAGGATTCTGAATCCTTATCTTGGACCGCCTCCTTGTAGGACCAGGGGTCTGATTCACTATCCCCAGGGACCAAATCCGAAGATTCTCCTATCCCCATGAATCTCTCAGGTTGTCGAACAACCCTCCCACTACGACGAGGTTCCGATTGTGTCGGTGTGACGCTTGGTATATCAACCTGTACAGTTGGTATAGAAGTTTGCCCTCTTATTTCATTCAAGGTCATCTCACTTTTGGGCTTTCGATTCATAAAGTCTTCTTCCAAAAATCTAAAGTGCTTACTTATTACCACATTTTGATCTTCGGGACCATAGAACATGCACCCTTTCGTTCCCATGGGATATCGTATAAACAACCTTAGTGCCGGACACCCCCAAATCCTAAGATGTCTCACACTGGGCTTGCGCCTAGTCCACAGCTCTTTAGGGGTTTTGGGAACCGATTTGGATGGCATCGGATTTAGAACGTAAGCCGTTGTTTCCAAGGTATGACCCCAAAATGACTTGGGTAGATCTTAATATCTCATCATGGATCTGACCATTTCTAAGAGTGTTTTGTTTCTTCGTTCTGCAACCCCGTTTTGTTCAGGGGTTCTGGGTGCAGTCAACTGGGAAACAATGCCCTCATCTGACAGGTAGTTCAAAAACTCATCACTGAGGTATTCGCCTCCATGATCAGATCTTAGAAACTTGATACTCTTTTCCTTATGATTCTCCACTTCGGCTTTGAACTCCTTGAATTTATCAAAGGTTTCCGATTTGTGTTTCATGAGAAAAATGTACCCTAACCTTGGGTAATCATCGATGAAAGTCACGAAATACTCATATCCACCTCTAGCTTTGGTTGACATTGGACCACACACGTCAGTGTGAACGATTTGCAACACTTTTGTGGCTCTATCCCCTTGGCTCCAAATGCCCTCTTGGTCATCTTACCCTCCAAACATGATTCGCAGGTTGGAAGTGGTTCTAACTGTAGGTCCGTCAGCGACACATCTTTCACCAACCTTTGGATCCTATTTAGATTAATATGACCCAATCTTAGATGCCATAGAAGTGTCTCGTTCACGTTTTCGGAACGTTTTCTCTTATTGCATGAAATAGTCGATGTGTTATAAGATGCATTTTGTGAGTGGTGTGCACAGTTTATAGTATAGAGATTGTTCCGCAAAATTCCATGACAGATAAAAATATCGTTACGGTAAACAATAACTTGCTTAAAAAAATGAACAGAATATCCATCATTAATTAGTTTTGAAACTGAAATAAGGTTTTTTTGCGAAAAAACTGGAACATAAAGAACATCTCTCAAAACTAAAATCTTGTCTTCAAAAGACAGGTGCACGTCTCCCACTTCTTTAACCACTACTCATGCAATACTGCAAAAACTGCTACTTCACATAGCATTGCAGTAATGCTATTTTCGTGGAATTGCAATACCCGCTACCTTCGTAGCATTGCAATAGTCGTTACTTACGTAACATTGCCCATGTGATGAGGATCTCACTCCTATTAAGTTGTCGGGTCAACTGGGACCCCGTTACGTGAAACATACATGGTCAGCAGATCTTGTATCAACTACCCACGAATGAGAAGTATACGCCGCTAAACAAGTTTCAACAACTAGTGCATGAGAATTACCTTTCTTTCCGGCCCTTTTGGGGTTTGGAACAGGCAAACCTCCATTGTCCTCTTTCACCGCAGTTTAAGCACTTCCACTTTGGATTTTCCTTGACACCACCGGCATTCCTCATCTTACCATTGCCCTTGGCAACAGTTGAGTTTGATTGCTTATGGCTTTTGGTCCTCTTCTTCTTCTTGCCTTCCCTTGGCCTAGAAGATGAAGACGGACCACTTGCCGCCAAAGCTTGAGTTTGGAGCCCCATCAACGTCTCTGCCGTGACCAAATTGCAACAAATTAGCTAGCGAGGCCAAAATGCTCAAAACTTTTGGGCAGAGAGTGGAGTACCAAATCGACCTGGGTCTCCAGATCATAATCTGCACCCAGAACCTCAAGTTTGTTCAGATGGACCATCTATTTTGAGGACGTAATCCCTTACGGGGTTGCACTCCACCATTTTCAGCGACAATATCTCTCATAAGGTGATCTGACGAGTCCCGCATTTTTGACTCGTCAGTTGGCTCATCTGATTTTGGTGTGTCAAGAATCCACTTGTGCTTTTGTGCAGTTAGGACAATCATAACTTTTCGTTTCCAATCAACATAGTTTCCTATACAATTCTATTCACTTTAAGTCTATTAACAGTGGATTAAAAGGTTGCGCCATGCTGAACTGAAATAAACAACAATTGTGCAAACACAAAATTATCACATAATTCGATCACATTATTCATATCAAAATCTCAAAATAATATGAACATGCATCTGCCGACATCTCAAAACAGTTTAAATAGGCCACGTTGGGTGAACTGTCTATTTAAACACATTCAAGCAGGTTACAAACAAGAACAGTTACAAACCTTTAATTCAAAATTAATAGTCGGCTCCCACTTGACCAATATAAAATTGACAGGGACTTCGGAGAAGTATATGCATATCAATTTTATACCTAAGTAATAACCATGATTAAATACATAATTATTATTTCACTTTGTACGAGCCCCGTTGGGCGGGTCATCATCGCCACTAATAATAATTCACAATCATCCTTTTGGGAATTCATTCATGTGAAATCCATCTTTTGGTCGTTCCGTTGGGGAAATTTCTCCAAAAGAATTCACAAATAAATAAATCATGGAGGTCAATTTTACGTAATTTTTTTATCCGGAATAAAATTTGTCAATAAAACATACTTAGTAATTTTCGAAAATGAGATTTTCTTTTAGATAATTCCAAATCATGCAAACACATTTAATAAATAAAATTGCACGAATTTAAAACAAGCATCAAGATTAAATAAATCACGTTGGGCACATAAATCTTGATCTTGGGAAATCGTCCCTTCTTTTGCTTTCATAGTTCATCTCGAAAAGCTCCCACTGAATCCACAACAATTCTTTAAAACGTCCTCCGTTTTGGGCTTGGACGACGTCCGGAAAACGAGTAGCTCACGACCCAAAACCGAGTTGCATGCGCCCCGGCGCACGCCCCAGTCCGGATCGGCCATCCCACCCCCGTCGCCCACGGCACATTCGCACGGAGCATCGCCCTGATGCGCCCGCGTCCGGGTCCCGTGCCCCGTCGCCCAAAATAGCCCACGCACAAGCCACGGTCGCGTGCGCCATGCGCGCACAGCTTGCGCCGCCCAACGCATCTGCCTCGCCCCATCCGCGATCACCCGGGTGTTGCGCGCGGTCGCTAGGCATTCCGCCTAGTCGCGTGCTCCGCCTTGGCTCGCGTACGTCCGGGCACTCGGACATCCGTCTTTAATTCTTCGTCTCCGTCTTCGTTCACGATCCGGTTATAATTTATTTATGAAAAATAAATAAATCTAGATCTAGACTAGTCTATTACATTGATCAAATCCTACTCTACTAGTGAATTTTCTCACGAGGCAAAACGAATCCGAACGAATCGAATTAAAAACCAACAATTTATTTGCATGTAAAAAAGCACATTAAAATACCATGATAATTGGATACCTGCAAAACAGATCTAACAGTTCTACTATCCAATTTTAATTTTAATGAACAACAATTTAAATTACAGTTTAAAATATCAGAGCCCGAACTAGGGCTCTGATACCAGTTGTTGGGATAACATATGCCAGGATCTATCGGGATGACCTCATAAACACAAATTTAAATTAACAATTATTACTAACATGAATTTACCTAAGTGAATTCAAATAATAATTAATCCAACAACAATATGCAAATAATATTTCACGTAAAAGATCCTAGCATGCGGAATTTCTAGGAGTTTACGTAAACGTACCCGTTGGAGAGACAATCTGAGACAAATAGGATCAAGTATCTGGATACCCACCAAAAGTCCTTCTCAAGTATTCCCAAGTCCTCGTCCAATAACCCCGGTGGAAGGTTCTCCGATGAACTATTTATAAAACAAGGAAAATAAATATATTGTTGCACCACCTTTGTGGATTTCTAATATTTCCAACGCAAGATTGAGAGGTGGTCGAAATATTGGAGATGAAAAATTCATCCCCTATATATAAGAGGAGGAGTGGTCGAAATATTGGGCACTTTTAGGGCTAGGAAAGATCTTTTCTTGATCTCCAAGAAATCTTGAATATATCCAATATATTCTTCTTTCCATGTGTATTTTTTCAAAAAATCTCACACCTTTATTTTGGCCAATATTTTTGAAAATTTCAAAAAATAATTCCAAGATTTGAACTTTCTTGAATTTATGAGATATCCTTGTATTCCAAGGATACATATCTTCCATAAAAAAATTTCAAGAAAATCAAGAAAATATTTCTTCCCTTTCTTATACCTATTTTTCGAAAAATCCCAATTAAAGAGGCCAAGTGGGAATTTTCTTGAATTTATGGGATAATCTTGTATTCCAAGAATACATTATCTTCTTTCCATAAAATATTTTCAAGAAAATTATTCTCCATCTTTTTTTTAATTATTTTCGAAAAATATAGAGAAAATATTGCAACAATAATTTATTTTATTTTAAGCATCTTTTATTTATTGGACTATAATTTGGGCTACTTGAGGGGCCTTTAGGAGAATTAAGATGGACCTTCCAATGGGCTTATGAATTCCAATATTGAGCCACAATATAATTTAGCCCCTTAATATTAATTAATACCACTATATAATTAATATTGCACTATCCAATCTTAACCCATATTACGGTAATATGGCTCCCGGTTATTATTTCCCGTGTTTAAGATTATTTAGTCCATTAATTAATTAAGCCACTAAAAAGCTTTATATTAGTTAATATCTTTATCCTTGGAGTAAGGACAGCCCAACTTTATTATCCATACCGGAAAATTAATTCCACTTGCAAGATTTGGTATGATGAAGGTTCCGGTCCCACCAAGGGGACCAATCAAGAAAGACTTTTGCAAGAACACGATTCTCTTCAGATAATTTAGCAAATCGTCGTCGTAATTAATGTTATTGCCCAAGATATAGGGTATCGTCGCAATGATTCTCTTCCCATTTATAAGTCAAAGCAATAACTACTAATCACACACACCCTTATTAAGTGACAGAGATTAAGAAATCAATAACCACTGAGGTCTAACTCTTCATCCCTTAAGTCGGTGCGAATGAGTTTATCCTCTCTCAGAGGTCCGCTCAACAAGATCGAAAAGCACTAGTGTAATCTCTTGGTTAAGACAAGTCAATCCGAGCCTTACACATCAACTTCTACCAATAGATTGTTCTTGATCTATCTAAGGTCCAAACACGACTCATATACAAGGAACTCAGAGGTCCCGAACGGGTTTCGTGAGAGCGTAAGTCTGGGAGGGTGAATAGACTTCAAAAACTTTTTTCAGCAGATCGTGTGATTGCAAATTTTCTTCGATCAGAGTGCAAGTGAATCACTTTGAATGATATCCAACTTATCGATCGCCGAGGGCAGCTCGATTCGATATCTATCGCTTTAACTGATTGTCAAGGAAGCTAGTTTATACCCGTGTGAAAAACCGGGTTTATAACAAATCGATTCCGGTTGTTTTTCAATCGATGACTATAGAGTCAATCTGACGATCGAGAGTTTGGTTCTAGCCGATCCTAACTCGTAATATGTATGCAGATTTAATCAAGTTGTGTGCAATAGTGTAAAAGCGCTTAATCAATCGTAAATGCACACAAGATTTATAGTGGTTCGGACAACCAGTCCTACGTCCACTCTTCCCTATCACAAAGGGCACCAACTTAACCAACTTAACCAACTGAACTTAGATTATTGTGTTAGTCCAACACATTACACCAATAGATATTTATAGAGCTCTCACTCAACCGATCGTAGAAATCAGAACTAGAAACCCTACTCTGAAATATTTCTAAACAAACTTAACCTAACTTTGGGTTTTGGGTAAGATTTGTTGTTTGTTCCAACTTTGAAATCTATCCTAGTATTTAAGTAGCCTAACAGCTTAGAGGATAATATTTCTATGCTAAGAACTATGGGATGAACAATTGGAAAAATTAATCTTCAAGGTTGTGTTCTTCGTGCGGAAATTTGGCTATAGTATGAGCTTCTTGATAATTTTCATTTTTTTCACTCTGAAGAGGAATCCCATATTTATAGACCCCGAAATCAAAGAGTCGTTGGAGAGCAATTTGAATTTCCGGCTATATTTGGTATATATGTAGGATTTTATGTGACGTACTTCAGGGACGGCATGGTCGAAAGCATGGATAGTTGTCTTTTATAGCCGTTTGACCAAGCAGCACCAAATCAAGTATTGTCGGCTCCGTTCATACGTGTCTTGTTCTTATTGGTTAACAAAAAAACACTTTTCAGTGTTTGTTCTACCAACTAAAGTTGACATTCTTCTTGTTCAGATCAACAACGTATGACTTGGTGAAACATAAGTTACCACCTGGTGTGAGCTGACCTGATCAGTTATAACTGATCAGTCTACCTGATAGAGTCTTCTGGTGCCTGTTGTCTTAGCTCAACTAGCAGACTCGGCTGATGTAGGTCTTCTGGTCTGATCTTCTGGTAGTCATCTGATCTTCAGGTCTTCTGAATTTGAGCTTCATGATTTCACTCTGATCATCTGACTTTATCGATCGTCCCGATCTTCCGCCTTCTAACTTTTTTGTTCTCGGTCTTTAGATCTGACCTATACATATTGAGTTTCCCCTCAATATGTGACCTATCTTATACATCAGTTGTTCTATACAATAAGTATCAACTGGTCATCTTATAACTGGTATTTAAAAACATCAGTAAGCTAACAGGTCTGACTGGTCCTATTACATGTGTTTTAGAACTTTCATCAAAACTCTAAATTTCCCAACAATTTCTCCCTTTTTGATGAAACCAAAACAGTTGAGAAACCAACACAGTTGATAAATATAAAATAGTAAAGAACACATAATCAGAAGACAATGAGATTTTGTCTTAGGATCAAAAAAAGGATAAACTTTTCATTCAGCAGATTTATCGATTATAGGTTACATCAGAAAAGTTTGAGTTTAAATTCAGCTGATCCTGAACAGTCTTCTGATCTTTAATCTCTTGGCTTATATCCCTCTGGCATTTCTCATTGATCCTGAGGAACGTTGAATATCCTAGATAGCTTCCATTTGATATCATTGATCCGGCCGAGGATCGCTTATCGCGAGCTTTGTTCAGGATGTCAAAATAGAACCTTTGAAATGCCAGTCTGTCAAATGAGCCATTTGTCTTCTTCGAGTAGTCCATCACGTCATACTCTTGACGAGATATTCTCACATTGATTATTCTAGCCTCATTTTCTAGATATTTCAGAAAATCTGGGTGCTTGTTCTCCAACCAGTTGAGAAATTCCGCATCTGGTGATTCTTCTTGTGGCACTAGGTCCAGAACAAATGAATCCAGAAGCCATTCACTTTTGATCTTATTCCATTCCTCGAACCTATCAGCATGAGCAACAGTTTTTAGAATGATTTCATCAACTCTTGCTGGCAACTGAGTTTCTGCTCCAGATTTTCCGGATCTGCCTTTCTTCGCCCTCGATCCACCATTTCTTTTTTCGTCTTTCGCCTCTGCAAATTTTTTTTTCGCCCTTCTTTCTTCTTCACTAATCTGAGCTTCTTCAAAGAATCGCTCCTTAGTGGGTTTCTCGGCCATTCCTTATCGGCCCAGATCCGGCTAGTTGTGTTTCTCGTGATTCTCTTAATCGAGTGGTCGGGTATGTTTTGATGTCCCAAAGACCCGTAAATTTTTTGCCTTTGACTTTTCCATCTTCCCAGAAACTTCATTAGCAAACAGATCCAGATGGTCTAGTCTCTGGCCATAGAATTCAACTGTCTGAATCAGTTCTTCAGTTGTTCTGATGAAGTCAGTTGGTTTCTCAACTTTATCCTTCCCCCTTTTTGGTTTGATCAAAAAGAGCATTGAGGTGGGAAGTCAGTGATCCAAAGCTGACTGATATAGCCTTGTTAAGATCTTCAACAGATAAACCTTGAGCTCGAGTAGATAGATTTTGAATCTTTGAGATCAGCTCAATCTTGACAGATTCAACGACAGTAGAGAGGGTAAGAATGAGTTTATCAAGTTTTTCTTCAGTCATTTCAAGCTTTTCAGTGACCATCAGAAGAGAAACTTGTTGTTGATCAACCTGGACTAGCTTGTCGCCAACTGTTCAGCAGTCAGGTTGGTCACGATTTGAGAGAACCGATCTTTGATTGCTTCAATCTGGGAAATAGCCAATTCTCGTTGATCCGTTATTTCTTTGAGGCCAATCTGCCTCTGATCAGCTATTGTGTTGCTAAGTTCATTAGCCAACACTCCCTTAACTTCTTCTTTCAAAAGATCTTTAAAACAAGATCTGATCTCCTTAAGTTGATCAGTGGTGATGTGTGTTGCAGGAATATTTTGCATCACCTGATCATTTCCAGTTGTTTGCGCCTCCAGTGGTTGGTCATGAACTACAGCACCAGTTCCACTATCATCGGCAACTCCCACATCCTTCATAGGATCATCTTCCTTAGGAGTTTCTGCAACAGCCTCCAGTTCAACTTGTTCAATTATTCCCAGCTTTCTGTGGATCAGAGCTTTGATGGCTTCAAAGCGCTTATCGATTAATTTGGTGATCCTACTCGAAGCGATTTCTTCATGTCGAAATCAAAATATGCGAATGCATCAGCACCTCCCATCTGTTCAATAATGATCATGAAATCTGAGAAGTTCTTCAAACGGAGATCATTCCAAGTGAGGATCTCCATTACTTCTTCCCGGATAATAGGATGGGCTTCCAACTCCGGGTACAGCTCATCAATTTCACGTTCAATTCTCATTCTGACCATTTTCCTGGTGATGGTCTTGGATGATCTGGACTCAGGAATCAACTGTTCTGATCGACCAGGTTCAGGTTGATGAGATGTAGAGGGTTCTGGTGGCGTCTGAGTAGTTGGATGTTGGCTGATTGGCTGAATCTGTAGGGGTTCTGCTGTAGCAGCTCGTGCATCTGGTTCTGCAGCAGGTGATCTTTACTGGTTCGCGAAAAGGTGAACTTTTAGGTTCACGAGCAGGTGAAGGAGAAGGAGAGATATGCGCAGTAGCTAGAAGTCTGAGTGGTGAATTAGCGCGAGATTGGGGTGATGGAGATCTTTCATCCCTTGCTCCTCCCTCTGATTGCTCTGGCGAGCTCTCAACTTGGGAAGCCTGTCTGTCTGATTTTTCAGTTGATCTCTGTAGCGCATCAGGCTGATCTGGCGTTCCTTCTTCATCTGACTCGTCTTCCAGAAAAAGAGTCATGGTGGTCTGTTTTACTTTCTTTGGCCTCTTCTCCTGAGCCTTTACTAGTTTTCTCTTCTTCTTTTGAGGAGCATCAGTTGCAGACATAGTTGCCTCCTTGTTCTTCCCTTTCTTAACCTTAGGGGGAGTGGGCCGCATATCATCATTTGTCGGCCCATAGATGGCAGTTGTGGTTGAGAGAAAGGCCTTGTAGGACTTCAGTCCGTTCTGATCCCATTCAGCATTGGGCATCTTGTCCTTCAGAATGACTGCAACCTTGTTGAGATTGCTGATTCTCTTCTTCAGATAGAATTGTCTCTGTTCACTAACTCCAAATTTGTCATGTTCTTAGAGCAGAATAGCCTTAAGAAAACCATGTCAATTAATATTTTTGGCTCCATCGATAATAGCGGCCATACTATATATTTTGACAGTTGTTAATCCATCTGGGCTGAAAGAAATACCCATAATTGTTTTTGACAGAATGTCAAACAACAGACGGTATTTCCTTTTTAACATAGGCCTAACAAAGCCTACGGTCTGGTGTTTATCGGCCTCTCTGAAGAGTTCATTCTTGATCAGCTCGTCTTCGTTCTCCCTGTAGTGAGCAGGAGAAGTCTTTCCTTTGGGCAGGTTGAACAGTCGAGATATATCATCATTTGTAAGTCTGACCTCCTCTCCATTTACTGAAGATATCAGTTCTTGTCCAGGATTCTCCATGTCAACCTTCAAATTCCTCAAGAATTCCAGTGCTTCATACTGCATTACTGGATTGCAGTGAGCAGCACAGTATTTTTCGAGACCACACCTTTTCAGAATTTGTTCCACCTCCATTGATTCTGGATCCCGTGTAACACCAAACCTTACAAATTTATCTTCAACAATTTTGGTTGCCAAATCCGCATAGTAACACATAATTTTGCCCAATCCGTGAGTAGCCATCTACAACAAGATAGATTCGATTAAAATTTGTGCATAACTATAAAGATATCACATATTGATTATCAGACCTAGTAACCGATGGATACATGCAGATACCAAGAGATGATAAGGCATAACACAGGATAACATAAATAGACGTAATCTATATGATCAATGGATTTTAGGAAAGTAATTCATTAAATAACTAGAAATTACCAGATTCTGCTTTTCGATTTTGAAATAGGTTGAATGGCAAGAAACACTTTGAAGCGCAGAAATGTAATTGTGAGTTTGCAGAGAATAAATTGCAAGAATTTTGAGAAAAGTATTCTGGTAGGGTTTTGATGAAGCTTATAAAAGGAAGGAGGGAAAATCGAGACTAGAAGATCAAACGTTTGAAAAGGATAAACGATCTAGATTGAGCGGTTTTGATCGTGTGGTCAGGATATGCACGCACGATTGCCTTTTGGATTTTAAATTCATTTAGTGGCATTTAATACATATACCCTACATCTGCATTAAATACTTTGCAGGGTATGCGTCACAAAAGTATGTGTACAGTAAAGATAAATATTATCAGATAATTTCAGATATGTAAGCAGTAAACAAGAAACAGAAATGCGTATCTGGTTGTCTGATATTGTAATCAGTCAATACCACTTGAAGTATGTTTGTACCACTTGTTGATCTTAGTTTTCTACCTAATCCTTATAATTTCCCAACTGTCCCGTTTAACTGATCTGTTCCACTTTGCGTCTGATATTCCCTTTTTCTGATCCTTCCTGATCAGTTGAAGTTCCCCCTTCAACTGTTATCTCTGATTACTTATTGACTGATTTATCTAATTTGTTGAGGTATCATACTCAACTGATCTTCCTCATCTAATCAGTCTCTTATTTAATCAGATTTCAGTTGACCTAATCTGATTCTACTCAGACCAAGTCAATTCTTGGGATAAGTGTTACCGCAAAAACTTAGTCTTGGAAAATCGGAGAGTCGTCTCGATTCCCTAAGTCGGCACGACTTGACATTCGTAATAATAGCCTGGATACTTTGGGATATCAATCGCCGTAAGCTTATCCAATCATCAGTCGCGTGTTTCCTACGCGCTGTCCTTGCGGTGCCAATTTCTCTAAAAGGCTTTGAGAAATCAAATTTGCATTCGCACCCCTGCTTGGCCTCTATAAATTGGACCAATGATTTACACAACATAACCCATTCACCATACTTATCTTCTTTAAGTTTTGTAAACCATGTATTCCGGTGAACCCTTATTTCCGGTGAAACTTCCGGCAAAAACCTTTAACCCTTTTCAAATGATTTCAGCTTCTCAAATCAACCATGTGTGTCCCTTATTACTGCTTTCGTCGTCATCGAAGATTACACATACAATTATTACCAAGTTTCTCTACCACCGAGGCGGCGAATCTGCTATCGCAAATGAGAAGACACTTCTCCTAACCGTATGCACCTTGTGTGCCTATCGAGATGACGGAATTAGCATCAACAGACTCATTCTGATACAAAACATGAGTTTGGTATTCGATCTTGATCAGACAACAGCTGATCATCGTATATCAAACTCAATATTTGCATGTGACACTTGTGGCCATGTGGTCTTTGCACCACATCTTTGGCACTTGTGTCCCATTTAATAGCTGGAGAGCCCATTGATTTTAGGACTAGGGGCTCCTGGCTTAGAAATCCTTCAATGCCGCTCTCGCTCCTCACTCCGAAGCTCTGAGGGTGGCTTTAGGATTATTTTAAAGCCTCTCACACCCCTTTTAGGGTTAGGGGGAAAATGGGAGCATCAGGCTCTAAAACCTTTAAAGCCTCTCTCCCCCCTCCCCTTCTAGGGTCAGGCTTAGGGTTTATGGTTTAGGGTTTATGTACTGACCTCCGGGTCCTTTTGTACTTGTAACTTGTAATGTAAATCTGACCTCCGGGTCTTTATTAATGAAAAGTTCTATTATTTCATTGTTGTGTATTTTATGTTTCCTTATGCGATTGAAACTTTAATCTTATGTAAATTGCTTGTTGAACATTAGCTTAATCGCTTACAAAGTATGAAACAACCAAACTGATCAGTTCCTTTAATCTGATAATTCTTTAATATGATCAGTTCCTTTAATCTGATAAAGCCTTCTCATATCAGTTCCTTGACTGATCTTCTGATCAGTTGAGATACCTAACTCAACTGATTCCTCTTAACCTGGTTAGTCTCTTAACCAGCTGGTTCTGGAGATCAGTCCACCAAACATTTCTGGTACATTTTCTCCAA
The DNA here is from genome assembly GCA_037126765.1 of Stenogyne calaminthoides. NCBI lineage: Eukaryota > Viridiplantae > Streptophyta > Magnoliopsida > Lamiales > Lamiaceae > Stenogyne > Stenogyne calaminthoides. Next base: position 29,649,094 of record JBBCBC010000020.1, read on the forward strand.
GATCCAGAAGTCCTAGCTCATTGCATAATTCTCTGAATCTGATCTCAGCTAGTGGCTTGGTTAAAATATCAGCTTTCTGTTTTTCAGTATGGATCTTTTCCATTCTGATATTCTTCTTTTCAACATGATCTCTTATAAAATGGTGTCTGACATCCACATGTTTACATCTTGTATGTAGAACAGGATTCTGAGTGATTGCAATAACACTATTACTGTCACAGAATATAGGTACATTCTTAGATACAATGTTATAATCCCTCAGTTGCTGACTAAGACAGAGCAGTTGGGAGCAACAGCTTCCTGCAGCCATATATTCTGCTTCAGTAGTAGATGTCGCAATTGATGTCTGCTTCTTTGAAAACCACGAGATCAGTTTACTACCTAAAAACTGACATGTACCTGAGGTTGACTTCGTGCCAATTCTGCAACCTCCATAATCAGGATCAGAATATCCACTAAGCTCTAGATTATCATCTGATGGGTAAAATAAACTAAGGTTTATTGTCCTCTTCAGATACTTAAGAATCCGCTTAGCTGCTTCCAGGTGGCTTTGCATTGGATTTGCTCGAAATCGCACATACACCTCTTTGCAAAAGTGATATCCGGTCTGGCTTGCGAATGGTATAGTAAAGATCCAATGAGAGCCCTATATTCTTTCTCGATTATTTTTTCGACCATTCTCATCTCGATCCATCTTGAATCCAAATATCATAGGAATTTCGCTTCCTTACGGTTTTGAACTCCAAACTTAGCCAACAAACTCCTAGTGTACTTCGCTTTGGCGATTTGAATATCCCTTCAGACTTTTGCTTAACTTGTAGACCCGTAAAAGTAATTCATCCGACCCATCATGGACATCTCGAACTTCCCTTGCATCGGCTTGTTGAATTTATCACATAAACACTTGTTGGGAGATCCAAGATGATGTCGTCCATATAAATTTGAACCATCAGAATATCTTCTCCATCTTCTATTCTGAATAAGGTTCTGTCCACTATTCCTTTAGTGAAACCACTGTCTATCAAGAACTGAGAGAGTGTATCATACCAAGCTCGAGGAGCTTGTTTCAGACCATAAAGAGTTTTTCTTAAACGGTACATCTGGTCGCCTTTTTCAAAGCCTGGAGGTTGTTCAACATAAACTTCCTCCGCTAGTACCCTATTTAAGAATGAACTCTTAACATCCATCTGATACACAATAAACCCTCTGTGGGCAGCATATGCCAGAAACAGTCGAATGGCTTCCAGACGAGCGACTAGTGCAAAGGTCTCATCATAATCAATTCCTTCTGATTGTGAATACCCCTTAGCAACAAGTCTTGCATTATTTCTGGTTATGACATTATTCTCATCTCTCTTGTTCTTAAATACCCACTTTGTGCCAATCACATCTTGATGGGTTGGTCTGTCCACCAGTTTCCAAACCTGGTTCCTCTCAAACTGTTCCAGTTCCTCTTGCATGGCTAGAATCCAGTTTGCATCTTGTAGAGCTTCTTCTACTTTAGTTGGTTCCTTCAAAGACAGATAACAACAATACATGGCACTTTCACCAATCTGATGTATAGTTTTAACTCTATCAGATGGGTCTCCAATGATCAGATCAGTTGGATGACTGGTTACCCAGGTCCTTTTTTTTTTATTTGCATCAGTTTGGAGAACATCATCCTCTTCTGATAGTAGTTCATTCCTAGTGATTGGGAGTGGTGCAGAATTATGATCCACTTTGTTGGGATATTTTAGTTTTGATAATTTATGTCAAAACATTATTAACTTGTGTTATTCAAGCTAATTTACAGATAACATGTTAAGGGGGAACGAAAGAACAAATTGAGGGGGAACTCAAGAAATCAGAAGAAGATGATCGAGATCAGACGAGGCTGCAGACGAATCGTGATCGAGATCAGATGAGTTCCAGAGTTAGCTGATGAGCTGTGCAAACCAGATGTGAAGAAAAAGTCTAAAGCCAGCAAATCAGAAGAGAAGGTTGCAGATCAGAAGATGAGCAAAAGAGACTGGTCAAGATCAGACGTGATCGAGATCAGATATGAAAATGAGCAGATGAGACTGATCAAGATCAGACGTGATCGAGATCAGATATGATAAACTGATATGTTAACCTAATGCAGATGACCTGATGCTATCCTGAGATGACCTCGAAGATATAAGTTGATCCGATCACGAAATGATCGATCGGATCAGCAAAGAAGAAATCGATAAATGAAATAATGTGACTGAGGGTCGATGTGTCTAAATTCAGATAATCGAACTCAGAAGCCCGAGTGTCAAGATGCCCGACGATAAGGTCCGGCCAAGAGAAGTCTGTTGAATCAAGAACCTGAGACTCAGTAAGTTACTAAAGAACTCAAGGCTCGATAACCTCAAGGCTCGATAGCTAACGGGGATAACTCAAGGTTCGAGAAGCTCAGATAAACCGAAGGCTCAGACAGAATCAAGATCCCGAGACTCAAGATCTCAAGAATATAGCCGTTAGAGACTCAGAAGAATCTGAAGAATATAGTCGTTAGATTCAGCTGACGTGGACCAATGAGAGGAAGACGACAAGCCTGAAAAGCTGCAAAAAGCTACAAAGTAGTATGGATTTGAATGTGATTCTCTCCAACGGTAACATTCAAATGCACACTATAAATACAAGTTCTTCCTTCATTATCAAGCGTGGATGAATGTGGAAGAATGTGGAGAATGTAGCAAACGATGCTACAGAGCTAAGAAGATATGGGTTCCAGCAGTTCCCAGCCAAGGTCGTGTTCTAGATGATGCGAGTCCTGAAATATGGTCCGACGATCAGAAGACGCTAAGTCATTCATTCAATAGGAATTGTGCTCCCAATCCTATATACTCAAGCATTCCCACCATAGAACACAGAGCTAGAAATACATGTATATATTCAAGAGTGTTCTACCCTAGATCTAAGCACAAATGTTATATCCTAAGCTTAGAGAGATTTTCCCATCCTTAGCATTGAGGCTAAACAAATGTAAGGGAAAATCTCAACCTAGTTGGAAACCAAACAAACCTTACCCAAATCAGTTTGATAGGATAAGTTTGTAGGTGAGTGTGAACTAAATAAACATCTATCGGCAATCCCGTGATGGTGATAAGTCCCGCTTGAGTGTGAACTCGGTAAACATCTATCGGCAATCCCGTGAGGGTGATAAGTCCCGCTTGAGTGTGAACTCGGTAAACATCTATCGGTAATCCCGTGAGGGTGATAAGTCCCGCTTGAGTGTGAACTCAATAAACATCTCGGCCATCCCGTGAGGGGTATAAGTCCCGTAGGTTAAGTTCGGTTAAGGTTCCCCTGCGTTAAGGGAATATCGTGTGTTCTTTACTGCTTTATGTTCATACTTGCCATATGCATTTGATTATAAGCAAAACAACACACATGTTCTTAAAAGCGAAAAAATTGGAATCACTCTACCCTCACCCCTGTTTTATATGCATCTCACGACAAATGTTCCGCTTCTGCACGCGCAAAATCGGTTTTTCAAATCGGGACCTCACAGTGGTATCAGAGCGGGTAGTTCAAAAGGTCACTAATTTCAAAAGTGACCACCTGAACTGATCTTTTTAAAAACAAAAACCCGATCTCTGTAAATGCATATATTTTTTCTTAATGTTTTGGTGTCATTATCAAAAAGGGGGAAATTGTTGGGATATTTTAGTTTTGATAATTTATGCCAAAACATTATTAACTTGTGTTATTCAAGCTAATTTACAGATAACAAGTTAAGGGGGAACGAAAGAACAAATTGAGGGGGAACTCAAGAAATCAGAAGAAGATGATCGAGATCGGGCGACGAGGTCGCAGATTTAATCGTGATCGAGATCGATGATTAGATGAGTTCGAGTTAGGCGATGAGTCAGGCAAATCGGATGTGAAGAAAAAAGCTAAAGCCAAACCGTCGAAGAGAAGGTTGCAAATCAGAAGATGAGCAAAAGAGCTTGATCAAGATCAGACGTGATCGAGATCAGATATGAAGATGAGCAGATGAGACTGATCAAGATAAGACTTGATCGAGATCAGATATGATAAACTGATATGCTAACCTAATGCAGAAGACCTGATGTTATCCTGAGATGACCCTGAAGATATGTTGATCCGATCACCGAAATGATCGATCAAAGCAAAGAAGAAATCGATAAATTTCGAAATAAATGTGACTGAGGGTCGATGTTCTGACCAGAGAACCGAACTCAAAGAAGCTTGAGTGTCAAGATGCCTCGACGATAAGGTCCGGCAAGAGAAGTCTCGTCAATCAAGAACTCGACTCAAGAAGTTACTAAAGTACCAAGGCTCGATAACTCAAGGCTCGATAACCTGGGGGTTCGGATAGCTTTATAAAATCAAGGCTCGACAGAATCAAGATCCCGAGACTCAAGATCCTCAAGAATATAAATACCATAGAGACTCGTAAGAAACCGAAGAATATAGTCGTTAGATTCAAATTGACGTGGACCAATGAGAGGAAGACGACAAGCCTGAAAAGCTGCAAAAAGCTACAAAGTAGTATGGATTTGAATGTGATTCTCTCCAATGGTAACATTCAAATCCACACTATAAATACAAGTTCTTCCTTCATTATCAAGCGTGGATGAATGTGGAAGAATGTGGAGAATGTAGCAAACGATGCTACAGAGCTAAGAAGATATGGGTTCCAAAGAAGTTCCCAAACAAGGTCGTGGTGACGATGATGATGCGAGTCCCGAAATATGGCGGATCAGAAGACGGCTAAGGCATTCAACAGGAATTGTGCTCCCAATCCTATATACTCAAGCATTCCCACCATAGAACACAGAGCTAGAAATACATGCATATATTCAAGAGTGTTCTACCCTAGATCTAAGCACAAATGCTATATCCTAAGCTTAGAGAGATTTTCCCATCCTTAGCATTGATGCTAAACAAATGTAAGGGAAAATCTCAACCTAGTTGGAAACCAAACAAACCTTACCCAAATCAGTTTGATAGGATAAGTTTGTAGGTGAGTGTGAACTCAATAAACATCTATCGGCAATCCCGTGAGGGTGATAAGTCCCACTTGAGTGTGAACTCGGTAAACATCTATCGGCAATCCCGTGAGGGTGATAAGTCCCGCTTTTGTGTGAACTCGGTAAACATCTATCGGCAATCCCATGAGGGTGATAAGTCCTGCTTGAGTGTGAACTCAATAAACATCTCGGCCATCCCGTGAGGGGTATAAGTCCCGTAGGTTAAGTTCGGTTAAGGTTCCCCTGTGTTAAGGGAAGAGTGGACGTAGGACGGGTTTCGTCCGAACCACTATAAAATATCGTGTGTTCTTTACTGCTTTATGTTCATACTTGCCATATGCATTTGATTATAAGCAAAACAACACACATGTTCTTAAAAGCGAAAAATTTGGAATCACTCTACCCTCACCCCTGTTTTATATGCATCTCACTACAAATGTTCGCTTCCGCACGAGCAAAATCAGTTTTCAAATCGGGACCTCACACACTTGACATGGACAAGTCTCAGCTGATGTTGGACTCATCATGTGCTGATGTCTGTCCGTAGGAACTTCAGGTGTTCCCCCTGAACCAGATGGTTCGATTGATATTGTCTCACCGCACGAACTTCTTCATTGACGGTTATGCGTACCTTAGGGTCCGATTGACTGGTGAATCGCCAAGATCAAGTTTACGGAATATACACTATTACGTGTTACGATCCTTTTTCCTTGATACTTAGTGATCCATTTTATGTGCATCGTGCACCGTTGATCCGATCTTTGCTTGTTCGAGGCGATTTCTCTTGTTCGAAGATGTCTCATCAAAGACCACATGAGGCGTTTCTTCCACAACTAGGGTTACTTTGTTGTAAACCCCCGAAAAGCCTTGGGATGAGGAATATCCTAAGAATATACCCTCATCGACTTGGCCTCAAAAGTCTTCAACCCGACTCTTTCCCATTGTTGTGTATGAAAAACACTTGCACCCAAAAAAAAATATGGAAGTAAGAAACACGAGGTTTTCTGCCTTCCACGTTCATAGGATGTTTTGTAGTGAGCCCTAGTCGAGAGCATCCGCTTACGAGTGTGGCATGCAAAGATGATGGCTTCGCCGGAAAACGGCTTGGTGTTGCATGTTCACCAACATAGTGCGAAAGCGAACTTCTTTGAGTGTTCTGCTTTCTCCTTTACGCTACACCATTCTTTGTGGCGTTCTTGCGGCTGATGTCTCGTGTTGTATACCAAACTTAGTGCAAAAATCAATATTAAAAGAATTCAGAAATTTTGTACCTTTATCTAATCTGATTTTCACTATACTGACACCCTTCTCATTCTGTAATTTCTTGAAGCGCTCGTCGGGTATCTTTGTTGTTGTCTCATTCTTCTTATACAAGAATACAACCCGTAAACTTGGAATAATCATCCATGATTACCGAGTGTATTTGTGTCCGGGCACGAGATCGACCGTGTAATCGGGTCCAAATAAGTCCATATGGAGCGATTCGCAATACTCTGGCGAATCTTTGGTCCAGGATTCCCTAGAATGAGGCTTTAACTTTGTTTTCCCTTCCGACATCGACACACATGTCCGATCCTTAGAAATACCTCATTCGGAAGACCCTCAACCAAAGACATCCTTGCTATCTTGTTAAGAGTTTTAAAGTTCAGATGACTCATTCTTTTGTGCCAGATCCAACTGCTACCTTTTGAACTCTTAACAATCAGGCATGCATTTCTTGGACAACTGTTCCAATCTGTTGTATAAATCGTACCTTTTCTTGAACCAGTTAACAAGATCTGTTGAGTAGCTCGATTCTTGATAGTACACTGATCAGTCGAGAACTCAACACTGAATCCGTTGTCGCAGAATTGTGAAACTGATAACAGATTATGTTTTAAACCTTCGACATACGAGACTCCAGTAACATGTACATCATCATTTTCTAAGGTTCTGAATCCTCTGGTAAAACCAAAGTTATCATCACCAAAGAGTACACGTGGGCCTTCTTGTTCTGTGTAAGAGCTAAGGAGATGTTTGCTTCCAGTCATGTGCCTTGAGCATCCACTATCGATGTACCAGATAGTTGCTTGTACACCTCCTTGGTTGGCCAAACCCATGCGAACACAGAATCAAATCAGGGCTTTAGGTACCCTTTTTGGATTGGGTCCCGAGGGTTAGAGTTGGTTTTAGGGATCCATACAAACAGGCACTTCTATTGTGTCGATAGATCGAAAAGCCTGATTTGTCTCCCGTAAACATCTACATAATCATACATCTCTTCATATGCATTCTAATCAGTATGATTATTTGTGTGAGCCTTAGGTGGATCAGAACCTTGGGATTTTTCCTTGTTGTTTGTCTTCTTTTAACCCAGTGGGGCTCAGGTGCAGCAGCCCTAGGTTTCTGATTATAAGGGTAGGTACGACTGCTACCATCAAAAGACTCGTATCTTTTTGGCATAAATAGTCTTAGTAGTTTACCTTTAGCTTGCTTGTTAGGCAGCTGACCCTGATTATGTTTCAGATTAGATTTCCCCCTGAGAGGTTGTCTTTTCTGATACCTAATTTGCTGATCAGGTTGAGGTCTCTTCAGAAGAACTGGGTTCTTCTGATTCCTTCTACCGATGCTTGTTCGATTAGGGGACCATTTTTGTTCCCTTTCTGATTAGGCACTTGCCTTACTTGTTCAGCAGGTTTATTTCCCTTATTAGATACAAATTTTGTTTTATGTGTAGCTATATCAGAAACTCGTTTGATTACACCTCTTTGAAGTGAATTAGACGGGGCTTTTGAGGATGTAGAAGGGTTTTCATACCCAATTCCCTTCTTATTAGTTGTCGTTCGAAAATAGTTGTTCATATCCTGAACGGTTTTTAAAGATTTCGTGAAAACCTATATTTTCTTACGTAAACTATCCTTAGTTAATTTCAGACTCTCATGTAGTCGGAAGAGTTCATCAAACTTGGCTTGTAAGATTTTAAAATCATCAGCTTGTTGTTTATTGATAGCTAGTTGTTCCTTAATCTGCTTCTCCTGATCAGAAGAGTTAACTTTGAAACTTTCGGTTCTTGATTATCTTCGAGCGACTTTCAAATTTTAGTTAGTTCACCTCTCTTGGCGGCATTTCCTTAACAAGCTGAGTATTGTCAATCCTTATCTTATCGTTTTTAGCTTCCACTATCGTATAAGTGTCTACTGCGTTAGAGAGATCATCAAGCAATTGCTCAGAATAGAGCTGCAAGTCAATCTCTCCAGCAGGTGTGCTAATCATAGCTGGTGCGGAAACTGAAAGAGCAGAAGGTTTAGAGGTTACCTCTGATTGGTCTTCCTCCTTAGCCATCAGACAGAATTCATCATCAAAAGAGAATATCATATCATCGTAGTGGTAGAAATCATCAGTGTTGCTTAACAAACAGAAATCTTATATAGATGAGTAGCCTGAATCCTCAGAAGACAGATAAGAATCATCAATTTCAGATGTATCAGCAACCATGGCTTTCCTGTCTCTATAGCTTTGCTCTCTTACATTCAAACTTCTCTTCTCTTTCTTTTGGTGTCGTCCGGGCAATCTGCTTTACAGAATGACTGGTTTCTCCGCATTGAAACACACTCCCACGATCCACGGAACTATTTCCGCCCACGTGAGTCATTCCGTCTCATAGAATCTATCATGTGACTTTCTGTTTTGCACATGTCGAATTTTCTTCTCTCAGATCTGTTGGCTCTCCTTTCATCAGACCGATCATCTCTTTTCTTATCTTCTCTGCGATCCTCTTTGTGATCATCTCTTAGGTCATCAGATCTGGTCCTTCCTGGAGATCTGTCAACTGGCCTCCTATCTCTTCCTCTGCTATTTTGATAATCCCTGTAAAATCTACGATACTTACCAAGTTGAATGTTAGATTTTTCAAGTTTTCTGGTTAGCAAAGCAATCTGTTCAGTTTGGCTGATTTTGATGTGGCGATTGGGCTTCAAAGAAGTAACGACTGTCTTCTTCTTCTTGCCCTCTTTCGATCGGTCGAACTCATGAGCTTTAAGACTCGAGAACAGTTGCTTGGCTTCATCTTAGCAATATCTTGACAATCCTTTATTACAGTGACTTTCATATCCCACTTCTTAGTCAGAGATCTCAAGATCTTGTAATTGATGTCTTTATCTGACATTTCTCGTCCAAGTTCCCATAACTTGTTGACTGACATGGTGATTCTTCCATCGAGCTCATTGATGGTTTCATTAGGTAGCATCTTAAGTTTCTCAAATTTCACCAGTTCGGCTTGCAGTCTGCTATCTTTAATCAGATCATTTCCTACACACATTTCAGCAAGCGTATCCCACATCTGTTTGGCTGTCTTGAGGTACTTTATCTTTTCTCTGGTTATCTTGTCCATGGTCTTCATGATTATGTGTCTGGCTATCGTATCCAGTGTGTACAACTTTCTCTCTTCAGCATCCATCAGGGCAGGACTCTTTCTGACAAGGCTTCCAGCTGGAAAGTCTGGATCACCTCCAACAGCTGGGTTGTCATGATAGATTATGATGGGTCCTCGTTCATGAACTTCCATCATCCTGCTGCTTATTGACCCCAGATGGTTGCTCATGTATATCGTCCAGTCTGCATACTCATCAATGGAAAATTTAGGCAAATCATGATACATACCCGAAGTATTATCCATGCTGATCGTGAGTTTGAAAACAAATGAGATTTGAAAAAGGTTTTTCAAGATCAGTTCAAGTGACCACAAAGATTCTTCCTTAAGAACCGATGATATTCAAAGCCAGTGGTCCGTAGAACCACTGCTTTGATACCACTTGTAGGTCCCAAATGGGTTTCGTACCACTGCTCTAGAGGGGAGGGGTGAACAGACTTCTGAAAACTTTTTTGTGCAGATCAGGTGTGATTGCAGTTTGCCTGATCAGAGTGCAAGTGAATCAGTTTGGACTGATATCAAACTTACTGATCGCCTGAGGGCAGATCAATTCGGTATCTATCAGTTTAACTGATTGTGCGGAAGCTAGTTTATACCCGTGTGAAAAACCAGTTTATAACAAATCAGATTCCGAAGCTGTTTTCAATAAGATGACTATGGAGTCAATCTGATCAGATCAGTAGCTTGGTGCTAGCTGATCCTAACTCAGAATATGTATGCAGATTTAATCAAGTTGTGTGCAATAGTGTAAAGTAGTTAATCAATCAGGTAAATGCACACAAGATTTATAGTGGTTCGGACAACCAGTCCTACGTCCACTCTTCTCTATCACAAGGGGCACCAACTTAACCAACTTAATCAACTGGACTTAGATTATTGTGTTAGTCCAACACATTACACCAACATATATTTATAGAGCTCTCACTCAACCGATCCCAGAAATCGGAACTAGAAACTCTAGTCTGAAACTTAACCTAACTTTGGGTTTTGGGTAAGATTTGTTGTTTGTTCCAACTTTGAAATCTATCCTAGTATTTAAGTAGCCTAACAGCTAGAGGATAAGATTTTTGTGCTAAGAACTATGGGATGAACACTTAGAAAAATTAATCTTCAAGGTTGTGTTCTTCGTGCGGAAATTTGGCTATAGTATGAGCTTCTTGATAATTTCCATTTTTTTCACTCTGAAGAGGAATCCCATATTTATAGACCCCGAAATCAAAGAGTCGTTGGAGAGAAATTTGAATTTCTGGCTATATTTGGTAGATATGTAGGATTTGATGTGACGTGCTTCAGGGACAGCATGGCTGAAAGCATGGATAGTTATCTTTAAAAAACCGTTTGACCAAGCAGCACCAAATCCCGTATTGTCAACTCCGTTCATACGTGTCTTGTTCTTATTGGTTAACAAAAAAACACTTTTCAGTGTTTGTTCTACCAACTAAAGTTGACATTCTTCTTGTTCAGATCAACAAAGTATGACTTGGTGAAACATCAGTTACCACCTGGTGTGAGCTGACCTGATCAGTTACAACTGATCAGTCTACCTGATAGAGTCTTCTGGTGTCAGTTGTCTTAGCTCAACTAGCAGACTCGGCTGATGTAGGTCTTCTGGTCTGATCTTCTGGTAGTCATCTGATCTTCAGGTCTTCTGAATTTGAGCTTCATGATTTCACTCTGATCATCTGACTTTATCAGATCGTCTGATCTTCTGTCTTTCCCTTGCCTTCTGATCTTTTGACTTCAGCTGGTCTTTTGTTCTCAGCTGGTCTTTAGATCTGACCTATACATATTGAGTTCCCCCTCAATATGTGACCTATCTTATACATCAATTGTTCTATACAATAAGTATCAACTGGTCATCTTATAACTGGTATTTAAAAACATCAGTCAGCTAACAGGTCTGACTGGTCCTATTACATGTGTTTTGGAACTTTCATCAAAACTCCAAATTTCTCAACAAGAATTGTTAACGTGATATTTTGTGATCTGGTATCACCACGTTAACTACAATGTAACGCTTGCTACAAACGGTTGCAATAAAAAAATATATATATATATATATATATATATATATATATATATATATATTATTCAATCATATTTAAAGCAACAGTGATAAACAATTTATTTCAGTAAATAAGTGTTTAATACATAGGTTATATAAAGTAAAAGCATACTTTCACGTATAACCCCAACACTATACGTAGGCGATATTCTGCTCATCGAAAATGATGTAAAGGTTTTGTCAGACGTAAGGGTATGGCTATCAAAATAGTTTGATATGAAGGACTTAGGGGAAGCCAGTTATATTCTTGGGATCAAGATCACTCAAGATCGAAAGAAAAGAATGATCGGCTTATCGCAAGCTTCATACATAGATACCGTTTTGAAGCGTTTCAACATGCAAGATTCCAAGAAGGGTTTTGTACCTTTAAGGCACGGAATCCATCTATCGAAAGACATGTGTCCCAAGACGCAAAGGGAGATAGATGACATGAGAGGTATTCCTTATGCGTCGGCAGTAGGAAGTCTCATGTATGCAATATTGTGTACGAGATCGGATATCTGCTACGCCGTAGGCATGGTAGCAAGATATCAGAGTAATCCAGTAAATCAACATTGGACCACTGTTAAGAACATTCTGAAGTATCTGAAAAGAAATCGAGATAGAATGTGGGTTTATTAGTCAGATAGTTTATTTCCAGTGGGATACACGGACTCGGATTTCCATTCAGACCTAGATTCCAGAAAATCTACCTCGGGTAGTGTGTTTTGTCTGGGGGAGGAGCTGTAACATGGAGAAGTGTTAAGCAGAAATGCATCGCCGATTCTACCATGGAAGCCGAATATGTAGCTGCTTGTGAAGCAGCAAAAGAAGCGGTGTGGCTCAGGAACTTCCTAGTGGACTTGGACGTTGTTCCGAATTTGCCCAGCACCATAACGATTTTCTGTGATAATGTCGGAGCAGTTGCAAGGGAACCGAGAGCCCACAAGACCAACAAACACATTGAAAGGAAATACCATCTTATACGAAAAATAGTTAAGAGAGGGGATATAGAGGTGGCAAAGATCGCGTCGGAAGATAACCTAGCTGATCCATTTACAAAGGGTCTGCCTCAATTAACATTCGAGAGACATGTGGAAGGAATGGGTGTCAAGAGCGTTGCCAATCTGCTTTGAGTATGAGTGGGAGAAATGTTATTAGGTTGATATAGGTGACATTAGATGTCACCAGATAGTACATCAGACATGTTGTGGTATACTTAAAAGCAGACTTTGAGTATAAGTGGGAGATTGTTGGGGTTATACGTGAAAGTATATTTTTACTTTGTATAACCTATGTATTAAACACTTATTTACTGAAATAAATTGTTTATCACTGTTGCTTTAAATATGATTGAATGTTATATATATTTATTACAAACCGCTCATAGCACGCGTTACACTGTAGTTAAGGTGGTGATACAGAATCACAGAAGATCACGTTAACAGTGCCTTGTAAACGAGTTCATGTTTCACAACTTAGATAGATCCGAACAATCTATTGGTAGAAGTTGATGTGTAAGGCTCAGATTGGCTTGTCTTGACCAATAGATTACACTAGTGCATTCGATGCGCTGAAGCGGACCTGCAGAGAGGATAAACTCATTCGCCATGACTTAAGGGATGAAGAGTTAGACCTCAGTGGTTGTTGATTTCTTAATCTTTGTCACTTAATAAGGACTGTGTGCGATTAATAGTTATTGCTTTGACATATAAATGGGAAGAGAATCATTGCGACTTTGATACCCTATATCTTGGGCAATAATATTAATTGCACGACAGTTGCTAAATTAATACAGAGAATCGTGTGCTTGCAATGTCTTCCTTGATTGGTCCCCTTGGTGGGCCCGGAACCTTTATCATACCAAATCTTGCAAGTGGAATTAATTTTCCGGTATGGATAATAAAGTTGGGCTATCCTTACTCCAAGGATAAAGATATTAATTAATATAAAGTTTTTCAGTGGCTTAATTAATTAATGGACTAAATAATCTTAAACACGGGAAATAATAACCGGGAGCCATATTACCGTAATATGGGTTAAGTTGGATAGTGCAATATTAATTATATAGTGGCATTAATTAATATTAATGGGCTGAATTGTATTGTGGCTCAATATTGGAATTCAGAAGCCCAATGGAAGATCCATCTTAATTCTCCTAAAGGCCCCTCAAGTAGCCCAAATTATAGTCCAATAAATAAAAGGTGCTTAAAATAAAATAAATTATTGTTGCATTATTTTTCCTTGAAATTTTCGAAAATATTAAAGAAATAGAGGGAGAAGATTTTCTTGGAAAGTTTTTATGGAAAGGAGATAAGTATTCTTGGAATACAAGATTATCCCATAAATTCAAGAAAACTCCTACTTGGCTTCTTTAAGAGGAAATTTTTGAAAATTATATAAAGAGAAAGGGAAGAAAGATTTTCTTGATTTTCTTGGAAAGATTTTATGGAGAAAGATATGTATTCTTGGAATACAAGAATATCTCATAAATTCAAGAAATATCCAATCTTGCAAATCTTCTTGTAATTTTCAAAAATTAAGGCTAAATAAGGGTGTGAGATTTTTGTGGAAAAATACACATGGAAAGAAGAATATATTGGATATATTCAAGATTTCTTGGAGATCAAGAAAAGATCTTTCCTAAACCCTAATTGGCCTCAAATTTCGTCCCTCCCTCACTTATAAATAGGGGATGAATTTTTCATCTCCAACTAGTGTTCCATGTGTTGGAAAAATTAGAAATTCACAATGGTGGTGCAACAATTTTTTATTTTCCTTTGTTTTATAAATCGTTCATTGGAGAACCTTCCACCGGGATTATTGGACGAGGACTTGGGAATACTTGAGAAGGACTTTTGGTGGGTATCCAGATACGTGATCCTGTCTATCTCAGATCGTCTCTCAAATGGGTACGTTTTACGTAAACTCCTAGAAATTATGCATGCTAGGATCTTTTATGTGAAATATTATTTGCATGACGTTGTTGGATTAATTATTATTTGAATTCACTTAGGTTAATTCATGCTAGTAATAATTATTAATTTAAATTTGTGTTTATGAGGTCATCCCGATAGATCCTGACATATGTTATCCCAACAGGTACAAGATCCCAAGTTTCATTAGATCGTAAGTCAGAAAGCTCTTCATCCATAGTTGCTACCCATTCAGGAAGTTTGGATGCCGATTTTGAATCCTTTAGGCTCACGAACAACAATAAGAGCATTAGATAAAGTTGAATGAGCATAATCAGGAAGATGTCTTGGCTTGAAAACATCAGCCTCCGTTCTAGTGATCATAGGATAAGACGAAGGTGGCAAGATGGGAGTTGGTGGTTGTGGTGCAACCACAGTATCATCTTGCTGGAGCGGATGTTTATCGTTAATAGTAAGAGGAGGGGTAGGAGGTAGCTCATGAACACCCAAAGATGACACATCACATAAGGCGCATGGCTTAGTAGCTGAGGATGGTGTACTAGCCGAGAGTGACTCAAGAAGCATGATAAGACCAATAGGCTCACAAAACTCAGTGAATCTGAATAGAAGCCTAGCAAGAATGTATGGAGAAGGGGAAGCAAAGTTCATCAAATTTATATAGCATATGGAGTAATATATATGCAGAATGAAACAGGATCGAGACACCAAAATTCTTTATGAATGTTGTTGTAACCCATAAAAATACAAGGAAGACTACGATGCTCAAACTTATTTGCCACATAATCACGAAGGCATGGGAAGACCCGACAACCAAACGGATGAAAAACCTCATAATTAGGAGGCACTGCAAAATAATAGCTCAAATGGAAATTTCCCTTGAAGAATAGAAGATGGCAGACGATTAATTATGTAGATAGCACTGCTGAAAGCCTCTATCCAATTATGAGATGGAATGTGAGAGTGAAAGAGCATTGCCATCCCACTTTCTATAATATGCATGTATTTACGTTCTGCTCGACCATTTTGAGATGGTGTATAGGGACAAGAAATAGAGTTATGTATTCCGCAGTCCGTAAAGAAATTTTGAACCCGACAGTTTGTGTATTCAGTACCACCATCACTCTGTAAAGTTTTATTGTACGATTGAATTGATCCGTGACAAATGTGTTAAAATCGAATCAAGATATCATAAAAATCCAATTATGCTTTATTGGATAGAACCAAGTAAATCTAGAATAATCATCAACAAATATAACATAATAACGATATCCAGAGACAGAAGTAACTGGGGTTGTGACACGACCACAACTTATACAGTCCAAATATAACACGAATTTAAATATAATTCAACCTGTAAATCTGCTATAATCTTTTTTTCCGAACATTATAACATCATCCATTCACGCCCAACACAACTTGTCCATGTTCATATATATATAAATAAAGGTACCAACAACCAGCAATTAACAATCAAACCCCAAACCAACATATTGTCCTACATTTTCAAGTCCATAAAATTATTGTCCTTAAAACATAAAACCCCCCTAAATTATTGGCCTAAAAAACATTATTTCCTATAAAATTTAGTTAATTTGGAACCCATAATTTTTTTTGTCATATAATATAGATAAAGGAAATATGAGGGGCAGATTTACTCACAGGCACTTGCGACAAGTGTCTAGATTTTTTTATTGTTTGAATATTATATATATGATTAAAATATTTTAAAATTTAAAAAATATATATTTCTTTGTTTGACAAGTGTTTTCAAGTGCGTCATGGATGACTGTCTGGCTTGTCTATCTTGGTTTATTGATGAATTTAAAATAAAATAAATCATCTTATTTATGTTTATTAATTCATGTTGTTATATATTTTATTTGATGAGAGGCCCCGAGTGCGCAAGATTTTTTTTATAAAGCAGTACAATAAAAAATTATGTAAATTTGATTCTGAATGTAAAAAAGGGGGGTTAACCAACTCATCTCAGTTGTAGGAAAATCGTGTTGGATGATTTTTACACTCTTAAAAGGTGCCTGCTAAATTAGAAAATAAAACTTCCTTCGTCCCATATACATTTGCACACTAATTTGGGCACATAAAATAAGAACGTGGAGTAATGAGTAGGGATTAGAGAAGTAATTTTGTAGATTTTTATGCATAAAATAGATAAATTAATTGGATTGTGTATACGTATAGGCCCAAAAGTAATCACATTTGGTGTAAAATTGTGGATATTGTGAGGGTGTAATTTATAGAGGACTTTCTACTTTTGATGTATGCAAATACTTTTGAGACATACTAATAAGGAAAGTATGCAAATTCTTGTGGAACGGAGGGAGTATTACATTATCGTTCAAGGATTACAAAACAATTCATCATTCACACACACATGGTGTGTTTATATATATATATATATATATATAATATATATAAATATATATTGATTAAATATATAATTGTTGGGAGATGAATTTAATAAATAAGTTTTGATTAAATCTTGAAACCCCCCACCGAGTCAAGATTCAAGATAATCTTATTCGGAAGTTATTCGCACCATGTATAGTCAGATATAGATCGTGTTAGTTAATCGGCGAAATCAAGACCAAAAAGAAGTCGTCAAGAAATCAAGACTCAAGAAGTAATCAAGAAACTCAAGACTCAAGAAAGTCAAGAAATCAAGACTCAAAGAAAATCAAGAAATCAAGACTCAAGAAGTAAGAAATCAAGACTCAAGTTTCAAGACTCAAGGGGTTTCAAGACTCAAGGGTTTCAAGACTCAAGACATTGAAGACTCAAGATAAGTCATCAAGACATCAAGACTCAAGATTCACTAAAGACATCAAGACTCAAGATCTCATCAAGACTCAAAGAAGTCATCAAGACTCAAAGATGTCACTAAAGACACTGAAGACTCAAGATGTCATCAAGACATCAAGACTCAAGAAGTCATCAAGACATCAAGACTCAAAGATGTCACTAAAGACATCAAGACTCAAGATGTCATCAAGACATCAAGACACAAGATATCAAGACCCAAAGAGCTATCAAGAATCAAGAAGATATCAATACTCAAAAGATAATCAATGTTCGGTAGGCAATCAATAATATCTATCTCAAGACTACAAAAACCGAGAAAAACGCAAATATTCAGAAAAGTAGATATTGCCCAAAACATTCATATGCAGACAAAAGGAACCAAGTCTAAGTATTGTTTAAGGTTATCTCATTCAGAGAGATTGACCACAAAGAGCCGTTATGTTTATCTACATTTACTGAAGACAAGAACCAATCAGAGGAAGACAACAACCATGCTTTTTCGACATCCTTTGAAAGCGACAGGACACTGAATCATGTCAGTAGTACTATGTTCCAGACTGCAAAAAATGGTGATTGGCTACATGACTGCATATTTTCTAAAACATGCAAGGGAGTATTCAAACCCTAAATATAGTCGTTCATCAAACACCATAAGAGGAAACTCATGAAGTTATCTCCTCCAACGGATAGTTTTTCAAGAGTGACCTTAGTGAAGTTGCCTATAAATACTAGTGACCCTTTACATTGAGAGGTTATGAGAAATTTCAAAACAACTCAAGAGCTCATTCGTATTATTGCAAATTGAAGCACTCGAAAAACCTAAAATTTCCCAAGTGTTTCACATTGGAGAGAGCTCATTCACTAAGCCTAGATTGATAAGAAATATCCAAAGCTTAGTAGAGATATCCTAGCCTTTACATTGTTCTTATTGTAAAGGATATCTCATCCTAGTTGGAAACCAACCCAAAACCCAAACCCTTTGTTAAGGTAGTTTGTGTGTGTTTTGTTGGTGAGTTGGAGTTGTAAAGAGTTAGTAAGCTACAGTGAGTTAGCCAGAAAACTTTAGAGAAGAAGTTAGTAAGCTACTTGTGGTAGTCCCGAACACTTGTGTGTGTTTGAGTTAGTAAGTTGCGAAGGAGTCACCCGAAAAACTCAAGGTAGAAAAGTGAGTAAGCTACAAAGTGAGTTAGCCGAAAAGCTTTAGGAAGTGGTTAAGAATTTCTCTCGAAGGTCGGAGAGAGTGGACGTAAGAGCTTGAGTCTCTCGAACCACTATAATTGCTTTGTGTTGTTTTGCTTTACATCTTGCATTATTATACATTGCATGTTTTTTCATCGAAAAGCATAATTCATCGATATTCGGTTGGAACCAATCCAATTGAACTTACATCAAACCGATCATCCTTAATCAATTAATCACTTTTTTATTAAAATGAAGATTTTCAAAAAAGCTAAAACGCAGTATAAACTTAGGGCCAACCATTCCAAGACATTTGAGTAGCTAGAAACGAGATAGTTACCAAATCGAACTAACTCTCTGCGAGGGTTCAAGAAGATAATTATCGATCCAAGCGCCTCGATCTCTCGATAAACTCAGCTCTCGGTTGGGCTAATCTCAAGCTTCGAAAGCACTCAGATCATTGTCTCGATAGACTTTGACTCGGGCATCTGTGCTTCTCGTGGTAAAATCATCGGGATAACTCCCACCCCCATCGACCTCGAAAGAAAAGAAAAGTTTTAAAAATCACTGAACACGTGTATTCCCCCACCCCATACACGTGTAAGACTCATTAGCACCGGGACCAACATATATTATATGCAGGCAATATTCTAGTTTATTTAGTAACTGAACTTATTTTTGTAAATCAACTTTCTGGTTTGGTGGTTTGTGCCTTGGCTGGAAAAAAGTCATTTGTACACTCCTAGAGACCTGTCTTATGTATGACACTTCCTCATACAAGTTTTTAGGGTTAATTGCCTCTTGTGGTTTGTAAATGTTGCTAAATTCCCTCGTGGTTTGGAAATTACACAAAAGCCCCATGCGGTTTATAGATAAAGCAAATTCTCATCTTTATACAAAAATAAGTTATTGATGCTTGTCTATTTTCTCTATTTCTCATATGACCAATTATTGATGTTTTGAGTGTGAAGGATATAACGAGAAATAGATAAAATAGGTAATATGTTTCTCGAAAAATGGAGAAATCATTTTATTTAATAAACCACAAGGGTTGAAAATTTACAAATTCATCCCGGGTCGAACTAGATCAAACAAAGTTTCTTAAAAAATTAAAGCAAAGACAAAACATAAAAACTCACTCTCACGTTTGTGTTGCTATAAGAGCAAACATGTGTTACTGTATGGACAAGTAACACATAGTTACACTTTTCAACACACATGTTTGTCCTTAATAATACATATAAGGTATTGAAATTGTGTTATAGTACGAAAACAAATGTTTTACTGTAAGGAGAAATGTGGGTTACTATATAAACAAAACGATACTTCCTCATGAGTTTCATTTGTTCTCATTCTTACTAAGTCATATGAAATGGATCTTTCATTCGTTAAATATTTTATACAAATGTTTGTGATTATCTAAACAATTATTATCATCTTATTATGAATTTTTATATATTTAATGTTATTGAATTAATATAAATAAATTGCTTCACGTCCTTTTAGAAGTTCGATCTTTTAGATTGAGTTGAAAGCATTTCATTGTATCAAACCATTTAACTCACATCTACATCATTGGTTCATGTTTGTTATCTTGTATTCATAACGTATACATAAATAAATATATATAACATTATGTAATATAATTTCACTTCCTATAGCGTTCACTTATTTTGGTTTATGCATGTGTGTGCCAACATCACAACATAACTAACACTTCAACATTTATAAAGCTTGTAAATCCAAAAAAATATTCAAATGGGACAGATCAAACAACAATATATTATCCGCATTAAAACATGCAAGGGATTCCTAGAATAAAGACAGATAAAGCACAAACCATGCCACGGTTCCTCATTTCCAATCCATTATTATGTAACATGGACAAGACATGATGATATATTTTAATTGCTGTGATGATTCGTTAGGTTTTATTTTCCCATCACTTCATCACGACAAGGAAAACTCACGCAACTTCTTGGTCATCAAATTGACTATATTATTTTAATTTTTAATATAGATATTTATTAGTGTTTTATTTTACAAATAAAGATAATTTTTTGCTAGCTCGTAAATAGCATTTTCTTGTTCTTTTATCTTTTGACGAGTTTTGTGTTGAATAAGCATGTTTAATTTATAGGTGGGTTTCATGTGTATCCATGTGCACCGTGCACTCATAGTGTATTTTAAAAATATGTAACTTGTTATATTGAAAGATGTAAAAATGTAACTTATTTATACTGAACCGTGTAACTATTTTTTTATATTAATAATTGCACGGTGCAGTGTAAACAAGTTGCATATTTTAGTATAACAAGTTACATGTTTCTAAAATGCACTATGAGTGGACGGTGCACCTAGATGCATGCAAGACTTAACTATTAAATAAAGGAACACTAGAATAAATTAAGAATAAATCTTGTATTCATCCAGGTGCACCTTGCACTCATAGTGCATATTAGAAACATGCAACTTGTTTACACTGAGTCGTGCACTTATTAATATGAAAAAATAATTGTACGGTTCAGTATAAAGAATTAAGTTGCATCCTTCAGTATAATAAGTTACATATTTCTAAAATGCACTATGAGTGCACGGTGCACCTGGATGCACATGAGATTCACTCATTAATCACTTATCTGTCTTACTTTTCTTTCACTTAATTATTACTCCACTAACTAACATTAATAATAAATTAACAAACCAGGTGGCTTAGCCCACCTGGCCACTGGGCTCCTCATTCGAGTGGGAGACCCAGGTTCGATTCCCTCTGGGAACGAATTGGAGTTATGAAAGTTATAAGGTGGATTGACGATTTCGTGGAGTATTTAGGTGTTTGGTGTACTAACTACTAACATCTAACTTTGCCCGATCAAAAAATAATAAATTAACACATCATCGTCATTAAAAAAATATTGAATTTAACATAAAATCTCGTCAACTCCTACCACACTCAATATAAAATAAACGTAGATTATTACTCACGGAATTTACCCCGTCCACTCCAAATCGAAAACTAACAATTAATTTGGGACTTTTTATTTTACTAAAAGTTGAATGAGTTTAAAGTTTCGATACTAACTAACATGCAAAAAACATATTAATTCCCCGGGGCGGCTTCATGTTTGATGATTTTTCCACATACAATACAAATACAAAACTGTGGAAGTATACATGGTTCTTGTATCTCTTATCTAAAAAATAAAATAAAAAGAAAGGATAAGGAAAAAAGAGTAATGGGGTCTAAGAATGTTGAAGGAAAATAGTCATACATTTGGTCTTTGTAATCCTTGAGGTTGAGATTGTGTATTCGCAAACCAATGCACTGTTTTAGTCGCAATTGGGAGCCAAAGCCTTCTCATTCTCTCCTCCTTCACATTCAACTCACTGAATCTCGGATGAACCACAATCTCGGATACGGATCTTTTCTCATTCGGATCCACCCGGGCCGACCCGCAATCCAATTTAACAGAATCTGGATTCGAAGTAGATTCTTGGTTAATTATATCGGTATTAAGGAACATAAGGTCCGATGACGTCACGCTGCTCCAACGACTCTTCAGCGCCACGTCAGCCACCACAATCCTGTGATTAAATCTGTGAAAATCATCATTATCGTTTGAGTCCATGTTTTTGGGTATTGGGATTTCCTCTTCGTTGTCAATTTTTCTGAAGCTGCTACAAATGCTAAATCTCGAAGAACCATGTCGACTCTCCTCTCTTTCGATGTACAGCTCCATATTAGATTCCTCCTTAGAAAAATAATATAAGCGAATTAATTTTACAATTTACAACAAATTCGAATTTTTAAATAAAATGAAATATCAGAGTCAAGAGATTCATGCCCCGCAGGAAGCAAATTCTTGAGTTAAATTCATTTTAGTCCCACAGAACATTGGACTTCACGATTTTAGTCCCAACATCTACAAAAACTATTTTTTTCATGCAGTTTCGGTCCCCCCGTCACGTTTTCTGTTAAAATCAGCTACAGTTTTGGTCATAGACTTGATACCGAATGTGCAGTTAATTTTAACGGATTTCGTAACGATGAGAACAAAAATAAATTTAACTCCAAATTGTTTTACCTCCCACAAGAATCGCCAACTGCCGGAACGCGACATCTCGGACACGTCACCCTCGGCGACGCCCTGCCTGCAGAGCGGACACGTGGCGTGCTTCTCGAGCCACAAGTCAATGCAGTCTATATGAAAAGCGTGTTTACATTTGGGCAAGAGTCGCATGACCTCGACGTCTTCGAATCTAGCTAGGCACACGGCGCACTCAAGGCCCCGTTTGGAGCCTTTAAGGGAGGAGAAGCGGAAGAAAGGTAGGGATTCCACGACAGACTTGTCCACGCCCACGGGGGGAGCTGCCCCCCACGATCGGGCAAGGCCGTCGTGGATGTGGTGGGAGGTGGCCGAGGAGCTGCGGTGGCAGAACTTGGCGTAGAAGAGGAGGACGAACGTGAGGGTCAACATGAGGCCCAGCATGGCGATAACGACGGGCAAACTCGGCTGGAAATTGGTGACGGAATCGTGGGAAGATGGGATGGTGTTTTCGGAAGGGTGTTGGGAATTGATTTTGGTGAAGAAGAAGAAGAAGAAGAATAGGGGAAGGAGGGGGAGAAATGGGGGAATGTTCATGGTTTGGGGAGGTAGAAAAGAAGAAACCGAAATACTTATCTTATATCTAAGACAATATTACAAAATAATGATATATGTGGGCGTTTGACAATTGTTTTTATGTGTAATAATACAAGAATATTATACTACAATGGTATTGTCATTTTTCGCTGGGCTTCCTCTCTTTTTTTAAGTTAAAAAGTATTTTAATAAATTTGTCAAGTTAGAAAGGTGGGAGGGGTGGTCATATGCAGCTGTCTAACTCCATAAATAGTTAGCAAGTGGTGAATTGTGATCTCACTCTTGATTGAATATCCGTTATTCAATAGTATTTGTTTAATTAGCATGGCTAGCCTTTATCTTGTAGTCTACGCGATATTGTACAACTACAAGTGCAATTTTTTATCTAGAGAATCATCGGATAATATATGTGAATGCGTCTTTAACGCCAATTATCTTTATACGTTTACTAATATAAGAACAAACTTTGGTGCCGTACTGTAGTGCAATTGGGTAGTCGTACCCCAATTACTTTCTTTTCATCTCATTTTAATTGAATATTTGTTAAAATATCTCTTCTTTTTTTTTAATATTTATTAAAAAGATCCCTCTCAAACTTAATTGAATATATTTATAAAAAATAATAAAATAATTTATTTATTTTTATCTATATCCCTCTAGTATCTCAATATTACAATCTCTATGATGTAGGTGTATATAATTGACATTATCTCTATGCAGAAAGTAAGGCAAGGATTTATGCTTCACAATAATTTAACAAGATAGACTACCGTTTTTGTTGAGGATCTCGGATAAGTAAGTATAGGTTGAACTATTTCCGTTAAGTCACTTAAATCTTTGACATCACTCGTAATCAACCAACTCTTGCAGGGCCTGTGACCTCTTAAGCAGACCCCTCGATAATGTTAGTAATGGTTCACTTTTGGAATCTGTCAAGTTTATAACTTTAACAGTCTTCAAATGCAATAAGTCACCAGCCAAATCATCCTCTGCAGCTGGTTCCAAAATGAGAACTCCCCTAAAAGGAAAAAAAAAAATTGGTCCATACTGAATTCAAACATTGATAATCAAATTTACAAAATACAGATGAATTTTGAGAAGATGTTATCAATTATCTCAATTGCACCTTTCAACTAAATCTTCCCACCATGCAAAATATAACTATGGTAATGCCTGTTGTTAAGCCTCATTAACGAATTTAGGCCCCCATAAAGGTATGCCATCCAATTCAAATAAAATAAATCCTCCACAATTTTGTTCATCATGTTACACAATTTTGTTAATTATATCCAGTAACATTTGAATTTAAAGTTACAAGTATTATGATGTGAGCCACAAAAGTGAAACTAATGAGTCGCTTGATTAAATTCTGCAATGGGAATGAAAATGAGTATGGGTAATTATGGTGGATAATGAGAAAAAAAAATCACTTTACTACTTCCCTCCTAAATAAGTTAATAATTAACTCATTTTGATAAACTACGTTACCCCATAAATACTGCAAAACATATTAATGCAATTTTAGAACATGAATGCTTACCCATTCTGTAGCACATCCCTGTATGATCAATTTTAGAACATGAATTCTAATATTGGCAACTCTAAATTACAATCTTCAGAAAAGATAGAATGTGAAGAATGACTATTGAGTATTGACTAATGAATCCGGCAATTCGCCTATCCACTTTTGTATTTTGATTCAACAATTCAACAATTCAACAATTCAAGCCTCAATTTACCACCATCACCGCCAATTTCCCCCTCCACGTATACACTAGTAGTGTATTTTTTTTATATAATAATTATTTTTATTTTTAAAATTAAGAATCATCCAAAACGATTGTGATGAATGGGCCTGACTTCTGAAGTTGGTTCGAAATTCGAATCCATTGCAACAAACTCTTTGTTTCTTTCATACAAAATAAATCTGTTTCGAGTCTTCTCCCTCTATTTTGTCATTTTGCCCCGTTGGGATTTTAAAATTTAGTCACCCTTACCCAATGGAAAAATTCGTCCAATGGCCCTCACTTTCGTTCTTGCTTTGACCTGATTTCCTGTTTAAACTACTAATATGATTCTGTTTCTCAATCTAGTTCCTCACATTTCTGTCCTTGCCTCCTTCATATTTATTGCCCGCCTTAGATAGTTTTGGAAATTTTTTCTAAGGGCAGCACATTATAAATGTGCCACTGCTAATTCCCTAAAATTGTATATTTTTGTAAGAATTGTAAGCTTCTTCCAAAATTAGTTTTTTTCTTACAAGACACAACATTTCTCCTTTTCAATTATTAATTATCTTGCTTGACCAAGGAATGTCACAGGGAAGCATGAGATTGCTTACTGTTTATTTATACTCAAAAAATCTTCAATATCTACACAAATTGAGTTGCCCTTGATACCTATTTTGCATTTATTAAATTGCAGGAATGGATTATTAGATGAATTTATGCTCATACAAAAATACGGATTCAGGATATAAAATTTGGGGGTACGATTATAATTTAAATAGTATTCACTCGTCCCAAATTTGTTTACCCCTCTTTTCAAAAGATATGTCTCAAAATTGTTTACTCTTTTCTATAAAAGAGAATAAAGTAACTACATATTTATCAATTATTCATCTGAATTACATCGCATGTCATTATTTTTACCAACAAAAAGTATTTTATTTTAATAATAAAATAAAAAAGACTACAATACCTCCAATAAAAAATTATTTTATCACTTTAAATACTAATAAATATTTCTCACATTGTAATTAAATTTAGAATGAAAGTAGTATTAATTATTTAACATTTAAAATTTCAGAGATCGATACTAAAATATATAGTATTGAGATGATATTATAATTTTAATTTACTTTTTACAGAGGAGGAGATTTTATAATTACACTAGGATTGATTCAATCTAATTTTTTAGCAACATTCTAAAATAACATTCTAAAATTTAGAATACACTTTAAACTCTTTTTAAAAAAAAAAAAATATTAATTGTTATTTTATAAAAGAAATAAAAACCAAGGCCCCAAAATATTCATAAATGGGCTGGGCTGAGAAAAACTAAAAGAGGGCCGGTTAAAAAAATCCTAATCTTCATTCTCCAGTTTCTTCTTCAATCGTCGCCGTCGCCCGCTCTCTCTCCCCCCCATATCAAATTATCTGGTAACTCTCCTTCACAGTAGTATATATTTTTTCCTGGGATTTTGTAAAAGAAGAATGTATGTATGAATTTGAAGAGTTAGCACAACGCAATTATTAATTTGTTCCCAATGCATCTCCTACGGCAGTCAATTTATTTAAGGATAAGATCAATAAAATCATCACCGAAAGAATGAAATGCTACTGCTGATTAATATTCATAGAAAGCAATTTTTTTTTAAATATAAGTATTGTTTTTGTTTTTTGTGAAAGCTTTTACTAAAGCATGCAACTTGTTATATTGAAAAGTGCGATTTATTTACACAAAAAAATGCAACTTTTAATGTGAAAACATAGTTTTATGTTTCTGTTTGGAATAATTACACATTTCTATTTGTATAGTTGCACGCTTCTAAAATGCTCTGTGAGTTCACGATCCTCCAAGTGCACACAAGACCAACTCTTTATTAAATGAGTATTCTTGAATATCATAATTTTGTAATATATATAAAATTCAGTGTGACTTTACATTTTATAGCAAGATAGTGCTAAGATAGTTACTACGTATTCCGTTACGTCAACAACACTTGATGAATCCTTTTTATTTTATTGTATGGTCAAAGTAGGACGACGTGGTTGAAACATAAATAGAGGTGACCTGTGTGTGTTATGCATAATTTGACTTTAAATTTATTTGCAAATGATACAAATCGTAAAAATGTACGGGGTTTCAAAGACATTCTGAAATGCAGCCATTAAACCCGTGTTGCAATCGGATATGTAGAAAACTTCCCTATCATGTAGAGCGTTATCTCGAAGCATTTTCAAGAATCACTCCCAATTGATTGTTGTCTCCGATGATACAACTGCAATAGCAACTAGAAAACAACCCTGCATCAAAAAAGCAGAGAGAACAGAGTCACATACGTGTCACATGTGAAAAAACATTCAAAAACCCTACAAAAAATGCAGAAGACAACCGTACTTACCATTGTCCCCGTCCTTAGCTGTTGCTACAAGCAAAATCCTCTTCGCCCTACCCTTCATAAATGTACCATCAACAAACAACATAGGTCGACAACTTCTGAAACCCTTAATACATGCATCCCAAGCAATGAAAACACGTTCAAAGCATTTAGACTCTTCATTAACTTCCAAGCGGACAACACTTCCAGGATTTGTACGCATCACGGCTTCACAGTACCATCACAACTAATCGTACGACTGATCATAACTACCAAATACTTTCTCTCTAGCTTTATCTAACGCACGGTACACTTTCCAATACGGTAAGTCAATACCATAACCAGATTCCATCAATGGAGCAACGTCCTTACCGCGTAATGATGGCTTATTTTTCAGATCTTGCACAACTAAAGTACCGAGCACCAGGGGCGTAAGTCTAACTCTTTTTCCAGTAGTGAAACTACCATCACAATTATGATTTACACAAATATAATAAACAACAAATCCACTTGGTTCATATTGACGCTTTGCTTTGTAGTTTTGATTTACAAGCTCAACACAAACAATATGAATGTATTTAGGATCATTAAGAACATATTTAAAACTGGTGCCTACCCGAGTAGTGTTCTTAATAAGCTCAAATCGAAAATCATCTGCACCACCCGAAAAAAAAGACCAACTCCACCTTCCATAATATTTACCCTATTATCCGACAACAAAGCATCCAACTTTGACCCTGACTACTTGGTGTGCATGTTACAGGTACCGAATTACTAACATCAACTATTTGAGTATTGTTAGTACTTTCTTCAGATGAATGTACAGAGTTTGATTTATTAAGAATAACCACATTCATTAATTTGACAGATAACTAGTGGCATATTAGCAACAAATTACGCAAATCAACATCAGAAGACAACAAACAATTATGTATATTACCAACAGAAGCGCGACATAGAATAGAATCATCTTTCAAATAACTCCACGTGCTACAAATAAATGATTTGATGTCGTCCAAAGATGATTCTCCATTAACATCTATCAATTTACACTCCCCGTTGAACTGCAAACTCAATAAAACTGGTAAATCCATCGCCAAAAAACCCAATCGCGATATCTCTGTACAGAAGACCCAAAATAACACAATTCAACTTCTTCAATTGTATCAAATAAACAACCTATTGAATATCGCAATTATAAAAAACCCAAAAGGTTTTGAAACCATACCTCGACACTCTCCTCTTTTGATACAAAATGGTGATATTCAGACACACGCACAGTATTCATCTCACGATTCAAAATTTGAATTCGGCTTCACTGTGCTTTGATTTGATGGGTTGTATTTAGAGAGGTGTCAGAGGGTGGTTACCTTAACGATTGGGTGATGTTCGGGTGGGTAGTAATGGAGTTTCGCGAGGTCGCTGGGTTGGGGGTTGGGTTGGCGAAATTTAGACGATGAAGAAGGTAATATGACGTCACAAATCTGAGGGCATAAAAGGTATAAATGAGCCGGGAGTAATTGAGCTCAAAAACATTGGAAAATGTAATTAATCCCGTAAATACTGCCAAATATATTAATGCAATTTTAGAACATGAATGCTTACCCACTCTGTAGCACATCCCTATATGATCAATGTCTCAAGGTTTAGTGAAAAAAATTCATTTCTCCAAGTAACTATGTATAACTATTGACCCAAGACACAAAATAGTGCAGCTTGTTATTGTCAATAGCCCCAGCCAGTTATCGAGAGTTGACATATTTAAAATCGTTAAATTTTGTCATTTCCAAGGTTGCAGAAATCGGGCTTAAAAGTCGGTCCCTGCACTAGGCGCCGCCTAGACGGCCAAGTCGGCCAAATCGGGCGGCGGCCTGCGGGGGCCAAATCGAGCCAAATCGTCTTGCGGGCAACCTGCAACAACATCCTGGGCAAGCGGCAGCTTGGGCGGGCGGCGGTGCAGCAGATGGATGTGCGATTGTGCGTCGCGACTTGCGAGCGAGGGAGATGGTCACGGCGTGGGCACGACGGTGAGCGGCATGGGCACGACGGTCGGGCTCGACGTTGGCGCGGCGGTGGGCGGTGTTGGCGTGGCGGCGGGCGCTGTGGATTAGGGTTTAGAAGATTGAAGAGTCTCGAAATTAATTAACACCAGACAACCCCATCTGCATTTCACGCACCCCATCTGTATTTCACGCATTTCACTGAAGAGTTGAAGTTTTGGTGGGCCATCTGACTTTATTAATTAACCACTACTCCAGACGGAAGTTTCTTTGGGCCGTTGGTTGGCTTTATTGGGCCTTTAGGTAGAAAAATGGAAATTAAAAAAAAAATAAGTTATTTGACTATGCTAAGCGGGGCCTAGGCGGCCGGGGAGCTAGGCGGGTAGAAAACGTCCACCTTTCGACTACCGACTTCTACACCCTTGGTCATTTCGCCCCCCGTTGGGATTTTAAAATTTAGTCACGCTTACCCAATGGATAAATTCACCTCATTGGAACAAAATTCTAGATCTGTCCCTGCTTCTCCATGGCCCCACTTCCGTTCTTGCTTTGACTTGATTTCCTGTTTAAACTACTAGTATGATTTTGTTTCTGAATCTATTTCCTCACATTCTGTCCCTGCCTCCTTCATATTTAGGGGGAGTGACTCTAAGGTACAATGTCACTCCCTATGTGACTCTAAAGTACAATGCAACTTTATTGTGACTCTAAGATACAAAATTATGGTTAAAAAGTCTAAGTTACCCTTTTAATCATTTTCTGCACTTCTGACGCATTTTGACTTTTTATAATTTAAAATTTTTAAAGTCCAAATATTTTAAATTATTAAATTAATTAAATTATTTATTAATATAATTTCATTATTTATTTCAAAGTATATTTTATTAACTCATTTTGCAATTCAGAAAATATGTAACTTTAAAAAAAAATTCTTTTAATTTTTACACCTCTAGTATAATTTTGAAGTGCATTTTTTAAAAATAATTGTATTTTTATCAATTTTGGAGTGCATTTTTTAAAAGAAATTTGTATTTTAAGTCAATTTTGGAGTGCATTTTAAAAAAAAAATGTATTGTGGAGTGCATTTAAAAAAAAATGTATTTTGATCAATTTTGGAGTGCATTTAAAAAAAATATATATTTTAGACCAATTTTGGAGTGCATTTAAAAAAATGTATTTTAGGCCAACTTTGGAGTGCATTTTTCAAAAAAAATTGTATCTTGGCTTTAGAGTGCATTTTTCAAACTTATGCACTTCTAGACCGATTTTGGAGTGTATTTTCTTTTAAAATTGTATTTTCCCTATAAAAATTGTACTTTCCCTATAAAAAATTGTACATCCCCAAATTTTACAGAAATTGTACTTTCCCTATTAAAAACTAAAAATCTGCAAAAATACATCTAATCTGCAGATTACATAAAAAATTTACTTTTTCTGCAAATTACAACAAAATAGAAAATTACAAAAATCAAACACAAATTTACATACTACAGAAATCCCAACCTACATCAAACCCTAACTACCCTAAAATTACACAAATTAAAAAGAAGAAAATTACACAAAATAATTTACTGAAATCTGCAATATCTAAGATCCAAAAAATGGTGGCTGAAATTATTTTGGTTGCAGATTCTAGATCAAGATCCAAAATGGTGGGCTAAAAATCTGCAACATCAAGATCCAAACAACAAAAATAAGCTACTAAATATAACAAAAACCTGCGTACAATTTAAAATTTATGCAAACCTCCATCACCAAACAACATCAACATCAAGATCCAAACAACAAAAATCTGCATAAAAATTAAAATTTCTGCAAACCTCCATCACCAACGCTGCCCAACAACCAACCTCCATCACCACCGCAGTGACGCCTCCACCCCTCGCGAAACCAGAACCGGCCGCGGCACCACAACACCGCGCCCCCCCCCAAACCTTAGATACAAGCATTTGGTGCGATCTGGTGCCACGGCCAAAACCCTACGACTCCACCGCCATCGTCCCCTTCACAGATCCACCACCATCATCCGTCGAGCCTCTACAGATTTTGCCGCTCCACCACAAGCCTCGCCGCCGCCTTATACTGAAAATTTTGGGGGTGGGGTTTAATTGAGAGAGAGAGAGACGGGGGGTGGGGGAAATGATGGTGTATGGTGGGCGGCCGTGAGGGTGGGGGTGGCGACTGTGTATGGTTGGGGGTGGGGGCGGCCGATAGAGAGTGATAGAGAGATGGGTTAGTTAGGTTTAGAGAGAGAGAGAGAGTGAGGGGGAGGAAGAGATAGAGTAAATCTTGAAAATGAGAGAGAGATGAGAGGAGACTGGTTATTAGGGTGAGAAAGAAATAGTGTGTGCCCCATCCAGAATTGTAATAATTATTTGATACTAAGGGCAAAATAGTCACCTTTTGTACCTTATAGTCACTACTCAAAAATTTTGTACCTTAAAGTCACTTGTCTCTATTTTTTGTACCTAAGAGTCATTTTCTCTCATATTTAATGCCCGTTGTAGATAGTCTTGGAATATTTTTCAAAGGGCATCACATATTTAATGTGCCACTGCTAATTCCCTAAAATTGTATATTTTTGTAAGAATTGTATGCTTCTTCCCAAAATTAATTTTTCCTTATAAAACACAACGTTTCTCCTTTTAAATTATTAATTAGCTAGCTTGACCAAGGAATGTCACAGGGAAACATGAGATGTGTTTACTGTTTATTTATACTCTGTCAAAAAATCTTCAGTATCTACACAAATTGAGTAGCCCCTTATACCTATTTTGCACTTATTAAATTGCAGGACTATTAGATGAATTGATGCCCATACAATCGGACGGATTCAGGATATTCAATTTGGAATACAATAATAATTTAAATAGTATTCACTCTGTCCCAAACTTGTTTACCTCTCTTCTCAAAAGATATGTCTCAAACTTGTTTACCTCTTCTCATAAAAGAGAATAAAGTAACTACATCATTTCAACTATCCATCTGAATTACATCTCATGTCATTATTTTTACCAACAAAAAATAATTTAATTTAATAATACAATAAAAAAAATACTACAATACCTCCAATAAAAAATTACTTTAACAATTTAAATACTAATAAATATTTCTCACATTAAAAATCATATTAATTTAGAATGGAAGTAGTAATAATTATATAACATTTAAAATTTTAGAGATCGATACTAAAATATATAGTATTGAAATGATATTATAACTTTTTTTTTAGAGGAGATGATTTTATAATTACACTAGGATTGATTCAATTCTTAGCAACATTCTAAAATTTAGAGTACACTTTAAACTCTTTTTTAAGACAAATATATATTAATTGTATTTTATAAAAACAAAATGAAATGCAAAGCCCTAAAAAA
The DNA here is from genome assembly GCA_037126765.1 of Stenogyne calaminthoides. Lineage (NCBI taxonomy): Eukaryota > Viridiplantae > Streptophyta > Magnoliopsida > Lamiales > Lamiaceae > Stenogyne > Stenogyne calaminthoides. The sequence continues at coordinate 29,681,612 of JBBCBC010000020.1, forward strand.
TTGATAAATGGGCTGGGCTGAGAAAAACTAAAAAAAGGGCCGGTTAAAAAATCCTAATCTCTCCCTCCCTTCCTTCATTCTCCAGTTTCTTTCTTCAATCGGCGCCGTCGCCCGCCCTTTTTCTCCCCCAATATCAGATTATCAGGTAACTCTCCTTAACAGTAGTATATATTTTTTCCTGGGATTTTGGAAAAGAAGAATGTATGTATGAATTTCAAGAAACTCAATTATTAATTTGTTCCCAAGGCATCTCCTACGGCAGTCAATTTATGTAAGGATAAGATCGATAAAATCATCACCCAAAGAATGAAATGCTACTGCTGATTATTATTCAAAGAAAGCAATTCTTTTTTCTTTTTTCTTTTTAATATGAGTATTGTTTTTGTTTTTGTGAAAGCAATTAAAAGCTAGGTGTTGTATGCACGGGTGCATGTAGTGCATTTTAGAAGTGTGCAACTTGTTATGTTAAAAAATGCGATTTATTTACACAGAAAAGTGCAACTGTTAATATGAAAATATAATTGCACGTCTCTATTTTGTATAGTTGCATACTTTTAAAATGCATTATGAATGCACAGTCATCCGAGCGCACATGAGACTCACTCTTTATTAAATGAGTATTCTTGAAATATCATAATTTTGTAATATACTTTTTCCGTCTTATTTGAACCTTCACACTTTGATCGGCAAACATATTAAGAAAAAGTGAATTTTGATTTTTTAAAGGGAGTGGAGGGTGAAGATCGTGAGGTGGAGATTATAAGATTTATTTTCATATTTGGAGTGTGCAATTTAAATTGGGATGAATCGAAATAAAAAGTGTGCAATTTCAAATGAGACGGAAGGAGTATATAAAATTCAGTGTGTTTGTGACTACATTTTATAGCAAGATAGTGCTAAGATAGTTACTACGTATTAGTTACGTCAGCAATAGTTAATGAATCCTTTTATTTTATTATATGGTCAAAATAGGAGGCGGCGGAGGAGAATAATTATGATCTCAACTTCAATCGCCCGGGATACGCCGCCTATGCAGCGTCCAAGGCCAAGGAGTTGAAGGGCAGTGGAATAACGGTCAACTACGGGGCCAGTCGCTACGGAATTGTTTTTTTCGGGTAAAACTGATGAAATGGTGCAGACAGTGTCCAATGGGCCGATTGGGTCAGCCCAATGATTTCGCCCAAGTTATTGCCTTTTTGGCTACTGATGCTGCCGAATGGGTTTATGGTCAAGTCCTTCGAGTCAATGGTGGATTTCTTGTTTAATCTTCCTTTTCTTTCTTGGATAAATGTTGGTTAATCTTTTTTCTTCTTTATGGTTTTATCTTGGTAATAATGATAATGGTTTCTTCACACCATGCATTTTAGTGAGTGTTTTTTTTTTAAGAAAAAAAATTCATTTAATCATCAATTGTTTGGGTATAAGGGATACCCTATATATAACCTAACAGCTAGCTATACATAGAGTGTTTTAACAATTCAGGATATTCTTTGGAATCCTTCAATGAATAATTACAAAAAATAGATAAGTATCTCATTTATTATATTCCTCCTTTAAAATTATTTTATTATTTTAATTACTAATACAAAATTCGCTCGTAAAATTGGTGGAGAGAGGATATTAATTTTTTATATTTTGTATTTAGAAGTCGTTTTTGATATTTTATAACAACAGAAGCTGAAATGTGTACTTGCTAAAAATTGGGTGCAAATAACCTGGACCATGAGCTAATATGCTGCATAGTTGTAGGATAATTTATCGTTCCACGCCAACACAGTTTGACTTAACTAATTATAATACGAGCCACATATTTTTCTATTGAACTATTATAATATGTGTTAGGGTAGGTTCAATGTATTAGTAAAGAAAACGCATTTGTCTCAGACCGTCTATGGTGAGATGAATTATAAGTTGAACATTGACGTTTTAATATTTAAAAAATGATGAGTGTGATTTGTGTTAAGTTGTACCCACAGTCTCATATGAGTTTTATCATTAAGGAACTATATTTAAAAAAAATTAATTTTTCATTTCTCTACAAGTTTGAGCTTTTAGATGAGACAAAATTCTTTCACACTAAACTTTTTATATGTTCCCATTTACCTCCATTTAATTTAATTTTTTTTGTACTAGCTGGCTTATTATTCATCCAAGTCCATTTCAATTTCGCGTGCGTGAAGCCGTGAACATGATATCCAAAATATACAATATTTAAAAGAATATTATATTTTTTTATCAAAAAATTTGTTATTGTTGTGTGTATATCGCGCGAGGTCGCCCCCGACCTAAAGGAACCTCTGGAGAATAGGATCAAAGTTTCGCCCAAATGTAGTACTTCGCAGACTGTAAATAAGAAGAGCTGAACCGAGTTGATGAAGGCGCGGCTTGAGCGACCTCGATGACCTCGGACTGACACAAATGCAAAGCATTAACTACGACTTGACCGGTGTCAGACGGACGGCGCCGAGGAACCTTCCTAAAGTAGGTTTAAGTCAGAGATAAATCAGTAAAAGACGATTACGAATGACAGCTAGGAGTACTTAAACGGCTAATTCCCTGCAAATTCGGAAATTACCTTGGGCAAAGTCCCAACGAGGTGCCCGAGGTCGATATGCCTCGGACGACCTCCCACCACCTCAGAAGCTAGTCACATCAGTCTTGTAGCATTTAATGTATCACAAAGCACCTTTCGGCTCACTTGTACTTGTAACTCGGGAGAGTGAACTCCACTCTCCCAAACACTATAAATAGAGGGCATTTATGATCTCAAATACCAAAAGAATTCATACCTTACCAAACCTCTTGCAAATTCATTACTCAAACAAATATTCTCTCAAGCAATCATAAGTCATTAATACAATCCATATCACACATTTATTGTTTGTGTTACTAAGATCATTAAGCCACATCTTAATCCTAATTCTTGATATTTTGGTGCACACCAGTTATTAATCTGCACCTATATATATATTGTTTTATTTGCACGTATTATTAGTACATGTTGCTAATGAGTTTTGGATGACGAAACGATTCTCAACACTCTCAAGGGCGTTTGTGTATTCATATTTTGATCCGAGTTGTATAAACATATAAAAATAAATAATAAAAAATCTTAAATGGGATGGGCTGGGCTGAGAAAACCTAAAAAAGGGCCGGTTAAAAAATCCTAATCTTCTTTCTCCGGTTTCTTCTTCAATCGGCGCCGTCGCCCGCCCACTACCTGACCACCTCTCACGCCACCCGCTCTCTTTCTCCCCCAGATATCAGATTATCAGGTAACTCTCCTTCTCGAATCGAAATTTGTTAATTTCAACTGATTTTTGCCAAAAAAAAATATATGATGATACCGGTGACTGTCGTTAAACTAGGGATTGAATATATATTTTTAATATAAAATGAAGAGGGGATTATGGGATTTTACAACTAATATGCTGGGGTGTTAATAAGCGGACCCAAGAAAAAATTTGGCCTTAAGCAAAATAAAATTCAGCTCAGTTTTTCATTTTGGGAATGCAAGTGTACCCCTTTGTTCTATGGTGGATACACAAGCTTAATTTCTTCACTTTTGAATACATCAAACAATTCTTATAACTATTCCATGTTTGTGGTGATGTTAAAAGTTTAGCTCATTATAATTTGTGTTCTAAAATGAAATAACAGTTCACAAATCATCTCCATTTTAATTTGTTGGTATCAGGTTGGCCTGGCAAGTAGCAACCTTTGGTTTATGTCATAGAAGAAACATAACATTTAACCAACCTAGGGAAGTGAATTGAAAGTCTATTTAACTCTTTATGATAAAGATGACAAACAAGACTTTGATTTTGAGCATTCCAACTAAAATGTCTGTCAGGCTATATAAAACTATATATCATCAATCAAAATCTAATTCGATTTATAATAATCAAATTTTGTCAACATGCCTTTGTTACTAGTTATAATTGGTGTGAAATTAAATCATTTCTAACTGTTAAGACTATAGGAGAAACAAATCAGATCTTAAATGAATATCAGGAATGTAATTAAAAAAATAATATAACTAGTTTACTCTTATTTTGCAGAAAATATGTGATGGATATCAGGAATGTAACTCCTCTTCATCCTTCATTCTACTTAAACCGCTGTCCCTACTACCACCACCTTGTTTGAAGTCACCACCTTTTCATAGTGTTGGTAAACTAGTCTTTGCGCAGATCTTTCTGGCAAGAGAATATAGCAATCTTGAGGTAAGTTTTTGTATTTAATGGCATTGATGTTTTCGCATATTTGCCTTTAGGATTTCTGTTTTCGCTGTTCGTTTTCCCGATTGAGTGGATATGTGTTTATGGGGGCCATCTTTACGTTACAGATTGGTTTTTCAGATTTTTGAGTTCAAATTGGGGAAAGAGGAAGAAGAAATGGGAGGATTTGATCGACCTGAGTATTCCTGTTTCTTAGGTTATAGATAAATCATGCGCTGTTCTAATTGATTTCTAGGGATTATATGGTTTGGAATCTGTAATTTCCATTGATCAGGTTCGTGGTTACCAAGCATCTTGAAAATCTGCTCCTCTTTTTAGGAAAAATAATGTCACATTCTGATTTAGTTTGAAGAAGAGTTTTATGTTAGATTATGAGATCATATATTCCGGCAAGGAAATTGTTCAGTAATTGGAGATCTTTGTGCATCTTCAATCTTTTTTGGTTTGTTTACCGCCTTTGTGTTGTCTCCTAACTGCTTTGATTATAATTTATATTATCTTCTGACAGCATGGATCCGCCTGGTGATGGTATCGGGCTTCAACCCGAGAAACTTGAAGAAGAAAAAGAGGGTGGGCCTTTGTTTCATTGTGATCTTTGTGATGCTAATGTAATATACAAAATAGCACAGGCATTTCTTCCTGGATTAGCGTCAGCATGTATAGACAACACAACTGGTGGCCTCTTTAAAACCCCTGCTGCTGTGGCAGTTGATCTCAGAAAAGAAATGGTTGACTACCTTATCCTACGAAGTGAAAATCTTGTGGCTGAGTCGGTGGTCCTAGAAGGTTTTCCAGATGTGGAAGTATCTCTAGATCCTTATGATATTATATCTGATTTTGTTGATGACTTTGTGAGTTCAAAAAGAAATTTCTTTAGTCGAGTTTCAGGGTGGCTGCTGAGTGATAAAAGAGAGGACTGGATAGATGATTTTGTTCAGGAGTTGGAAGTAAATGGTTTTTGGTTGATGCATAGAAGGAACATAGTTGCACAAACTCTCTTGAAAAATCTCGACTTCAGAAACATTTATCATTGCAATATGAACTTTAAGTCTGTAGAAGATTTAGAAAAGCACAAGTCAGATTGCAGTTTTAGGACAATGACTTGCTCGAATGAGGGATGTGATTCTTCCTTTAGTGTTGGTCAGATGGAGCAGCATGACTGTATCTGTCCCTTTAAAATGCTTCAGTGTGAGCAGAATTGCCCTAACATCATTATGAGGCGAGAGATGGACAGACATTGCATCACTACATGTCCAATGAAGCTAGTAAAGTGCCCTTTTTATTCGGTAGGCTGCCAGACTATTGTTCCTCAAAGTACAATTGAGCAACACAGGTCTGAGAGCCTCCCGTCCCACTTGCTATCCGTTCTACAAGTTCTTCACAAGGAAGCATCACCAGAAGAGCTCAAGGATATGGCAAACGAGCTGGAAAAGGTAACCTATAACAAAATTATGGACATATGCTACTCCAAAAATTCCATTGTTGGTTCAAATTTATTATTAAAAAACATTGTAGTTCACAGTTGATCAACATAATTTTTTAAAAATATATTCAGTATCTGGCTATTTCATGAAGTAGATGCATGTTTGTTGGAGTTTGCAGTCATCACCTAATTTTTATCCGTTCACAAGCCTCTCTTCTTGTGCAAGCACTATAGTGTACGTCGCAAATGCATACTACCAAGGCAAAATGAAATTCAGTGGTAGTTTTAAAACATGTATTATTGTATTGAATTATGGAAGGCAAGGTACATGGTTCGACAAACAATATGGCCATGAGGATTCTTGAAGTTAGAGAAGTGATACATTATTTTGATTTTTTATCTTTCATCTTATATTATTTTCTCTTTTTCTGCCATGATTTTCTTGTTACCACTGTTTGCTTAAGATGTTACCAGTTCGAGGGAAATGAATGTTGAGTTCTTTATAATCAGCGTGTGAAGTTAGTATTGAGTTATCCCTTGTTCATTCTTATGACAGTTATCTTCTCCTGGACAATTAGTATCGGCTCGTGATGCTAGATCTTTGACATTTGTGGTCAAGGATCTAGAAGCAAGACTTGGGCCCTTAAAGGTAAAGACAAATGCTAAACCTGATGAAGAGGATAAAGATTTGATTGATACAAAGGAGGATAAGACAGGGAAGCCACCTAAACATGTCAGTTTTAATGGGCATCCCAAGGAAAAGGAAGCAACTGTTCACTTGCTCTCCAACGATAGTGATATTGAGGAGGACTCCAGTCATCAAAATGGAGATTTACTGGAATTACCTACCAACGTGAACCCTTCGTTACAAACTAACAAGGAAGAGGTGGCTTCATTAATCCCCGTGCAAGAAAAACTAGAAGAATCACCAGTTGATAGAGAAGTGGGTTTAGGTTCACCAGAAAAAGTTGTTGATCCCATTGAAGGAGAAAATTCTACATCGCCCATTAAAAATGACGAGCGCACTGAATCAGTTGGCGGGGAGGAAAAGCCTTCTGGGGAATTGTCAGGTGGTGTCGAGGACGAAATCTCAATCGATTCGCCTCCTGGGGAAGTCCCAAGTAGTGTGATCGCAACTGTCAATAGTGAAAATTAACTGAATCACCACCTGGTCAAAGATCTAGAAGCAAGGCTTGGGCCCTTAAAGGTAAAGACAAATGCTAAACCAGATGAAGAGGATAAAGATGAGGATGGGGATTCAATTCTTACTTGAAGGCATAATACATTTTCTTTCATTTTAGGTATTTATATATTGATAACTTTTCTGTTGTATGAAGTATGATTTTTCTCGATTGTTATCTGTTATAGTATAATTCAGTATTTAAAATTTGATTCACTGTGTTCACCCATTTGCATTTTTAATTTAGTGGAATTTTCAATCCAGAAGATGAATTATTGGGTGCAATCTTCTCATGAATTACAATGTAAGACTTTCTTTTATAATAATTTTGCATTTTATTTCAGATACTGATTGTACTGTGAACATGTTAATGGCAGTGAAAACACACATTGTAAGACTGTTTATTTGATGTTAGTTCGTGGAAAATGAGTTGTTAGCTATAGAATCCCAATATTAGCATTTACCAAGGGCATGACCTCTCCTATAGATATATCACTGTTCATAGAACTGTATTTATATTGTGATTATAGTTATACTTATTGGAACTTTTGAGGTGAATGAAAAAGTCACATTGACCTCGAAATGATGTGTATTAGATGAAAATGTGCCTGGAAAAAGGTGTGAATTGAAGGTTGTGAATGTCCATAAAAAATCATTGAATCGTGGTTTTTCTATGGAAAGAGACAAGTGAATGGTTTAGTCCAAAGGGTACAATTAATCACGAATTAAAAGCTATAAACATCAATTAGGAGCGGACATGTGGCCGACCAAAGTTGCTCGCCCATCCTAGCGAGCAACTCCCGAGGCAGGGATCTTGACGAATCGTTTAGTATACATAGAAATTAGAACAATTTAGAAATATCTTTATTTTTCTTAATCTCAAGAACAAGATCTAATCGATTGCTTGTTGAACCCTGTGAATTGCGTGAAAGTAGGACCCTGTGAACAAGATCTAATCGATCATTAAACACAGTGGCAGTTTGGTATAGTTGAATTGCAATTGTCAACTCCTCAAGACAAAATTTTCCATGTAATATTGCAATTATTTCTTCACAAATATGTATTGCATTTTTTTTTAATCGAAAAAAAGAAAAAAATATTCATCGATAATAATGGACATGAGAATTACCCATTAAATTACATGAAAATATAAAACCCAGGAGTATGAAAAATATGTATTGCATTTTATGTGTCGTGAATTCAGATATTTTTATTTATGATGGTTTCAGTTGACGGCTTATAATTTACAAACGAAAATCAGAAAATGCAGTTTGAAATTAATAAAAAAACAATACTGTTGAATAAAATATTAGAAAAAGAGATAACAGGCGTGCATTCCTAACATAGTCAAAAGACAATAAGATGCTTATTTAATAGTTTATTGTAAATAAAAGTCAAAGTATATGGTGAATTCACAATGAAACTGGTTAAGGAGTGTGACTTATACTATCAAAGAGCGTAATTTTTTATTATAAAGGGTGTTACTTTTTACTATAAATGGTATTACTAATAAAAGTGAAGGGTGTAACTTATATTATAACAGAGAGTATCGTAGTGATAATTGAAGGGTGTGACTTATATTACTAGAGGGTGTGACTTATATTACTAACGAGTATACCTGTAAAAAAATAAAAAAATCAATTTCACGGTGAACAAATTTGATAGTATACCAACTCTTGTACTAGAATGAATACGGGATTTAAATCGATTTGGTTCCATAACTTTGGACCTTTATTGAAATGGTCTCGTATGTATCGCATGTTTCAATTTAGTCCCGTATGTTTTCAATTTGTGCCAATTTAGTCCCAAGGCACCGGAGACCGGTCAAACTAGCCAAAACGACGTCGTTTTTTGGGGCGTGTTTTGCACGCGCCCCTAATTTCGATCGGAGAAAGCTGACTGGCATCGACTTGAACACGTGGCACGCCACGTGTGTATCGCATGTTTCAATTTAGTCCCGTATGTTTTCAATTTGTGTCAATTTAGTCCCAAGGCGCCGGAGACCGGTCAAACTAGCCAAAACGACGTCGTTTTTTGGGGCGTGTTTTGCACGCGCCCCTAATTTCGATCGGAGAAAGCTGACTGGCATCGACTTGAACACGTGGCACGCCACGTGTGTATCGCATGTTTCAATTTAGTCTCGTATGTTTTCAATTTGTGCCAATTTAGTCCCAAGGCGCCGGAGACCGGTCAAACTAGCCAAAACGACGTCGTTTTTTGGGGCGTGTTTTGCACGCGCCCTTAATTTCGATCGGGAAATGCTATTGAAACTGCAATATATTGTTCATGCAGATGACACATACTTAATAGCATTTACCTCCAATTAGGTTAGGTCCTGGTGAAACAATACATATGATGATATGGATACTAATTTATTTATAAATAGCAAATTTTTTACAAATGCATACTTCTGTTATGATTTTGACGAAAGAAGACAACATATTTGTATTTCCAGTTAATTTACACTCTGCTACTTGAAAGAATATTAAGTTTTAATGAAGTGAGAAGAAATTCCATCAGGTGCCTTTTTCTTTTCCTTATTAAATTTCTGCAGTTAAAATTGTGAACATCATAATTAAACGGCTTCATTTTTTCACTTACCAAGTCTAAGACCTAACAATGTAAGTTTGAAGTCTTACTAATCAGATTTTGGTTCTGTAGTACGTCAGAGTGCAACACAATATTAACTTTTGAAATTGCCCTAAAACTCCTCTCGTCCACTTTCTTCAATATTTTATTAAACTTGTTATACTATATTTATCAACAAACCATCACAACTCAATATCTTAATAAACAATTCATTCTCACTCCTCCACATATACAATTAACAACTCAACCTATTTTCATCTTTTTTTTTTTAAAAAACACAACCTACTATAATTTTTCTTTTTTATTATTTAATAACTAATTTTATTTATAGTTAATTTTTATTATATTAACAAAGTGATATATTAAATTGGTAATTATACTAAAAAAAATTATCATACACTTAAAATAAGTTACAATCTCAATAATAAAATTAAAAGGAAAAAATATATATATAAAATTGCGATTCAAAATATATCAATATTGGTCTCTATTGATAGAGAAAAAAAATTACAAACTTTGATATATATATATTTTTTTTAATTTATAAATATAGTATTCTAAAATAAAAAAATATAAAAGCTATTCAATAAAAATTAAATTGACAAATGAGATGATGACATGTGTCAAAGAAGGCATCAAGAACTGTGCCCAAATTTCAGTTCTCTCTGCCGAACCGTTCATGAAATATACTTTCATTCTGAATTTAAAAAAAAAAATTGTCACTATGCGACGAACAAATCACACAAACCACCGATAAGGTAGTCTTATAGAGTGCATCAAAAGACGAGCCATGACTAGTTGGGGAGGGTTTGATGGAAATACAAAATATTGACTCAACTTACCTTTTTTTGATAATGCGGTATCCGGCCCAAAGACCAACTAATCCGGGGGACTAGAAACCATCGTCCACTAGCGGGGGCCCCACTTTAAGCCAGAGCTAAGCTCTGTATGGACTGACCCATCTCAAGAGTTATTTTTTACTTGTATATATACGGAGTACATAATACATGTGAGAGTGTTAAAGAGTTTTACGAAAAATAAAATAATAAATCTATACGTCAATTTCATGGAATTTTATAGCCTTACCTAATCTGAATCTTTTACAAGGGTTCAAGTAATAACAACTAAAAGTATATAATTACTATAGGTTTGTTCACATTCTATTTCATTTTGAGATATTTGACCAAAACTTCCTTCCTAATACAGGCTTAACACTTTTGGACTAGATATAGAAAAATATCTCACATATTAACCGACCAAACAATGTGCATATTCGGTTCAAATATTATTAGGACAAAAAAAAATGAAAGTTATTCTCTCTCAAGAATAGATTAATGGGATGAAATTGTATAATGTTTTAGTTCAAATTACAAAAAAGAAAAATAAAAATAGAGTGACCTAAACAATTTAGAGGTTTGAGTTTATAGTTGTTAGGAATTATGATGCGATGAAACTTCGTGATGAACACGTGGTTAGAATTGGAACAACACTCTACATTAATTATTTTTTCCAATTCCATATCAATCATTTCTCTCTAATCTAATTCTAATTCTAATTCTAATTCTAATTCTAATTCTAATTCTAATTCTAATTCTAATTCTAATTCTATATATAGATTTTGTTTCAAGGGTTGTACACCTAAATTATAATTTGAGGGACAGAGGTATAGAGAGAAAGGGGGAGGCAGAGGCAAATCTGTTTCACTATTTTAAGAATCACATATATTATTTCGACTCACATCACATTCTCTACCCCCTTTATTTTTCAGCCTCTGACATTTTTCATATTATTTCTAGTCACATTGCTGAATTTCTGTCAAGATTCTTTCATCAGCCGAAGTAATCTACCGATTAATGTTTGCTCTTTAAGATTTGGGGTTGTGGAAATGATACATTGATCGAAGCAAAGTGTCTGTGAAATTGTGAATATGTTGAATTCCAAAGGAAAAAAATAATCAATAGAAATGCTATTATGAATTTAAATAATTTCCTCCAAAGATGTTACGCTCTCTCTACCACCCTCTCTCCCTCGAGGCCTCAAACTAGTATTTGCGCAGATCTTCCTGGCAAGAGAATATAACAATCTTGAGGTAAGTTTTTGTATTTAATGGCGTTGATGTTTTTGCATATTTGCCTTACATAGGATTTATGTTTTCGCTGTTCGTTGTCCCGATTGAGTGGATATGTGTATATAGGGACCGTCTTAACGTTATAGATTGGTTTTCAGATTTTTGAGTTCAAATTAGGGAAATGGGAAGAAGAAATGGGAGGATTTGATTGACCGGAGTATTCATATTTCTTAAGTTATGGATAAATCGAATTACGCTATTCTAATTGATTTATAGGGATTATATGGTTTGCAATATGTAATTTCCATTAATCAGGTTCGTGGTTACCAAGCATCTTGAAAATCTGGTCCTCTTTTTAGGATAAATAATGTCACATTTTGATTTAGTTTGAAGAAGAGTTTTATGTTAGATTATGAGATCATATATGCCGGCGATGAAATTGTTCAGTAATTGGAGATCTTTGTGCATCTTCAATCTTTTTTGGTTTGTTTACCACCTTTGTATTGTCTTCTAACTGCTTTGATTATCGTTTGAAATTATCTTCGACAAAGATGGATCCGCTTTGGTGATTTCGTCGGGCTTCAACCCGAGAGCTTGAAGAAGAAAAAAGAGGGTGGGCCTTTGTTTCATTGTGATCTTTGTGATGCCAATGTAATATACAAAATAAAGACAGCATTTCTTCCTGGATTAAGCGTCGGCATGTATGTACAACACAACCGGTGGCCTCTTTAAAACCCCCCTGCTCTCGCGTGGCGGTTGATCTCGAAAAGAAATGGTTGACTACCTTATCCTACGAAGTGAAAATCTTGTGGTCGAAGTCGGTGGTCCTAGAAGGTTTTCGGATGTGGAAGTATCTCTAGATCCTTATGATATTATATCCGATTTTGTTGATGACTTTGTGAGTTCAAAAAGAAATTTCTTTAGTCGAAGTTTCAGAATTGGGCTGTTTGAGTGATAAAAGAGAGGACCGGATAGATGATTTTGTTCAGAGTTGGAAGTAAATGGTTTTTGGTTGATGCATAGAAGGAACATAGTTGCACAAACTCTCTTGAAAAATCTCGACTTGAAAACATTTATCATTGCGATATGAACTTTAAGTCCAGAGAAGATTTAGAAAAGCACAAGTCGATTGCGTTTTTAGGACAATGACTTGCTCGAATGAGGATGTGATTCTTCTTTTAGTGTTTCTCGGATGGAGCAAAGATGACTCTATCTCGTCCTTTTAAAATGCTTCATGTGGAGCGTAATTGTCCTAACATCATTATGAGGCGAGAGATGGATGACATTGCATCACTACATGTCCAATGAAGCTAGTAAAGTGCCCTTTTTTACTCGGTAGGTCGCTCTCATCGCCTCAAAGTACAATTGAGCAACACAGGTCTGAGAGCCTCCCGTCCCACTTGCTATCCGTTCTACAAGTTCTTCACAAGGAAGCATCACCAGAAGATCTCAAGGATATGGCAAACGAGCTAGAAAAGGTAACCTATACCAAAATTATGGACATATGCTACTCCAAAAATTCTATCGTTGGTTCAAATTTATCAATAAAAAACATTGAAGTAGTTCACAGTTGATCAACATAATTTTTTTTTAAATATATTCAGTATCTGGCTATTTCATGAAATAGATGCATGTTTGTTGGAGTTTGCAGTCATCACTTAAATTTTTTCTGTTCACAAGCCTCTCTTCTTGTGCAAGCACTATAGTGTTTGTCGCAAATGCATACTACCAAGACAAAATGAAATTCAGTGGTAGTTTTAAAAACATGTATTATTGTATTGAATTATGGAAGGCAAGGTACATGGTTCCACAAACAATATGGCCATGAGGATTCTTGAAGGTAGAGAAGTGATACATTATTTTGGTTTTTTATCTTTCATCTTATATTATTTTCTCTTTTTCTGCCATGTTTTTCTTGTTACCACTATTTTCTTAAGGTGTTACCAGTTCGAGGGGAATGAATGTTGAGTTCTTTATAATTAGCGTGTGAAGTTAGTATTGAGTTATCCCTTGTTCATTCTTATGACAGCTATCTTCTCCTGGGCGATTAGTATCGGCTCGTGATGCTAGATCTTTGACATTTGTGGTCAAGGATCTAGAAGCAAAGCTTGGGACCTTAAAGGTAAAGACAAATGCTAAACCTGATGAAGAGGATAAATATTTGATTGATACAAAGGAGGATAAGACAGGGAAGCCGCCTAAACATGTCAGGTTTAATGGGCATCCCAAGGAAAAGGAAGCAACTGTTCATTTGCTCTCCAGCGATAGTGATATTGAGGAGGACTCCAGTCATCAAAATGGAGATTTACTGGAATTACCTACCAACGTGAACCCTCCGTTACAAACTAACAAGGAAGAGGTGGCTGCATTAATCCCTGTGCAAGAAAAACTGGAAGAATCACTAGTTGATAGAGAAGAGGGTTTAGGTTCGCCAGAAAAAGTTGTTGATCCCATTAAAGGAGAAAATTCTGCATCACCCATTAAACATGAAGAGCTCATTGAATCAGTTGGCGGGGAGGAAAAGCCTTCTTGGGAATTGTCAAGTGGTGTTGAGGACGAAATCTCAATCGATTCGCCTCCTGGGGAAGTCCCAAGTAGTGTGATCGCAACTGTCAATAGTGAAAACTAACTGAATCACCACCTGGAGAAGTATCAACCGCCCCTGTCGAGGATGGAATCTCAATTGATTCATCTCTTGGGGTAAGGGTAATCCCAAGTAGTGAGACCCCGATTTTTAATAGCGAAATGTCAACAGAATGATCACCTGGGGAAGTATAAAAAATCTCAACTGATCTGCCTTTTGAGAAAGATGAAGTCTTTGAATCAGTCAATAAAGAAGTAGGCAAAGGGTCTGTGCCTGGTGAAGAAGAGGAGGCAAAATTTTTAACCTCGCCAGAATTGAGAGCAGAGGATGTTCAGAAATCAGGACATGCAGTTGAGTTGTAGATCGCATTTACCATTTGATGCTTTATTTTGGTTATTTGGTATTGTGGTTTCTTGGTTCGTTTGTCAACCTTATAAACTAGGTGATGGCAATTATTTTCCTGGAATAGTCATCATGTTCAAGTTGATGGATTCTTGCATATCAAAAGCAAAAGTTGTGCTGAGGTGGCTTAGTAATATGTGATTCAAGTTTTTGGAAGCTAAAGATGGAGCTTTGATACTGAGTATCTTCCTCCAATAATTTTTTTTTCTAATTAAAATTTTCAGAGATGAGTATGTTATTCAAAATTTTGATCATGTACAGATATGAGATATCCAAGATTTCATTGCAAATAATGGATTTACAGCAGCATGCATGCATGTGTTGAAAGTTTATTTGAATGATTGGATAGCAGCTAATGCATTCTTGGTTTTGAATTTGTGATGAGTAGTAGCATTTGTGTAGAGCATTGGAATTAAACTAAAATCGTCTCATAACTTTGCACCTTTATTGAAATGATCTCATAATTATCAACTTTTTCAATTTAACCTCATATGTATTCAATTTGATCCAATTTAGTCCCAAACCGCCGGAGGTCGCTCAAAATTACCCAAAACTATTTCAATAAAGGTGCAAAGTTATGAGACGATTTTAGTTTATATCCCCATCATATTACATAGCAATATGCACTATATTCAAACAGTAAGGTAATATTATCTAGGTAAACAAACAATAATATTAAGTGTAACACATAGTACTCTTTCATAAAAGTGGTAATACCATTTAGTAAAAGTTATAAAAATATAAAAACTTATCTTTTAACATGATACTATATAGGAAACAAGTAATATTATTTATGTAATAAGAAAATACTGTTGATAGCATACCGTGAAATTAAATTAGATTAGGTGGGAAAAATATTAAATTATTATATTCTTTAGGGTTAATTCTAAATAAATACATGATCTTTATGTCAAATACCAATTTAATCACGACCTTCAAGATTATAGTTAAAAAGCCACCTTTATTGTTGTTACAAATAGATACATGTTTTTTTCCTCCGATCACTGACAGATGACATGGCTCATCGGACTTGCCATGTAGGATTACATAGTTTATTTTTTATTTTTTATTTTGATACGTTATTCTGTTTTATCTACGTTATTGTGATAAAAAACTCAAGAAAACTCACACTCGTTATTGAATTTTCTATCAAAATAATGTAGCAAAAAATAAATAAAAATTAAACCGTGTAATCCTACATTGCAAGTCTAGCGAGCCACGACATCCTTCATCGACTGGAGAAAATAAAAACATGTATTAATTTGCAACAACATCAAAGGTTGAATTTTTTTACTATAATCTTGGAGGTTGTGATTAAATTGATACTTGACATTAAGGTCGTGTATTTATTTAGAATTAACACTACTTTTTACGAGTAGTTTTTCCTAAAGGGTAAATGATGGAGATTGAATCGCGAGATTTAGTTTCAGTCAATAAAATTATATGTTTTTAGTATATTCGGCAGTATAATAAATCCTCATTAAGTAGCTTGATATATTTTCTAGTTTGTTATACTCAGATTATATCTCCGAGGTATGAATGATTTAGTGTGATAAACGTAAATGGAAAAGTAAGAAACAACAAGATATATGGTGACCCGGTTCGCCGAAAAATGACGACGTCCGAGGGCAATACCAAGCCAGGAGTGTTTAATAATATATGCCTAAAGACTAAAGAATTCGATCCTTTACAACGTATAATACTTCTCATATTTATAGATTACAAAGCAGCCATGTGCCTGCATGGGCTTGGCCGAAAAACCCTTCAGAAGGTCTCTAGGGCGAGAGATTTTCTGGGTGAAATCCCGTGATTTGGGGCCGCGATTGTCGTTGTTTGGTGTGCCTTCCGCGGTTAAGCCCCCAAAATCCGCATCCTTATTAACTCTGAATCCGTTCCATATTTACGCCAGGCGGGTTTGAATGGTCTTCGGCGGCTTTGAATGGTCGTCGACAAACTGGAACTAGCCGCCTCCATGGACGACCACAATAGCTAAGGTCATCCATCCGTGGTCGGCTTTTATCCTCCCTGCCCTGAGATGGTGGTCGGGAAAGGGTGATGGTGCCTGCGTCATCAGTCGATGGTCGCCCAATTATTATTGGGCTACAACAATTGCCCCTCAGGTCGACCATCGTAACAAGGTGGTTGCTAATTGACTTGGACTAATTCCGCTCAGTTCTTGATGACGGGCTATGGTCGCCTCGTTTACTCGATAAGTCCAACAATCCCCTCGAAAATACGCGGCTGCTGACATTTTCTGTTGTAGCAATGATGGGTCGTGTTTGTCACACACCACAAAATTCCCGGGTTTCTGCAATCTTGCCCCATTTTTTAAAAAGATATTTGCTAAACAACCCCCGAATTTCTTCCATAAATAAGCAAAGGCTTCACTTTTCATCATCTTTTCTCTCACGTTCAACTGTGTCGTCAGAATTTCTTCCAACTTTTCGGTGAAGATCTTTCAAAACGCATCCGTGTCTTGTGTAAGTCCTTTGAACTTTTCCTTCTTCTCTTGAACCTTTTCGTTGGTGATACACTTGGAGATATCGAGAGACGGTGAGAATCGAGTGGGTTTTGCTCCGGAGGCTAGCACGTTGCACCGACTGGAGTCCCCACATACGTGGGGTTCTTCCGCGGTCCGGGATATGCCGTTTCCCGTGGCCATTGGAGGTACCGTGGGATCAGATTTTCCTCCTCGATCTTCCGGCGGTAAGCCAGAGGGAGAGGACCTTGCTGTATGGTTTGAATCCTTACCGGATTTGGGAACTCAAACGTCGGATAGGACGAGAGTGGTAGCGTGGAAGGAAGGGTCACCCGAGCGGCCTGAGACATCCGCTCGCTGGGATGAGAACCATCTGGGCTACTTCAATTATCAAGCCTATCTCATCAGCCAGGAGCATCGTCGATCTATCCGCGAGCGTTGTGCCCCTGGAAAGACGCAATTTTTCATGAATAGGAAGGACATAAAGTCCAAGATGACCGAAGCCAAGCTTGAGGCTACTCACCATAAGTATTAGACGCCCAATGATGTGTTCTACTATATACCTGACAACTTTGAAAGGGTCGACCAGCCTCTGGCGGGAATGATTGATATCCACGAGGCGACCATGGATGTCATCCACCGCTTTCCTTTGCACCCGACCATCTCGCATCTCCTGGTTGTGTGTGGCCTAGTACCAGCTCAGATAACTCCCAATGGATGGAGTTATCTTTTGGTGAGCACGACCTTGCTCGGCCAGGCGGGTTTGTACCGCCTTCATACGCCTATGGAGATGAACTATCTCTGGTCGTTCGTTGCTCAAAATGGCCAGGAGGGCCATCATGCCTTGAAGAACTGGCCTGATCGTCGCTTGGTCTGGGGGATCGCCAACAAATTGAAAAATTGGTGCCTCCATTGGTGGTTCGTGGGCGGGGCCTGGCAGAGTGGCCCGCCAAACACTGTTCATGAAATCCGCATCCCTACTGACTTCCGAGACCGCTTCGCTCTTAAGTTTTTAGATTTTTTTATGGACAAATTAGTACTGATCTAATTTATTTTCCCTTTTGCAGGTTTGGTCGTGGCCGAGCACGATAACCTCAACTGGAACTTTGAGGAAGCTCTTCGAGTGGCCCGCGAACATCCCTGTGAAGATTGTCACGTCGTGTGCTCATTAATGGCGATCAACCCTGCAGATGGCTGGTCGGCCCTCTCATCATCTTTCGGTGCATAGAAGTGGACGTCGTTAGGAATCTTGTACTGATGATGGAGCCCGTGAATGTAACTTTTCGACATACAAGGCTGGAACTTTTCAGTGGAGGCTACGAACTCTGAAAGATCGGTTGGTCGATAGCTACGTGTAGGTCGATGATACCTACAACTCGCTTCATAAGCATCAAAATTGAAAACCACCCTATGAGATTCATCTGTGGACACGTGTGGATCAGAAGATGAAAGGTTTATGGAGGAAGATGGACCGGTTGCCGCTTCCATCTCCGGCAAGAAGGTGCAGATCGGACTAGCATCCACCGATGGTAAATGAACAATATCCTCCAATTCCTCCATGAATGCCGCATCGTGCTCCACATCCTGCTCATCATTACCATCGTCATCCCGAAAATTGCTCGAAGAACCCATCGCGAAAGCTGGAGACACTGAAGGCCCACCACGAGAAAACCCCCATTGGGAAACCGCCGCGGTGGCGGAAGCACTATAGCTCCGATGGAAAACCAATGGAACATCGTCCTCGGATAAAGAAGACGCAGTAGCAGGACTTGGATCAGAAGCCAGAGACGGAGCAACATCCTTAGCCATCGAGAAATTTGAGAAAAAATAGAAAGTGATTACTTGAAATTGAGGAGGGAAGTTTCTGTAAATTTGAAAGATGCGAAGACGAAGAAGAAGTCCTCAGCAAATGAGGACTTCTTCTTCGTCTGAAGTCCTCAGCAAATGGGGCATGTATTTAACTAGGTGGCTTAGCCCACCTGGCCACTAGGCTCCTCATGTGAGTGGGAGACCAAGGTTCGATTCCCTCTGGGAGCGAATTTAGAGTTATTGGAGTATAAGGTGGATTGGTCATTTTGTGGAGTATTTAGGTGCTTGGTGTACTAACTACTAACAACTAACATCTAACTTTGCCCGATCAAAAAAAAGGGCATGTATTTGTAGATAGGATGAGGCGTCGAAGTGCAAATAACGTGAACTATGAGCCCTCAATCTACACGATCTACGCAGAAATCAAGTGTGAAAATCACTGCGACTTCCAATTGGAAAGGACAGCGGCTGGGGTCATCATTTAACCGCCCTGTCACATTGATTCACATACTCGAGGAAACCTTTTTGCATAACCGAGAAGGCGGCACATCAAGTCCGAGGATCCACAGGTCGTTGGGTCGTAGCTCGAAGAATCATCAGTCAGACCAAAGTCCAAGAACACTGCTCGGAACCTCGGCCTAAGAAGAAATTGTTGTGGCCGCATTACAAACCTTCCAAAAGGCAACGAAGCTGAGAAGACACTACCTAGATAAAGCCCAAGACAAGGGTGACAGATCTGTGGCGAATCATGACCTACATTTCACAGGTCGAAATCTCGCCAAGAAGAAGGAGAAAAAGAGTGGTCTACCGACTTGTACCATAGCTCAGAGGACGCGATAACATATCAGGCGCATGACAAGCCGCCGAATCCACCCACGATGCTCGACCCGCAAATGGCGCCCGATGACTATAATGACCATTGACCCTACAACGCAGACTCCACGCACGACGGGATTGAAGCCTTAGTAATGGCGGGAGGGGAGACCTTGGTAAGTGGACTATCGGAGTATACAGAATCCTCAATGAAATAGGGAACACTCGACCATGATTATCTATAAAGTCTTTTAGACTCAAAGGTACTTAACATTCTTTTCCATTTGAGTAGTTATTATTGCGAAACACACGTGAGAAATGTGTTTAGATTGAGAAATTGAGTTTATAACTTTATGCATGAGAAACGCTTTTAGTTTGAGGAAACTGGTTTCATAAATTTATGCATAAGAAATGTGTTTAGTTTGAGGAGACTGAGTTCATAACTTTATGCATAAGAAATGTGTTTAGTTTGAGGACATTGAGTTCGTAACTTTATGCATGAGAAATGTGTTTAGTTTGAGGAGATTGAGTTCATAACTTTATGCATAAGAAATGTGTTTAGTTTGAGGAGATTGAGTTCGTAACTTTATGCAGGAGAAATGTGTTTAGTTTGAGGAAATTGAGTTCATGATTTTATGCATGAGAAATATGCTTAGATTGGAATGAGGAATTTAAATTTTGTTTACACATGAAAAATGTGTTTAGAAAACTGAGTTTGTGCATGAGAAATATGCTTAGATTGGATAGAGAAAATTGAGTTCTGTTTACGCATGAGAAGTGTGTTTAGAAAACTGAGGTTATGCATGAAAAATGTGTTTAAACTGGATATAAGTAATTTGATAGCTACTTATGCAAGGAATGAAGTTCAAAGACCCTGAAAAGATCTGCCTTGAGACCTTGAGGTCTACTCTTATGGTAAAACGAAATTTATTTGTGAGGTATTAACATAACATTTTTTGAATATGTGCAGAGGATACTGAGGCAAGATCATGAGCTCTCTTGCTTATTTTCTGATCAAGGGATGCTTGATCCTATTTTCGAGAGTTGTGGAGACCGAGAAATACTTGTCGTACTTATGATTATTAAAGACCACGAGGTCTAAATATCCAATTATTACCTAGATCAAGTGATACTTGATTAGTTTCTTGATTACTGAAGACTATTAAGTCCGAAATTTTAATTATTCAAGGTCCGTAGGACTTATGATGAGCATTGAGTTAACTAAATCATCAAATATACGAACCTAATTGTAGAAAGGACTTTCTAATTTTCCTACTCTCACGAGTGAACCTCACTTCATGAGAGTAAGGGGGAGTAGTTGATGCGGAATATTTATGTCGTCCAATAGGGTACTGACACGTGGACAATCATCTATACTTTGAATAAGAAGAAGAACGGTCGAACGGGCTGGAATATCAGAGGAAGGACCTGGGCCTGAATGTTGGGCCCAGGGACGTGCCCAGTAAATGGGCTTGAGTGGACTGAAGAGCTAACTGAGGGAAGGGCCCATGGAGAACGTGAGCCCAAGAGAGTAAACAAAGCCCAGAGATTGGGCTCGGATGGATAAGGCTTAGAGAGTGGGCTCGATAAAGCTGGTCAATCTGAGAATTATGGGTTGGACTCGGGAAGAGTTAGTTGAGATTTTCCAAGGAGTTGGCTGAGAAGAGCTGGCAAGGCCCGAGATGGGCAGAACCATTGGATGAGAAGATCAACGACAGAGAGCCTTGATCCGAGTGAGATGAGTCGTGGAGGAAATTTTGAGATTGACGGAGGTTATTGAGCAGAGACGTGGTCAGGCGGGGAGTCCAAGCAAACAGGTAGTTATTCACTTAATCTGGGTATAAATACACCCATTAGGTTTACACAAATACTTACACTGACTCACACACTAATTATTCTACTAGATACCATATACATTGTGTTGTGATCGGTCAAATATCCCTCTCATCATTTAATAGCTAGACGAACAAGTGTTCCAATAAACTACAAATATGTGTCAGCTCGCCGGACAGGTGCTCGCCAATCTGGCGAGCACCATGATCATCCCTCCGTGCTCGCCAGAGATTATACCCCAATACAAAGAAACTATGCTCACCTGGTATCTGACAACACGATAAAGGGGGCGAGCAAAAGTAGCGATCGGACAACAGTCGAACAGAAGGCCAACTCTTCCCTGATGGCGAGCAACTAGCACGAACCAAAACACTTGGCCTACGGCTGCGTTTCCCAAGAGAACAGGATGGCCATTCAGGAATAAACGAGCGATCGCGAACATCAAGATTAAGTGACCTGCTAAGCCCACACCACCTGTACGACAAGACAAAGACTTCATAAGCAAGTGAAGACAGATGTGTTGGGGAATTAATTGCCCGGATCTATTCTGGGTGAATATTTAAATTCAAATTTAATTCTAACAATTATTACTAGCATGAATTAATCCTATATTAATTCAAATAACAATTCAACAACAAATCATGCATACAAATTCGTCACATAAATCCTACGCATGCGGAATTGCTAGGAGTTTACGTGAACTAACCTCTAGGAGTGACAACTGTTGAGAAGATGGATATCTCGTTCACACGAACAAACCCAAAGAGCCTTCTCAAGTATTCCCTCGTCCTTGTTCAACAATCCGGTGGAAGGATGCTCGCGAACAATTTAACAAAAGGAAAAATAAAACTATGTTGCACCACCTTTGTGGATTTTTAATTTTTCCGACACATGAAATTGCCATTGGGGATGAAAAATTCATCCCCTATTTATAACAAGGTGGTGGTCGAAAATTTGGATGAGGAATAAGATGGAAAAATCTTTTTCTTGGTCTCCAAGAAATCTTGAATATATCTCATATATTCTTTTCTCCATATTTAAAATATTCCACAAAAAATCTCACCTCCTTAATTTATGGAATTTTCGAAAATAATGGCCAAGATTTCCAAGATTGAGATATTCTTGAATTTATGAGATATTCTTGTATTCCAAGAATACATATCTTCCATAATATCTTTTCAAGAAAATCAAGAAAATATTTCCTTCCTTATTTTCGAAAATTTACACAATAAATAGCCAAGTGGGAGATTTCTTGAATTTTATGAGATAAACTTATATTCCAAGAATACTTATTCTCATTCCATAACAAAATTCAAAGAAAATCTTTCTTCCTCTTTTATTTATTTATTTTCGAAAAAATAGGAAAAATAGGCAACAATATTTTATTTAATTTTAAACACATTTTTTAGTTATTGGACTTTATCTTTGGGCTACTTGAGGGGTCTTTAGGAGAATTAATATTGAACCTTCTAATGGACCTTGAATTTCCAATATTGAGCCACAATATTATTCAAGTTCATAAATATTAATTAATCCCACTACATAATTAATATTGCACTATCCATCTTAACCCATATTACAGTTAATATGACTCCTGGTTATTATTTCCCGCGTTTAAGATTATCCAGTCCATTAATTAATTTCAGCCACTGAAATAACTCCACTTTAATTATTCAGGAACGGCTCAACATTATTATCCACACCTGAAAACTAATTCCACTTGCAAGATTTGGTATGATAAAACTTCTGAACCTCCCAAGGGGACTAATCAAACAAGACGCACTTGCACACCGATTCTGCGTATTAAATCTTAGCAATCGTCATGTAACTAATAATATTGCCCAAGATTCAAGGTATTGAATCACATTGATTCTCTACCCATCGTAAGTCAAAGCAATAGTTATTAATTTCACACGATCCTATTTAAGGGACGGGGATTAAGAAATAACTAATCACTGAGGTCTAATTCTTCTATATTCAATACTGAAGAATTTATCCTCATGTAGGTCCTCTTCAGTGCATCATAATGCACTAGTGTAATCTCTTGGTCAAGACAAGTCAATCTGAGCCTTACACTTCAACCTTTCACGATGGATTGTTCATTTCCATTTAGGTTGTGAATTCCGTACTTTTAGTTACAAGGGAATGTTAATTTAATCTTCTGTGATCTGATATCACTAAATTAACTACAATGTAACATGTACTAATTATTGAACAGTTATGCAGTAAATATATGTAACATTCAATGATATTTAAAGCAACAGTGATAAATAATTTATTTCAGCAAATAAGCCCGAAATTCAGTCTCGTTATACAAAGTAAAAACACACTTTCTAGTATAACCCCAACAATCTCCCACTTATACTCAAAGTCTGCTTTTAAGTATACTACAACACGTCTCATGTAGAATCTACGTGACATCTAATGTCACCCACACGAACCTAATAATATCTCTCCCACTTATACTCAAAGCAGATTGACAACGGTCTTGACACCCATTCCTTCCAAATGTCTCTCGAATGTATTCTGAGGCAGACCCTTTGTGAATGGATCTGCTAGGTTGTCCTATGAAGCGATCTTTGCCACCTCTTTATCTCCTCTCTTAACGATTTCTCGTATAAGATGGTATTTCCTTTCAATGTGTTTGCTGGCCTTGTGGGCTCTTGGTTCCCTTGAATTTGCAACTGCTCCGGCATTATCACAATATACAGTGATTGTGCTGCGCAAATTCGGAACTACGTCCAAGTCCACTAGGAAGTTATTGAGCCAAATCACTTCCTTCGCTGCTTCACAAGCTGCTACATACTCGGCTTCCATGGTAGAATCTGCGATGCAATTTTGCTTAACGCTTCTCCATGTCATGGCTCCTCCCCCCATGCAAAACACACTACCCGAGGTAGATTTTCTGGAATCTAAGTCTGATTGGAAATTCGAGTCCGTGTAACAGATGGGAATCAGACTGTCTAACTGATAAACCAACATTTTATCGCGAGTTCTCTTCAGATACTTCAGAATGTTTTTAACTGCAGTCCAATGTTCTTTCCCTGGATTACTCTGATATCTTGCCACCATTCCAACCGCGAAGCAGATATCTGGCCTCGTGCACAACATTGCATACATGAGGCTTCCGACAGCCGAAGCATAAGGAACGCCCTTCATGTCATCTATCTCCTTTTGCGTCTTCGGGCACATTTCTTTAGATAGATGTATTCCATATCTGAAAGGTACAAAACCTTTCTTGGAATCTTGCATGCTGAATCGCTTCAAGACAGTATCTATGTATGAAGCTTGCGATAAGCCTATTATCCTTTTCTTACGATCTTGAGTGATTTTGATCCCAATGATGTGACCGGCTTCCCCTAAGTCCTTCATATCAAACTGTTTTGACAGCCATGCCCTTAAGTCTGACAATACCTTTACATCGTCTCCAATGAGCAGAATATCGTCTACGTATAATACTAAGAATATCAATGCAGTTCTGACACGCTTCATATACACACAACTTTCGAACTCATTTTGATCAAACCCGTAAGACTTTATAACCTGATCAAAACATTGGTTCCAAGCACGCGAAGCTTGCTTTAGTCCATAAATGGACTTCTTGAGCTTGCAAACTAGATTTTCTTGGCCTTTTCCAATGAAGCCTTCGGGCTGTTGCATATAGATTTCTTCTTCAAGACTTCCGTTGAGGAAAGCTATCTTGACATCCATTTGCCAGATCTCAAAATTGAGATGCGCAGCTATCGACAAGAGAATACGGATGGACTTGAGCATAGATACAGGTGAAAAGGTCTCCTCATAGTCGATCCCTTCTTTCTGAGTGTATCCTTTTGCCACAACTCTAGCTTTGAAGGTTTCTACCTTCCCGTCCGGTCCTCTTTTTCTCTTGTATACCCACTTGCACCCAATGGGCTTGACCTCATTCAGTGGTTCAACTAGCTCCCACACCTTATTATGATCCATAAAACCCATCTCGCCTTCCATTGCCGTTTGCTAAGAACTCGCATCTTTGTCTTGGATTGCCTCATTGTAAGTCTATGGGTCTGATTCATCTTCACCAGGGACCAAGTCCGACGACTCTCCTATCCCCATGAATCTCTCGGGTTGTCTAACGACCCTCCCACTACGACGAGGTTCCAATTATGTAAGTGTGTCGTTTGGTATGTCAACTTGTACTGTTGGCATTGAGGTAAGCCCCCTTAGCTCATCTAAGGTAATCTCACTTCTGGGTTTTTTATCGTTCATATAGTCTTCTTCCAAGAATCTAAAGTGTGTACTGATTACCACCTTTTGATCTTCGGGACCATAAAACATGTACCCTTTCGTCCCCTCGGGGTACCCTATAAACAACATTAATTCCGATCGTGGATCCAACTTGCCTGCTTCCTTGTCCAACACGTATGCTGGACACCCCCATATTTTGATGTGTCTTAAACTGGGCTTGCGCCCGGTCCACAATTCTTTAGGGGTTTTGGGAACCGATTTGGATGACACCAAATTTAGAATGTAAGCCGCTGTTTTCAAGGTGTGACCCCAAAACGATTTGGGTAGATCCGCATAACTCATCATCGATCTGACCATTTCTAAAAGAGTTATGTTTCTTCGTTCTGCAACCCCGTTTTGTTGAGGGGTTTCGGGTGCAGTCAACTGGGATACAATCCCTTCATCAGACAAATAGTTCAAAAATTAATCGCTGAGGTATTTGCCTCCACGATCAGATCGTAGACACTTGATACGTTTCTCCCTATGATTCTCTGCTTGAGCCTTAAATTCCTTGAATTTATCAAAGGTCTCAAATTTATGCTTCATAAGGTAAATGTATCCATATCTTGAGTAATCATCGATAAAAGTAACGAAATACTCATAACCTCCTCTTGCTTTGATTGACATTGGACCACATACATCGGTGTGAACGATTTCCAACACTTTTTTTGGCTCTATTCCCCTTGGTTCTGAATGCCCTCTTGGTCATTTTACCCTCCAAACATGATTCACAAGTTGGAAATGGTTCAACCCGGAGAGACTCCAATGAACCATCTTGAACCAACCTTTGGATCCTTTTTGGATTATTATGACCTAGTCTCAGATGCCATAGAAGTGTTTTGTTCATATCTGATGAACGTTTTCTTTTATTACTCGAAACAGTCGATGTGTTATAGGATGCATTTCGTGAGTGATGTGCACAGTTAATCGTGTAGAGATTATTCGACAACGTTCCATGACAGATAAACTCATTATTAAGAGTAATGGTAACAACTTTATTAAAAGTAACATAATATCCATCAAGAAAAAGTTTAAAAACTGAAATCAAGTTCTTTCTAAAACTAGGAACGTAAAGAACATCTCTCAAAATTAAAACTTTATTTTCAAAAGATAACCGCACTTCTCCCACTGCTTCAGCTGCCACTCTCGTAGCATCGCCCAATGTGATGAGGATATCACTCCCACTAAGTTGTTGGGTCCGCTTCAACCCCTGTAAAGTGAAGCAAACATGATCAGTGGATCCCCGTATCCACTACCCATAAATGGGTAGCATACGACGCCAAACAAGTTTCCACAACTAGTGCATGAGAATTATCTTTCTTTTCAATCCCCTTGGGTTTGGAACAGGCTGACCTCCAATGTCCTTTCTCACCGCAGTTAAAACATCTCCCCTTAGCTGGCTTCTTTACTCCTCCATCTCCCTTCAATCCTCATTTGCCCTTAGCAACGCTTGAGTTCACTTGCTTTTGGCATTTTGCCTTCTTCTTGTTCTTACCACCTTTTGGCCTAGAAGAAGAGGAAGGACCTTTTGCCACCAAGGCTTGGCTCTGTTGCCCCAATATCCCCTCTGCCGAGACCAAAGCTTGCAATAGATCAGGCAACTTGAACTTTTGATTGTTCATTTGGTAGTTCAGCTTGAATTGTTCAAAACTTTTCAGCAGAGAGTGGAATATGAAATCGATCTGGGTCTCGATATCATATTCAGCGCCAAGTACCTCAAGCTTATTGAGGTGAACCATCATCTGGAGAACGTGCTCCCTTACGGGCGTTCCCTCCACCATTTTCATAGAGAGCATATCCCCCATGGTGATCTGACGAGCCACACGATTCTGATGTTGGAACATCGCTTTAAGACTTGTCACGATTTCTGCAGAAGTTTCAAAGTTTTGATGTTGATGTTGCAACACATCTGACATAGAAGCCAGTATGGTGCACTTAGCCATCTCATTTGAACGCTCCCAGTCAGCATAATCTTTCTTATCCATTTTGCTGGACTCATCAGTAGGCTTTTCGGGTTTTGGGACAGTAAGAACCCAATTATGATGTTGTGCAATGAGGACAATAGTAAGTTTTCGATTCCAATCAACACCAGTAAGTAAATTGTCTTTAAGTATATTGAACAGTGGATTAAAAGGTTGCGACATGCTGAACTGAAATAAATAACGTTTGTATAAGCACAAAATTATCACATAATTCGATCACATGAATCATATTAAAATCTCCAAAAAAATATGAACATGCATCAACCAACATCTCAAAATAGTTTAAATAAGCCACGTGGGGTGGGTCATTATTTAAACACATTCAAGCAGGTTACAAACAAGGACAATTACAAACCTTTAATGTCCAAATTAATAGTTGGCTCCCACTTGACCAATATAAAATTGACAGGGACTTCGGGGAAGTATATGCATATCAATTTTATACCTAAGTAATAACCATGATTAAATACAGAATTATTATTTCGCTTTGAACGAGCCTCGTGCGGAGGGTCATCGTCGCCACTAATAATAATTCACAATCATCCCTTCGGAATTTACTCATGTGAAAACCATCTTTTGACCGTCCCGTGGGGGAAATTTCTCCAAAAGAATTCACAAATAAATAAATCATTGAGGTCAAAATTAATTCAATTTTATTATCCGGAATAAAATTGTCAATTAATTATTTTCAAAACATACTTAGTAATTTCCACAACAATTTCGCATGCATCACATATTTAAACAAATTAAATAAGCACGGAAAAATAAAGCAAACATCAAAACAAAAATTAAACACATTGGGCACATATATCCAATTGTCACGGTTAATTTTTGTCACGTCTTGATCTTGAGAAATCGTCTTCATATCATTCATCGTTCGTCTCGAAAAGCTCCCCCTCGACCGCAACATGTTCTTTAAAACGTCCTCCGTCTAGGTCCGAGACGACGTCCGGCATTGGGTAGCTCAAGGCCCGGAACACGTATCCGCGTGCTCCTGTGCGCACACCCGTGTCCAGGTCGGCCATCCCCGCTCGGCGCTCGGCAGCTCTCGGCGGGTGCACGGATCAGCCCGCGTGCCCGCCCTACTCCGCCTGCGATCCTCGGTAGCCCGGCCTCATGTGCGTCCAGCCCTCGGCTCCCACTCGCGTCCGCCCGTCCGCATGTCTGCACACGCCTGTGCGCGCACCCGCGTTCGCCCTGGCCAAAGCTCCGCCCGGTGCTCGGCCACGCCTGGGCTCATGCCCGCGTGCATCGAGCACCTCTCGGCCAGCCCCGTACGCGATCGCCTAGCACCTCGTGCTTTGGCTCGCGTACATCTGGGCACTTGGTTGCCTCGTCTTTAATTCTTCGTCTTCATTCTCGATCCAGTTACAATTTATTTACAAAAAAATAAATAAACCTATATTTAGACTAGTCTATTACATTGATCAA
Source organism: Stenogyne calaminthoides (assembly GCA_037126765.1). Taxonomy (NCBI): domain Eukaryota; kingdom Viridiplantae; phylum Streptophyta; class Magnoliopsida; order Lamiales; family Lamiaceae; genus Stenogyne; species Stenogyne calaminthoides. Next base: position 29,710,709 of record JBBCBC010000020.1, read on the forward strand.
ATCAAACAAATCCTAATCTACTCGTGGATTTTCTCACGAGGCAAAACGAATTCGAACGGATCGAATTAAAAACCACAATTTATATGCATGCATAAATAAACATTCATCAAATATCATGACAATTGGATACCTGCAAAAAAGATCTAGCAATTCTACTATCCAATTTCAAATTTAATGAAAAACTAATTAAATCACAATTTAAAATTCAGAGCCCGAAACCAAGGCTCTGATACCAGTTGTTGGGGAATTACTTGCCCAGATATATTCGGGGTGAATATTTAAATACAAATTTAATTCTAACAATTATTACTAGCATGAATTAATCTTATATTAATTCAAATAATAATTCAACAACAAATCATGCATACAAATTCGTCACATAAATCATACGCATGCAGAATTGCTAGAAATTTACGTGAACTAACCTCTCGGAGTGACAACCGTTGAGAAGATGGATATCCCGTTCGCACGAACAAACCCAAAGAGCCTTCTCAAGTATTCCCTCGTCCTTGTTCAACAATCCGGTGGAAGGATGCTCGCGAACAATTTAACAAAAGGAAAAATAAAATTATGTTGCACCATCTTTGTGGATTTCTAATTTTTCCAACACATGAAATTGACATTGGGGATGAAAAATTATATCCCCTATTTATAACAAGGTGGTGGTCGAAAATTTTGATGATGAATAAGATGGAAATTTTTTTTTCTTGGTCTCCAAGAAATCTTGAATATATCTCATATATTCTTTTCTTCATATTTAAAATATTCCACAAAAAATCCTACCTCCTTAATTTATGGAATTTTCGAAAATAAGGGCCAAGATTTCCAAGATTGGGATCTTCTTAAATTTATGAGATATTCTTGTATTCCAATAATACATATCTTCCATAATCTCTTTTCAAGAAAATCAAGAAAATATTTCCTTCCTTAATTTCTTCATTATTTTCGAAAATTTACACAATAAATAGCCAAGTGAGAGATTTCTTGAATTTTATGAGATAAACTTATATTCCAAGAATACTTATCCTCATTCCATAACAAAATTCAAAGAAAATCTTTCTCCCTCTTTTATTTATTTATTTTCGAAAAAATAGAAAAAATAGGCAACAATATTTTATTTAATTTTAAACACATTTTTCAGTTATTGGACTTTATCTTTGAGCTACTTGAGGGGTCTTTAGGAGAATTAAGATTGGACCTTCTAATGGACCTTGAATTTCCAATATTGAGCCACAATATTATTCAAGCCCATAAATATTAATTAATCCCACTACATAATTAATATTGCACTATCCATCTTAACCCATATTACAGTTAATATGGCTCCTGGTTATTATTTTCCGCGTTTAAGATTATCCAGTCCATTAATTAATTTCAGCCACTGAAATAGCTTCACTTTAATTAATATTTTTTTCCTTGGTTTAGGAATGGCTCAACATTATTATCCATACAGGAAAACTAATTCCACTTGCAAGATTTGGTATGATAAAACTTCTGAGCCTCCCAAGGGGACTAATCAAACAAGACGCACTTGCACACCGATTCTCTGTATTAAATCTTAGCAATCGTCATGTAACTAATAATATTGCCCAAGATACAAGGTATTGAATCACATTGATTCTCTACCCATCGTAAGTCAAAGTAATAGTTATTAATTCCACACGATCCTATTTAAGGGACGGGGATTAAGAAATAACTAACCACTGAGGTCTAATTCTTCTATATTCAGTACTGAAGAATTTATCCTCTAGTAGGTCCTCTTCAGTGCATCATAATGCACTAGTGTAATCTCTTGGTCAAGACAAGCCAATCTGAGCCTTATACTTCAACCTTTCACGATGGATTGTTCATTTCCATCTAGGTTGTGAATTCCGTACTTTTAGTTACAAGGGATTGTTAATTTAATCTTCTGTGATCTGGTATCACTAAATTAACTACAATGTAACATGTACTAATTATTGAACAATTATGCAGTAAATATATGTAACATTCAATGATATTTAAAGCAACAGTGATAAATAATTTATTTCAGCAAATAAGCCCGAAATTCAGTCTGGTTATACAAAGTAAAAGCATATTTTCCAGTATAACCCCAACAAGATGTCGACCAGAGAAGTGTGGTAGAAAACGTGGCAGTTCCACATATATTCGTGCGTAACACGAAACCGCCAGCTCGTACTTGCCAATACAACACAAGCTTATAAAAACTTTATAAATAGACCCTCAAAAGTCATAAAGAAGGTTCAAAAAAATATTCAAAAAAGATTACATATATATATCATCTCATTACCCCTCATATAAATCGTGCTTGTTACAAGTACATTGTGTTCGACACATCCATAACTCATAAATAACATATTCCTGGCTTGGTACGCCCCCAGAAGTAGTCAACTTTGACGAACTGGGTCATCAATTTCCTGTTGACATCATACATTATATTGTGCTCGTCTTACACACTTTACATTCACCACTTTGTTTGTAGGTTGTCACACACAATGCCACATCATATTTTCCAAATAACACGACTTACAACAATTGGCGCTAGAAGGAGGGTTGGATAAAACACTTACCAAAAAAGATTCAGGCAGAAAAAATAAATAGAATGCCTCAGTCGAGGAATACTCAGATTGAAAGGTCTGGACAAAGCCGACCTCGTACTCAGGAAGAGGCTCAACTTCAGCCTCAGGAAAATTCAACCGTAGAAACCATCAATCTCGAAGATATCGCCAATAATCCTGCGGCCACGACGAAGGCTATCACTTTTCTACTAAGAGCTCAGAGAGATAGGGCTGAAAAAGAGTTGGCCAAGCTAAGATCTCGGGATGACGATGATCGACGCTCGCATACTCTTGATAGCGAGCAAGTCAAGAAGAGAGCCGCACAAAAACAGGCCGAAAAAGAAGCAGGAAATTTATCAAACGAAGAACATCCACAAGGGTCCAGGCGATCAACGTTTGAACATTTGAGAGTAGTGGCGAAAGAACGAATCGGTGATCACAGGCGTCAAGATCCTGGAAAGGAGCATCGGGCGAACACGATGGCCCGTACGGTGCCTCGTGATCGTCCGCACCAGGAAACGCCTCGTGATACTGAAAAATTAGTCGGAACTAAATTATCCATCCACCATCGAGTGGGCAGTCTTGAACCAACACGGAAAGGGGGACTGTCCCATCGTGAGCATGACCTACTAGGTCCTCAAGATGGAACCCACTCCCGCTCCGGGTCGATTAGTTCCGCAAAATTTGCAGAGATGCAGAAGGCAATAGAAAGCTTACAGGCCGATCTGGCAGCTACTAAAGGACTTTTGCGAGCGGGCACGATCCCGTGCTCGCTGCTCGCCCCGGCAATCATGGCGACTGAAATACAAGAGAAGGTGGCAAAGAATCAACCACCCATCCCCATGTTCGACGCGAAATCTGATCCGCATGTTCATCTCAGCAAATTTTCAGACTTTATGATCACCATGGGCGCCACTGATGCAACCCAATGCCGGTCTTTTCCCATGATCTTGGGTGACCGAGCACATAGATGGTTCTCAACTTTGCCCGCCGCGTCTATCACATCTTTCGCACAATTGGGGCTAAAGTTTCAGTCCCATTTTTCATCTATGTGTGCACACCAAGCCCCAAAGCAACGATTATCACATTTTTCCCAGTTAAAGGGTGAGTCGGATCGGGCATACATAGAAAGATTTGACAAATGTCTGTACGATGGGGCTCCTGTCGAAATGGATGTCATAATCCTCACGGTGGTGGGGGGCTTGACATTGAATACAGACATGTGGAAGACCATGCATCAGGACTGACCGAACACGTACACCGACTTCCGTGAGCGAGCGGCCAAGATCATAGCTATGCAAGACTTACTCGCCCAGTCTCGTTTAGGCTAGGAAGGAACGACTAAAAGAGTGGTCGTCAACAAAAAGACAGCAAGCTATGGGGGGTACAAGCCCCCGGGTTCCTTCAAGCCTTTCGAAGAAGGGGCAGAGCGCATGCACTTCGCAGTCTTTTAGGCATCTCTACAGAGACGATATACAGTCAGATTAAAAACTGGGACATGTTAGAGAAGCCCCGGAGAATCATAAGAGATAAAAATCATCTCAACGCCACCAAGTTCTGCTCATACCACGAATACATCAGACACAATACAGATGAATGTTGTGATCTACTCTGACAACTTTGGAAGTTATATGAAGAGAACCGTCTTACCCAATAGTTCAAGAAACCGGTGAACAGAGATGCCCGGGACGAAAAATCGGGTGACCAAAGGAGAAAGTGTAAGGCGGAGGAGGTATCAGATAGTGACCAAGAAGAATTCCACAAAAAGCTGGAGTTGCCCAAAAAAGGAGCCCCTACCACGAACAAAGGAAGAGAAGGTCAAGAGATCAACATGATCCACCCGAATTATGGGCCGGTCGGTGGATGCCATCAGGTACCTACACTATCGAACATACGTAAGAAAATGGAAATGTGTGCCATTCAAAGCATACATCAGGTGAATGTTGCGAGCACATCAACTTGCACACCACCATCTCACCAAATCATGTTTTTAGATGACGACCTCGACGACATCATCACCCCCCACAACTATTCTCTAACCATTAGTGCTCGACTTCTTGGTTTAAAGGTGCATCGACTCCTGGTAGACACTGGGGCATATGCGAACATTCTGTTCATCAACACTCTGCACCAGATGGAAAAGCAAGTCGGGGATCTAAGCGGATATATTGAGCCTTGTGATCATACCATAATGGGTTTCGGGGAGTCTATAACCTGGCCTTATGGTCTGATCAGGTTAGGAGTCGAGCTGGAATCAACTACTAATCCGGAGATTCGACGAACTAGAATGATAGATTTTGTAATCGTCGATGCTCCGTCTACTTATAACGGGTTCTTAGGTCGCCCGTTTATCCAGGAATTCAAAGCTGCATGTTCGAGTTATTATTATTGTGTTAAATTTCCAAAACTAGATGGGATGGGCAGCGTAAAGGGAGACCAGAAAAAGGCTCGAGATTGTTTGTTATCATGCGTACCAGAGAAACAGAATATTGTGGGCATGATGGAACAAGTATGGGAAATCAAAGAATCCAGTCAACTCGGGGTCGAAATGAACATAACGCCCCGGGCGAACACAATATCCGAGCTGACCATACAAGAACCCGACCCCATGAGCATAGATCTACCTAACGAACAACTAGACCTAGAGCCTCGCATAGGTTTTGATCCTATGGAGGTTGAAGACGAGCACCGGGGGTCGATCGTAGATCCCCGATGTAAGCAAAAAAAGAGGCGAGCAGCGCTTGTTGAACAAATGGAGTCCATTATGATCAACCCGATCAGATCGGACCTAGAAGTTTTCATCGGTTCAGAACTGCCAGAACCACTCCGAACCGAGATAATAACATATTTACAAGCAAATTTGGATGTTTGCATGGTCACACGAGGACATGGTTGGCATTGATCCTAAACATACATGTCACCATCTCAATCTTGACCCAACACAAATCCCGATAATCCAAAAGTGAAGAATATTCAGCTCGGAGAAGTATGCAGCTCTGGATGCCGAAATTAAAAAGTTGCTCGACAACAAGCTAATTCGGGAGGTTAAGTATCCTCAGTGGCTCGCCAATCCGGTGCTCGTCAACCAAATGGTACTTGGAGATTATGCATAGATTTTACCGATCTGAACAAAGCATGCCCAAAAGATAACTTCCCAATGCCGCACATCGACAATTTGGTCGACAGTATGGCAGGGCACGAGCTCATAACATTCATGGATGCATTTTATGGGTATCATCAAATCCCAATGCATCCTGACTATCAAAAGAATACAGCTTTCTGCAATGAGAAGAATATGTATTGCTGGAAGCGCATGTCGTTCTGGTTAAAGAATGCCGGGGCAACATATCAAAGGTTGGTGAACAAAATGTTTGACGAATACATCGGGCGAACAATCGAGGTGTACATTAACGATATTGTGGTTAAAAACGAACACAAAGAAGATCACCCCGGTCATTTAGCACAGGCATTTGACATCCTCCGGGCATACAACATGAAGTTAAACTAAAAAAAATATAGTTTTGGGGTTCATTCAGGAAAGTTTGGGGCACATGGTCAGTCAGAGAGGGATCGAAGCCAATCCCTTGAAAATTCAAGCCATACTCGATATGCAAGCACCTAGAAATGTGACAGAAGTTCAGAAGCTAACAGGGCATTTGGCTTCTGTGAATCGGTTCATATCTCGATCCGGGGATAAATGTAAGTCTTTCTTCAACACACTAAAGAAAGGGAAGTTTTTGTGGACAGAGCACTACCAAAGTGCATTCGAGTCACTAAAACACTACCTGGTGGACACTCAAACACTATCCAAACCTGTTCCGGGTGAGCAGCTATACCTGTACCTTGCTGCCTCAGAACATGCGATCAGCGTCGTGCTCGTCTGAGCAAAGGGTGCTACACACTTGCCCGTTTACTATGTAAGACAAGTACTCAAGGAAGCCGAGCTCCGATATCCTCCGTTGGAAAAACTTGCATATGCTCTCATTATGAGTGTCCGCAAACTACGACCGTACTTTTTTTACCATTCAGTCGAGGTGCTTACCACCTTCTCGCTGCGTCAAATTCTTCACCGACCGGACACAGCGGGTAGGTTGCTCAAATGGGCGGTGGAGTTAGGTCAATTTGGCATTACGTTTGCCCCGCGAACAGCAATCAAGGGCCAAGCTATGGTCAATTTCATGGTCGAATTGACATACCCGCAGCCGCCCGAGAGAGGAGTTGATCAACCCTGGCACATGTATGTTGATGGTTCATCAACAAGCATGAGAGCCGTAGTGGGCGTGGTTCTCTTAAGCCCGACCCGACAAACCTTTACAACGGCCATCCGTTTTGATTTCTCGGCTACAAATAATGAAGCCGAATACGAAGCTTTAATCGCTGGTCTACACATGGCTATGGCGATAGGAATTCAGAAGCTGATGATCTATAGCGATCCTTAGATAATTTTATACCAAGTGTTAGGCGAATATGAAGCCCGGGGCGAGCAAATGGTGCAGTACCAGCAACTAGCAAAGGAACTGCTTGAGCAGTTTGAACAAGTATATATCGAATAACTCCCTCGTTTAGGCAACTCATTTGCCGATGCCTTAGCACGAATGGCGACAACGGAAGGGGTGACTAACACAACAGACGTTGTGGTCATCACAACATGTTCGCCCTCGGTTCTAAGAGTTGTGGTCGCCCAGGTAATAGTGGAACAAGAGACATGGATGACCCCAATTCTAAACTACTTGTTACATGGTATCCTTCCTGAAAATAAAGTGCAAGCTGCTCGCCTCAGATTACAAGTTGCTCGGTACACCATTCTAGACGAACACTTGTATAAAAGAAGTTTCTCTCTTCCATTATTGAAATGTATCACTCCCGAAGAAGGTTATGCTATCCTAGTGCAGATTCATGCAGGGGTGTGCGGAAACCATACAGGTGGACATGCCTTGGCGTAATAAACAACCAGACAAGGGTACTATTGGCCTACACTAAAAAAAGATTCAATCGCTTATGCTCGCGCATGTCATACTTGCCAGGTGTATGCCCCACTTATTCATAGTCCACCCAAAGAACTAATATCCGTTTATAGCCCGTGGCCATTTGCCAAATGGGGAATCGACTTGATTGACCCTTTTGCCACTGGCATTGGGGGTAAAATACGTCGTGGTCACCGTTGACTATTACACCAAGTGGGCTGAAGCCGAAGCCATTGTGAAAGCCACCGAGTAAAGGATGTGGAATTTTGTTTGGAAAAACATAATTTGTCGATTCGGGCTTCCCCAATCGTTAGTAACGAATAATGGCAAACAGTTTGATGGAAGTGAATTCCGACATAATTGTGCCCGATGGGGAATAAAAAACATTACTCTACCCCGTATTATCCCCAGTCAAATGGACAAGTTGAAGCCGTCAATAAAATCATAAAGCATACCCTCAAGGCTAAGCTTGATAATTCTAAGGGGGGAGGATGGGCTGAAGAGCTACCATAAATCCCGTGGGCATACCGCACTACTTTCAGAACATCAACTGCAGAAACCCCATTCGCTCTGGCGTTTGGTACGGAAGCTGTTATACCAGCAGAAGTGGAAATTCCGAGCCACCGGACTATGTGTTTTGGTGAACACACCAACGACCAGGCGCTTGCTTTAAGTACGGATCTATTGGAAGAAAAATGATTCGAGGTCGATTTCAAGAATGCTATGTACAAGCAAAGGTAGGAAAATTTTTATAACTCCAGAGTCCAGATCCATAGATTTAACGTTGGTGACCTCGTCCTGAGGCGAGCAACGGGTGTACCAGGCGGTGTGTTAGGCCGAGCTTGGGAGGGTCCATTCCGAGTGTCTGAACATTTACTTAATGGGGCGTATGATTTGGAAGACTTGGATGGAACTCCGCTTTCCTATTCATGGAATGCGTCAAATTTGAAAAAATATTACCGGTAATGGCGAGCATAACCGAGAATCAGAGGTTGGAGCACAAGCTTGTGTTCGCTCGCAAGCAAATACACAACCAGAGTAACCACTAGCGATCACTCATCTAGGACGAGCAGGGCGACTAGAAAGGCCGAGAATAAAATGTCAAATATGGAGCCCGAAATTCTACAAAAAGGGGCTTTATCAACATTATTAAGGCTACAGACTACGTGTCGACGCAGGGTGAGAACTGGTGGCAACCCAGTAAGGTACGTGCCAATTTTCCTATCAGAACTGGCCAGATGTCAATCGGAGGTTTTGAACTAAGAGGGCCAACTCCAGCTAACCATGCCAGCACCTATTTGGGGAGTAGTATAAATAGGCCTGTCAAGGGCCAAAGGAAGGGAAAAAAAAGAAAATAAAAGTGAAGAAAAAATTTCCAGTAAAACACTAGAGAAAAACACGCTCATTAGAATCGGCCGGCTTGGTATGCCTCCAGACGTAACCCTCGACGCCGGGTTCAGCAATCATTTTCCTGACTCAATCATGTGCCTTGGCGTTTGCTCTTGTACGAGCTCTAAATCCCACATCTCAGTCACGAAGCAGGATATTTCAGCTTCGATTTGGAAAAGCCAATCCAAATCGAATGAAGTATTTTCTTCCGGACTATGCACACTCACTCCGAGCACATTTTGGTGCTCGTTACAAGCACGATTGGCTCGACAGAGTTATGGTCGCCACCTCACGTCTTTGACTGCTTACACAGAAGTCAATCATAAGTTCCCCTCGCATCCCAAAAATCTCCTCCTTGGAGGTTGTGTGCCGACGCACTCACACGAGGAAGCGGGCGGAAGCTGATGCTCAGGCATCCGCAGTTGGCCCGGACAAATAGTCGGATGCACGAGCAAGGGGGGAAGTTGGTGCGAGCAGATTTTAGGAAGGATGATGAACAGATTCCTGTGCTCGCACCAAGTTAAGGTGAGCAGGATTGCTTGCCACATGCTCAGGACGACGGTTGGCCGCATAGTCACAACTTGCACAAGAAATTGAACACTGCTGCTGCTGCTGGTCCTGAGCACAATGATTAAAGATGAAAGGACGAGACGAAGAGATGGAGACTTCTTCTGAGCGTTCCTACATAACGGACCCAGACGAGAAGTCGGAAGCTCATACTCGCCCTAATTCAGATAAAGATTTGAGGCCAGGCAAAACACTCGTCAAATACCGGGAATACTTGTGATAGTTTGTAAATTATAAACAATTGTGTTTGTAGAAATTATCGCCAATTGTAAAAAGATGTAATAGATTAGAAACATTATGTGAAATGTTTGTTTATCGAGTTTATCTAGCTATGCCTTGAATGGTCGCACCTAAGCCGGATGACCAGAATATAGAAAAACGAACAAGCAGAGCTTTATGTTTGCCTGGCGAAAAAATACGTACTTACAAATGCCCGCAACAAAGCGAGCAATGGGTACTGGGTCGCACCTAAATAAGTCGACCCGATCAGAAAAGTGATCACAATAAAATAAGATGATCACGAAACAAAAAGGGGATTGCACTTAAGTCAACCAATCTGGTTGCAGCTAAATAAGACGACCAATTGGATTGCAACTAAATAAGACAATCAAAAAACCAAAGAAGTCAGGTTGAAACATAAGCACATATCATGTTCAATTCATCGAAAGAAAAGGGGCACCGACGACTAAGAGAATAAAAACAAACATTATCCAAAATAAAAACCAACATAATAGGCCATCGCGGCCGAGCAAAAAGAAAAAAAAGGGTTATTCAAGCCGAGTACAAACTTCTTTACAAGGAAATTTTAAGGGAAGGGCTCGTTGTCAGGAGTTGGCGGAACAGAGGAACTAAGCGGGCCCAACCTGCCCTGGTTGCCTTGTTCGCCGCCAACTAGTGCACCCTGATTACCATCATTTGGACAGCTCTGCTAACTGATAATCTGTGCATCCTACTCGTTCCCCGCGTGGCCACTTTGTTGGGCGACCACGCCGTCACCCTCATGCTCGCTCTGTCCTCTCAGATTGATAGGGTCATCATGAGCTTCACCCTCCTGGTCGTCCTCCTCGTCAGACACAGGATCCTCAATTTCAACCCCTTCAGGAAGCTTGAAGAAATCGCACAAGTCCTGCAGATTAGCTAGCGGCAAATTACGATCCGGAGGGTTATCAGCCATATACTTTAAGGGTTATCTTGAGCGGCATCATCTGTTCGACTGAAAGTGCTCGCTTCGATGTTCGGAGAGCATCAACAAAAGCGTAGATATAGGAGTAGTTGGATATCGAATCAACATATTCCTCCATATGCATCTTCGAATTTTTGAGACCTAGCTGAGTATTGGTCTCTTTTGCAGTAAGGAGTTGTTGAGTAAGCAGAACCTTCTCGTTCTCTAGGGTCTCGTTGTCAGACTTTAGTTTTCAAAGCTCGATGGTTTGCTCTTCCTGAATTTCCCTAATCCTTCTCAATTCCTCCCTATCTTGACGCAACTCTTCATGGGCTTGGTGCAATTCTTCTCTGGCAAGTCGTATTTCCTCCTGCCCCCGATGCATTTCTTCTTGGGCCGAGTTCACATCCTCATGGGCCTTGTTCAGTTCTTCTATCTTCTCTCTAAAGCTGGCGGTGAGCAGCATATATTTGGAATTGAGACTAGTTGTAGCCGAGAAAGCATTCTCCAAAAGCACTAGTGATCGGCCATGGTGAATTAGACCCAGGCACATTCTCTCTAGCACTGACGGGCCATCAATCGCTTCTTCAAGATCGGTTGTCCAAGACCGGATTGGAGTCTCGCAGGCTTTCTACACGTGCTCAGGTAGTCCGGGAATGTTGCTCACTGTGGGAGAACAAAAGTAGTGTTTCAAGTCCGGCAGCAGACGAACCCTCTGAGTTGCAAACCTGTAGTAAATCTAAGGTTTAGACGAGCAAAGTGATCAAGATTAACATAAAGTAAGATAAAGAAAATCCGAGCAGAAATACCTGCTCGCCCGTATGGGGTCCCACCCCAAGTAAGATTTATCACTAGGATCCCGGACTCGGGAACTACAAGGGGCCCCAGGATCCGATTCCACCAGTGGGGGTCCAATTGTGCTCATCCCCGCCATTACAGCTTGTTCGGCAAGGGCAACTGACGGAGGTACGGCTATGTTCGTCTCCAGGGATGGAACTTCAACTACGGTAGTAGGTACGTTTGCCTGAACCAATACGGTCGGCTCCCCCGTTTGCCTCCTGGACCATTTCGGCGAAGGGGCTTGCTCGCCCGTTCCCTGGTGACCAAGTTGCCCTCTTATGTTTGCTCATCTCGCCGCGAGAGGCTCTATGTTTCTCTCGTTCAGCCTGAATCCTTGCCATTTCACTAGGTTTCCTTCTCCGGGCCATCTCGGTATGCTCGGCAGTGCTTATGGCGATAGTAACGGCGGGAAGAGCTACAGAAAGATGAATTTTTCAAAGAGCAGTATATAAGAAAATAATACACAAAGAAATACAGAAGATGAACCTACCAGTTGGGTTAAGAGCTACTAGGTGATGAGGAGGCACGTACAAACCTCCTTTCTTCCGTTGATCAGCGTTATTCAATGTTTTCACCGAACGCTCCGAATAGGACTCGAGGTCAATTTGCCAAATGCTGCTGAAATATTCGTCTTTCGTCTCTTTGTCCATCGCCGCTTGAAGCCCTGAAACAGAAGAAACAAGTTAATATCAGTCCACTGAGTAAAGTAGAGCAACAATTTACTTACTTCGATAGACTCCAAAATCCATCGGGATATCTAAGCGAGCGCTTGGCTCGCATCCCGAGGCAGGACTTTTCCAATCACCCCCGACAAACCAAAACTTCTCTTTCGAATCCTTAATTTTGTTGGGCACATCCTCGATAACTTTGCACTTGGTGTTCACCTGCTTGAACAACCACCCGAGCTTGGCTTTGGGTCAAGACAAAGGAACCAAACGGGTAAGTTCTGCAGCGGTGGGATAATATATAGGTTTCGTCTTGCCGAACAAGGTCAAGAAGCTCATTATCATATGCCACCCATTCGGCATCAACTGCGTGATTGTAATGTTCCACTCCACGAGCAAATGGGTAATCGCCGGGTGAAGTGGAAATCGAAGGCCAGCTTCAATGGTGTCCAAATTCACAGCTACACAACCCTCGGGAGGCTAGTCCACACGTTCATCAGGTTCGGGCGCCCAGAAAAATGTTAGTGTTAGTGTCCTAGAGACAATCTATTGTAAGGACATAATACTCGATGATATTCAGTTTGATTTAATATTATAGTTCATTTAATATTAATGTATGACAATACACTTGTTTGAGTATTGTTGTGTACTAAAATATCGGGTTTAAGGATTTGAATGTGGCTATCGATTCTAGTAACACAAACAAGTAATTAATTGTACGAAAAGACTGCGGGAAGAACTCTTAAGTTCTTCCCTTAAATTTGGTGTTTGTATAGATGATGAGAGAAATGAGAGCAAGATTGTGAGGATCCAAGTCCTTTACAATGAGGGGTGTGGTCCTCTATTTATAGAGGACCAACCATAAAAGATAAAATACTATTCTATTCATCTTGACCCTTTATCGTAGGGTTTTATTACAACCGTTGATCTAAACAGTAAAACTTTATCTATTATATATATATATATACTTTACATCAAATGCTCTTGTCATGTCTGGTAAAGTAGACGTCGGTTCCTGACTTCGCCGGATTATCTTCTCGTGTTGTGTTTGTCGACTTTGCTCGTGGAGCGACCTCGGGGGAGGTCGCCCGCTCAGATAGTCTTTACTCTTCTCTTTTTCCTACTCGCTTTATGGGTCGCCCCCTCGAGGAGGTCGCTCGTTAAGGTGAGGTTGGTCCTCTATCGGGTCGGGTTGATCCGGGCCTAGGTGGGCCCGACTGACGTGTCGGATACGGGCACATATCCAGTTTGATTTGTGCTACAACAATAGCCCCCAAGGTCAGGCTTTGACTTTGTTCGGAGCTCGATCTTGATTCATACCTCCGATGCGTCTGCGGTTACAATGTTTGCCCCCGGGCTTGCTCGGATGTCTTATGATCCCCCGGGTTGAGAATTTTTCCTTTGTTTGTCGTTGATTTTCAAAGTGCTCGTACTCGAGGGTGAGCCCTTTGTCGAAGTCTTTTTTTGCTTTCGTACTCGGCGCGAGCCCCTTTGTCGAAGTCTTTTATGTGCTCGTAGTGAGCCTCTTTGTACGAGTCTCTTCTGTGCTCGTACTCCGAGGTGAGCCTCTTTGTACGAGTCTTTTTTGTGCTTCATCGAGGATTTTATTAACTACTCGTCGAGAGACGGGGCTCGTCGAGAGTTTTATTAGTTCCTCGTCGAGAGGAGGGGCTCGTCGAGAGTTTTATTTTTGTTTGGTATCCCACTGGGATGTCGTTTTCATTTTGATTTGTTTATGCGACCTTGATACTTATCACATTTTGGTCGTATCGTCTTAATGATTGCGATCTTTTATGCCTTTAGACTATTTGATATATTGATTATCTCATTTGATTATGGCTTTAATGACATAAAATTTTGTGCTTGAAACAATTTCTTTCTTAAAAGAAATGAAATTGAATTAAAGATTGTTGATGCTTTTCGTTGTTCCTCAAGAGGCGTGGCTCGTCGAGAGTCTTTATTGCTCTGTGGTAGTTTATAATATTATATGTCCTTTTTTATTTTTGTCCGACCGTCTTACGTGTTTGCAGTTTGTTTTGGTTTGTCGTCTTAATTTTTCTTTCGACTGGTTGTCTTATCTTGATCATCTTTTTGCATTCAATAACGTCGTCGACCATTTTTGGCCGAGCTATTCACGACTTTTCTCTCTATAGATCGTCTTATTAGTTGTGCGATCTGTAGGAGTTACTTATTTGCGCTCGTCGTCGATCATTTTTGGCCGAGCTGTTCGCGACTTTTTTCTCTATAGATCGTCTTATTAGTTGTGAAATCTATATGGGTTACTTGTTTGCGCTCGTCGTCGACCATTTTTGGCCGAGTTGTTCGCGACTTTTTTCTCTCTATAGATCGTCTTATTAGTTGTGCGATCTATAGGGGTTACTTATTCTTGCTAAGTAAATGCACCATTTTTGGTCGAAATATTCATGACTTTTTTCTCTCTATAGATCGTCTTATTAGTTGTGCGATCTATAGGAGTTATTTATTTGCGCTCGTCGTCGATCATTTTTGGCTGAGCTGTTAGCGACTTTTACTGGCTTGTGACCTTATTTGCCTTAGGAATTTTTTCTTTTTGGCTTGGTCGACTTTGATATGACATGCGACCGAGGTCGTCTTATAGATGGTATGCGACCGAGGTCATCTTTGATATGGCATGCGACCGAGGTCGTCTTATAGATGGTATGCGACCTGATTGCCTTTAAATATTCTTGGCTTAGCCGACTTAGACTGGGTATGCGACATACTAGCCTTCATATGTTCTTGGCTTAGCCGACTTAGACTGGGTATGCGACATACTAGCCTTCAAATGTTCTTGGCTTAGCCGACTTAGACCGGTATCGCGACATACTAAATTTCAAATGTTCTTGCCTTTAGCCGACTTAGACCGAGTATCGACATACTAGCCTTCAAATGTTATTGGCTTAAATTTAACTTAGACTTTTTCATTTTATGAATCTATTTCCGACCTAATCCTCAGGAGAGGCTCGGGGACAAGTTCCCCAAGTTCATAAATGTAAAAAGTAGGTCTTCGAGGAGGGCTCGTTGGGGAGAGCCTGATGGGGATGTGCTTGGGATGAGCAGATCGTCGAAGAGGGCTCGTCGGAGAGAGCCTGATGGGGACGTGCTCGAGATGAGCAGATCATCAAAGAGGGCTCGTCGGAGAGAGCCTGATAGAGACGTGCTCGAGATGAGCAGATCGTCGAAGAGAGCTCGTCGGAAAGAGCCTGATGGAGACGTGCTCGAGATGAGCAAATCATAGAGGATGGCTCGTCGGAAAGAGCCTGATGGGGACGTGCTCGAGATGAGTAGATCGTCGAAGAGAGCTCGTCGAAAAGAGCCTGATGGAGACGTGCTCGAGATGAGCAGATCGTCGAGAAGGGCTAGTAGGGGAGAGCCTGATGGAGATGTGCTCGAGATGAGAAGATCGTCGAGGAGGGCTCGCAGGGGAGAGCTTAATGGAAATGTGCTCGAGATGAGCAGATCGTCGAGGAGGGCTCGTAGGGGAGAGCCTGATGAAGATGTGCTCGAGATGAGCAGATCTTCGAGGAGGGCTCGTAGGGGAGAGCCTGATGGAGACGTGCTCAAGATGAGCATATCTTCAAGGAGGACTCGTAGGGGAGAGCCTGATGGAGACGTGCTTGAGATGAGCAGATCGTCGAGGAGGGCTCGTAGGGGAGAGCCAGATGGAGACGTGCTCGAGGAGGGCTCATAGGGGAGGGCCTGATGGGGACGTGCTCGAGATGAGCAGATCGTCGAGGAGGGCTCGTAGGGGAGAGCCTGATAGAGACGTGCTCGAGATGAGCAAATTGTCGAGGAGGGCTCGTCGGAGAGAGCCTGATAGGAACGTGCTCAAGATGAGCAGGTCGTCAAGGGGAGCTCATGAGAGAGAGCTCGGGAGTATGTTGACATGAATGGACAAATGATTGTCAGTAGATTCTTTGAGTTGCCTTCGGGGCTCTAGGTGCCCGTATAAGATTTCTTTTGTTTCAACTATGGTGTATATTTCCATGATAATCATACCAATGTGCATCGTTGCATAACGTCAACCATGTAAGGTGATTCTGACTTGTGGGTACCCCTATTCGCATTTCCTTCGATCTTGGAGGTTTTTTCAATGCGGGGAGTCATGGGAAATTTCCTCGCAAGAAATAAGCAAATCGATTAATATCTCGTTATCTTTATTCAATTTTGGATAGTTAATAAACTAAACATGCCAAGCATTCAGAGGTCGCATTCATGATTAGCAAAGATCAAGGATATAAACGCAGTACATTTAATCACCATTATTCTCGCGTATGAAAATTATCATCAAATATATTTACTTCATTTCAGGATTTTTCTCTTGACATGTTCAATTGTCAATGCTTTCGATCTAGTGAGCAATTTCTCAAAGGAGAATCAAGATAACTATGGTTCTTTTAGACATTTCATCAAGTAGGTGGTGTATGCGATATTATACACTAATCCGTGAGGTAAAAATTCATCTATGAAGTTAGATTTGATAATTTGAGTATCTAAGAGTACATATGCCACCGCCTTTTAATTTATATGAAAGTATGCAATATATATTAAAAGGAGTTTACTGGAAGATTTTGCGCTTTTAAAAATTATGTCAAACGTTTTCAACAATTTGTTGCACTTTCAAATGTTTGGCATTTGACAATTTGTTTTTTATTTTGACATTCCAAAATAATTTTAATGAATGAGTTATCACGCCCCAATAGTTTTAATGTACTTGACAATATGCGAGGTGCAATATATTAAAAGGGAGATAATAGAATAAACCTGATAGAAGTGAAAGAAAATATTTTCAGTAGATTAACTTTGAAATATTTCATGAGACTCAGTGCTTCGTCTGCAGTTTTTAACGAGTTGCTGCTCCTTTTTTTTTTTTTTTGGGTCGAAATTATTTTTAATAAATAATAATCTGGCCCAAAAGATTTAATCAAACTTGAGCCCAAAGACTTAAAAGGCAACATCCTAGGCCCAAATAATAAAAAATGATCTAACTCTGGGCCCAAATATTTACTCCAGCAAAACTTTCTGCCCAAAATATGTGAGACATGGGCAAACAATAGAAATTAGGTGAAGCCCACAAAAAGGGGCATCTGAACCTGGCGTGGGGCTCGAGGGCCCGGTCTGAGCCCGCGGCGGATTTGGGCGCGGTAAATTGATGGTGTGGGGGCGATGGCGATGCCGGTGCGGAGGCCCCGAATGGCGACGGAGACGACGATTTGTTGAGAGACGGAGTGCGGCTCTGATTTCTAGTGGATTTGGGACGAAGCGGCATCGTTTGAGAGCATGGCGGGGGTCGGTGGAGACAGGGATGTCGGCGCGGTTGTGCTCGCTGGCGGAGCTTTGCCGATTCGGTGTGGCGGTGGGGATGAGTGATAGCAATGCTAGTGTGCCACTGCTGACATGGCGATGGTGGCTTGCGGCTGAAGTGAGAGTGAGAATGTTGTTGACGGTGGTGTGGTTTTCGGTTGTGCGACGGTACAACAAGGAATCCGGTGACACGGTGCAGCGGCCTTGGCTGCGGGTGTTGGGCGAAACCCCTATCTTCGTTCAGATGATGACGGATTTCAGGCTAGCAGCCGCCGCCACGCTACGGCGACGTTGTGGTTGTAGTGAGGAAAGCAGGACTTCTACCGTCTGCATTTCTGTAGTAGTTGTTGAAAAGATTGAAATTCTTAACAGAGAACAGTAGTAATTTCTTTCTCTATTTTCTTTTTCTGGTAAATTTGCTCTTTGTGCAGGGATTAAGAAGATGATGTTGATGTATGTTTTGGGTGTGTTGTTGATAACAAAAATGTTTTTCTGATGGATTGTGAACTGGTGGATTTTCTTTTGGATTTTGAACCTGTGTCGGGTTTTTAGTACGATGGTCTAGAACTGTTGATGAATTTTTTGATGAAAAGGGGATTTAGTAAGGAGTCAAAGATCATTTTATAGGTAGCACTTGATTGTAATGTGCTCTGCTGCAGATGGAATGGTGCTGCAAAACTATAGAAGCTAACAATGGAATTTTTGTATTCACTATTTGGTTATGTTTGCAGAATATAGAGATGTGAGGCTTGAAATTTTTCTGGGTTTATGTGATTTTTGCAGAAATTGAAGATAAGGCAAGTGTTTTTGGTTTTCTGCAGCAATTAGAGATAAAGGTGTGTTGGTTTTTTGTTTGAGTATTTTTGGGTATGAGATGGAAACGATGAAGTAGGAAGGAGAGATGATGTTGTTTGGACAAATACTTCCTTATTTCAGGAATTTTTGTGAAGAGTTTAGTTTAAAGATTCATGTTTGTATACATGAACATTTGAAGATGTGAAAGGAATTTTTAATTGAAGGTTTGAAGATTTGAAGATGGAGTATGAAGATTTTTAGGTATTCTTGATGAATAGTAAGTGTTCATCAAGATTTTCTTTGAAGATTTGAAGATGAGAATGGAAAGTTCTTGAGGATACTCCAATGAGAAACATAGTTTGATTCTTAAAGAAAGACTCTCCTTCTAAAGACCAATTGTTGTGTCTTAAAATATCGGGTTTAAGAATTTGAATGTGGTATCGATTCTAAAAAACAAAACAAGAATTAATTGTCTGAAAAAGATCAAGGGAAGAACTCTTAAGTTCTTCCCTTAAATTTGGTGTTTGTATAGATGATGAGAGAAATGAGAGCAAGATTGGGAGGATCCAAGTCCTTTACAATGAGGGGTGTGGTCCTCTATTTATAGAGGATCAACCCTAAAAGATAAAAATACTATTCTATTCATCTTGACTTTTTATCGTAGGGGTTTTATTACAACCGCCGATCTAAACAAATTATTATTATATATATATATATATATATATATATATATATATATATATATATATATATATATATATATATATATATATTTTTACATCAAATGCTCTTGTCATGTCTCGTAAAGTAGACGTCGGTTCCTGACTTCGCCGGATTATCTTCTCGTGATGTGCTTGTCGACTTTGCTCGTGGAGCGACCTCGGGGGAGGTCGCCCGCTCAGATAGTCTTTACTCTTCTCTTTCCGGCGTCGCCTATGGGTCATCCTCGAGGGAGGTCGCTCGTTAAGGTGAGGTTGGTCCTCTGTCGGGTCGGGTTGATCCGGGCCTAGGTGGGCCCTGCTGACGTGTCGGATACAGCACATATCCAGTTTGATTTGTGCTACAACAAGTATCATGTTTGGTTGTTTGCATTTATTCATGCAAGTGTCCCCATGAGTCATTGTTGTCATTGAGGTTGTGAGAACTCAATGACTTAAGCATGATTCTCAAATAGCCCAGATCAATGATCATCAAGAATGGGTTATTGATGATGCAATGAAGATTGATGTGCGATCTGCATCATACTCTTAGAGAGTGTAGTAAGATATCACTTACTACGAGATACTAGGTATCTCATGATAGATGCACAAATACCTTAGAGGGTATTGATATACCCATCCGAGAAACTGTTTGATGTATTTCCACTATATGTGTCTACGGGTGTCTCGGTTAGTGGGAGCGATGCGATACTCCTTTGACTTGAGGTCAATACGCACGACATGTGTGGGATGATGAACTTTGACCATGACCGACGCTTGCACCCTAACCATGGGTAGATATGGCTTGGATTGAGTTCATCACGAAGTTGTTGGAGAATAATCCCAACAGAAGTACATGTGAGTGGTAGTTGAGCCAAGAATAGGATTCATTCCTCAAAGTGGATTTAGAGAGAATACTCATCTTCTCATCATAATTGGATCAAAGTCATCGGCCGATGCACGTCAACTTAGACTTTGTGGCTAAGTGTTACATACATGATCAATTAGTGATTAGAGATAGCATGATTAAATTATTTGAATAGACACTTCATCATGTTCAAGACTTAATCGAGTATTCGCGAATGAAAGGAGGAAATTGTAATAGCCCATGTTTCAGTTACATGTAGTTGCACGTTTCTCGCAACGTACCTCATATATTGAGAATGTCTGATTTATTGTCTATGGTTCAATTAAGACCGTTAGTTTGACTAATCGCTCGATATATGAGGGTTTATGGGTCACACAACAAGTAGTTCCCTTTTACGGAATATAGTTGGTTGATTAAATATTAAATTGGATTTAATATTTAATTTATGGAGAATTAATTAATAATAGATTAATTTGGAATTAATTATTATTAATGTTTAATTAAATTAGATTTAATTAAATAGGATTCCCAATAATAATATATGGAATATTATTATAGGATTTATTATATATGGAATCAAATCCGTAGAGATTTGATATACATGGGAATTAAATCCGTAGATATTTTATATATGGGAAATAAATCTAAGAGATTTTTTTGATAAGATTAGGGATTTTATTTCCTAATCAGGATAGCTTAAGATTTAAGCTAGGTCTTCTCTATATATATGAGCTTTTGGGAATTCACAAACAACGTTAATTCATTGTTCTCTCCATAAGATCTAGAGTTAGAATTTTCCTCAAATTCATCTCGGGATTCAACATTGGCAAATCCGTGCAAGTCCGTGATTGGGGATTACGTGGATACCATAGTAGAGAAATATGCGTACGATTTACTATAAGGTTTCTCTTTATGTTTATACGTATTCAATTATGCAATTACGTGTTCGTTGTTGGTGAACTATTTATTTCCGCTGCGCGTGTATTACGTGTTTACGTGCCTCTAAATTCCAACAAAAAATACGTCTTTCGGAGTTTCGTAAGCACGGTACAATTGACCGAGCATATCCACATCAATCACACTTGAAATTTTGCTCGTCGGGTACTCGTTTTCAACTCCTACCCGGTGAGGTTGTCCGGGCCAGCCAAAATCATAGCGAGCACTATATTCACGAATCAGTTTAGCACCAGGCTCGACGTTATGATCATTTCCGAGCACGACACCCTGCTCGCTCCCAATTCCTCTACTCGGCTCGTTTCCAGATCAAGCATTTCACCCGATCTCGAAATTCATGCCTCGCTCCATATTGGTTTCCCTATTCTGCTCGCCCACAACCTCAGCGACGTGCTCACTTTCAACAATTTGTTCGCCAGTTTCCTCTGCATTCAGTCCACCGACATCACGATCGCCCACAGCCCTAGCACCCATCCATGGCCGAGAACTCTCTTCATCAGAATCGTCAAAAAATTAGATCGGGCCAATTTCAGATCTAATTCGTTGATGGCGTCGTCGGAATCTGAAGAAAGGATGGCGAACGAATGTCTAAGTTTCCGGCGGGATCTTGATCCCGAGGCATCCGCCTTCAACAAACCGGCTCCGCCGTGGGTAATTGGACGGCGAGGTGAAGAAGCCGACCCACGACAGTTTTCCGATTCTTCAGAACCGAGCAAAGAATCGATAGAAATTGAGCAAGAAGACATAGTTGAAATAAAATGAATGGAAACAATTAGCTAGACAAAATCTTTTGCCGGAAGGAAATAAACTCGTTGAAAGCTCTAGAGAGAAAGCCGAAAGAAAGAAAGAGAAATGAAGCTGCAAGAGGGCTTTATATAGGTTCTGGATTCTGGGTTTTCAAAATTTTGAAAAAAAATCAAAATCCCATTATTACTCGAACCTCGGAGCCCGTGCACCAGAGGTTCTTCGAAATCTACAGAGGGTATCTGCCTCGAGATACGCCCCACGTAAATTGATGCGATGCTTCGGACCTTCCACCTGAGGCCTCCAAACAGCCGGGCCCCCATGACGAACGCAAAGCGGCCCGACTGGGGGGTATTGTTGTGGTCGGTCAAATATCCCTCTCATCATTTAATCGCTAGACGAACATGTGTTCCAATAAACTACAAATATGTGCCAGCTCGCCGGACAGGTGTGTTGGGATTATACTAGAAAGTATGCTTTTTACTTTGTATAATCAAAACTGAATTTCGGACTTATTTACTGAAATAAATTGTTTATCACTGATGCTTTAAATATTATCGAATGTTACATATATTTACTGCATAACTGTTCAATAAGTCGTACGTGTTACATTGTAGTTAATTTAGTGATACCAGATCACAAAAGATTAAATTAACAGTCTCTTGTAACTATAAGTACGTCATTCACGACCTAGATGGAAATGAACAACCCATTGCGAAAGGTTGAAGTGTAAGGCTCAGATTGGCTTGTCTTGACCAAGAGATTACACTAGTGCATTACTGATGCACTGAATAGGACCTACAGGTGGATAAATTCTTCAGAACTGAACAAGGAAGAATCAGACCTCAGTGGTTCGTTATTTCTTAATCTTCGTTCCTTAAATAGGATCACGTGGGATTGGTAACTATTGTTTTGACTTATCATGGGTAGCGAATCAACGAGATTCAATACTTTTTATCTTGGGCAATATTATTAGTCACATGTGATTGCTAAGATTTAATACGAAGAATCGTGTGCAAGTACGCTTGTTTGATTTGCCCCCTTGGGAGGTTCATAAGCTTTATCATACCAAATCTTGCAAGTGGAATTAGTTTCCGGTATGGATAATAATGTTGAACCGTTCCTTGACCAAGGATAAAAGATATTAATTAATGGAAAGCTATTTCAGTGGCTTGAATTAATTAATGAGCTAGATAATCTTAAACATGGGAAATAATAACCGGAAGCCATATTGACTGTAATATGGGTTAAGATGGATAGTGCAATATTAATTATGTAGTGGGATTAATTAATATTTATGGGCTTGAATAATATTGTGGCTCAATATTAGATATTCAAGGTCCATTAGAAGGTCCAATCTTAATTCTCCTAAAGGCCCCCTGAGTAGCCCAACATATCGTCCATTAACTAAAAAAGGTGATTAAAATAAAATAAATATTGTTGCTTATTTTTCCCTATTAAGTTCGAAAATTATGGATAAGTTGGGAGAAAGATTTTCTTTGAATTTTGTTATGGAATGAAGATATGTATTCTTGGAATACAAGATTATCTCATTAAATTCAAGAAATCTCCCACTTGGTTATCTATAATAAAAATTTCGAAAATTTTGAAATATAGTGGGCAAGAAAGATTTTCTTGATTTTCTTGAAAATATATTATGGAAGATATGTATTTCTTGAAATACAAGAATATTTCATAAATTTAAGAAGATCCAAGTCTTGGATTCTTGGTACCCTATATTTTCGAAAATTACCATAATAAAAGAGTAGGTGGGATTTTATGGAATATTATAATTATGGGAGAAAGAATATAGGAGATATATTCAAGATTTCTTGGAGATCAAGAAAATATTTTCCCACATTATTTTTGGCCTAAAAATTCTACCACCTTATGCTCTATAAATAGGGGATGATTCTTTCATTCCCATGTACAATTCCATGTGCTGGAAAAATTAGTAAATCCACAAAGGTGATGCAACATAATTTATTTTCCTTTTGTTAATTGTTCACAAGTGTCCTTCCACCGGATAGTCGAACAAGGGCTAAGGGAATACTTGGGAAGTTATTTTGGTTAGTCTAATCAGCCACACCATTGCCATCCCAAGAGGTACGTTCACGTAAACTTGTAGAATTCCGCATGCGTAGGTTTTACGTGAATAATTATATGCATGATATGTTGTTGAATTATTATTTGAATTAATATAGGATTAGTTCATGCTAGTAATAATTATAAGAATTAAATTTGTATTTAAATATTCACCCCGAATAGATCTGTGCAACTTATTCCCCAACAACTGGTATCAAAGCCACGGTTTCGGGCTCTGAATTTTTTAAATTGTAATTTAATTCTTTGACATTAAATTTGAAATTGGATAGTAGAATTGCTAGATCTGTTTTGCAAGTATCCAATTGTCATGGAATTTAATGTGTTTATTTATGCATGCATATAAATTGTGGTTTTTAATTCGATTCGTTCAGATTCGTTTTGCCTCGTGAGAAAATCCACGATTAGATTAGGATTTGTTTGATTTGATCAATGTAATAGACTAGTCTAGATCTAGGTTTATTTATTTTTTGCAAATAAATTGTAAACGGATCGAAAACGAGGATGGAGACGAAGAATTAAAGGACAAAATCCGAAAAGGCGTGGCGGCGTGCATCGCGAGAACGCGCCAAGGAGGAGGAGGCACGACCGGCCCGCGACGCTACCTTAACGACGGCCCAAAGAGGCCGAGGCCGCCAGCCGCCAGAGATCTAGCCGGCACGGGCGGCGCTAGCGACGCGACCGCAAATCGAAATCTGACCAGAGACGAGGAGGGGATGCGCGGATCTTGTACAAGGCCCGGTCTTCGAAAGGATGTCTTATGTCTTGCGCCGAGAACCGAGCGCAGGCACTGGCCGGCGCGAGCACGCCACTTGTGGATGCGCTTGCTACAAGGCCGCCGAGAAGTCCGAGGAGTGCCGAGGCGGTGAACGACGCTTGTCGGCGTTACAGGGAACACAGCCAGTGGGCTTACGGATCTTGGTATGCATCCCACCGCGAAGCCGCTTAAACGGACGTTTGAGATCAGAGTATCTTTTTCGAGACGATCGAGTGGGAGAAATTCAAGACGGTGTTTCTTCAAGATCAAGCCAAGAAAAATCAAACCATGACAATTGGATAATTTGTGTCCAATATGTTTATTTTTCTGTTTTGCTTGATTTATTTTGTGCTATCTTATGCTTTATTTAATTTGTTTAAATGTGTTTGCATGAGAGTTTCCCAAATGAAAAATCTCATCTTCAAAATTACTAAGTATGTTTAAATAATTAATTGACAATTTTATTCCGGATAATAAAATTGAATTAATTTTGACCTCCATGATTTATTTATTTGTGAATTCTTTTGGAGAAATTCCCCCCACGGGACGGTCAAAAGATAGCTTTCACATGAATGAATTCCAAATGGTTGATTGTGGGTTATTACTAGTGGCGACGATGACCCTCCCCACGAGGCTCGTTCAAAACGAAATAATAATCTTGTATTTAATCATGGTTATTACTTAGGTATAAAATTGATATGCATATACTTCCCCGAAGTCCCTGTCAATTTTATATTGGTCAAGTGGGAGCCAACTATTAATCTGGATATTAAAGGTTTGTAACTGTTCTTGTTTGTAACCTACTTAAATGTGTTTAAATAATGACCCACCCCACGTGGCTTATTTAAACTGTTTTGAGATGTTGGCTGATGCATGTTCATATTTTTTTTGAGATTTTAATGTGATGCATGTGATCAAACCTTGAGATATATTTGTGCTTATGCATATTATTATTTATTTCAGTTCATCATGTCGCAACCTTTTAATCCACTGTTATATACACTCAAAGAACACCAATTAACTGGCGAAAACTATAATGTTTGGAAACGAAATATGAGTTTTGTCCTACCTGCACAAAACATTATTGGATTCTTGATGTACCCAAGCCACGTAAGCCTACTGATGAATCACCTGACGCGAAAAGACATGAGTATAATATTTGGGAGCAGTCCAATGAACCCATGAAACGTGTAATCTTGACTTCACTGTCTGATGATTTGAGACACATTCATGAAGGTGTTGAGTCTGCTGCGGAAATTATGCAAAGTCTTGAAGAAATATTTTTAACAAAAGACCGCATGATCAATCAGTTTAAAAATGACGACGTGGCTAGGCTAAAGATGGCTGAGGGAACACCTGTTAGGGAGCATGTTCTCAGAGTCAAACACCATTTTCAAAAACTGGCTTATCTCGGAACTAAGTATTGTGATGAGGCCCAAATCGAATTTCTGTTGCTAACTCTGCCAAGGAGCTTCGATGGATTTTACTGTAGTTTTGTGATGAGTGATCACATGTTTACTATGGATATCCTACAAGAAGCCTTGGAGAAAGTAGATAAGCATTTAGGAAAGAAAGACGAAGCATTGGTGACCAAAAGTCTTTTCTCGAGATCTAGGCCAGTGGAAGGCAAGTCTCAAGAAAAGGAAAGTGGTCAGAACCAACGCAAACTCATCACTAAGAAAAGTGAGAAAAAGACGGTTAGCTGTTTGGGTATCAAGAAAGGACCAAAAGGAATATGTTTTAATTGCTGGGAGAAAGGACATTGGAGGTCAGTCTGTTCCAATCCCAAAAGGAGAGGAAGGAAAGGTAATTCTCAAGCACTAGTTGTTGAAACTTGTTTAGCGGCGTATGCCTCCCATTTATGGGTGGTGGATACGGGATCCACTGATCATGTTTGTTTCATATTACAGGGGTTCAAGCGGACCCGGCAACTAAGTGGAAGTGAGATCCTCATCACACTGGGAGATGCTACGAGAGTGGCAGCTGAAGCAGTGGGAGAAGTGCACCTGTCTTTTGAAGACATAGTTTTAATTCTTAGAGATGTTCTTTACGTTCCA
The DNA here is from genome assembly GCA_037126765.1 of Stenogyne calaminthoides. Taxonomy (NCBI): domain Eukaryota; kingdom Viridiplantae; phylum Streptophyta; class Magnoliopsida; order Lamiales; family Lamiaceae; genus Stenogyne; species Stenogyne calaminthoides. The sequence continues at coordinate 29,737,152 of JBBCBC010000020.1, forward strand.
AGGTTTAGAAAGAATTTAATTTCAGTTTCTAAACTTTTTCATGATGGATATTCGGTTACTTTTAATAAAGTTGTTACCATTTCTCTTTTTGATAAATTTATCTGTGATGGAACGTTGTCGAATAATCTCTATACAATTAACTGTGCACACCACTCACGAAATGCATCCTATAACACATCAACTATTTCCGAGAAAAGAAAACGTTCATCAGACGTGAACGAGACACTTCTTTGGCATCTAAGATTAGGTCATATAAATCCAAAGAGGATCCAAAGGTTGGTAAAAGACGGTTCACTGGAGCTTCTCCAAGTTGAACCAATTCCAACCTGCGAATCATGTTTGGAGGGTAAAATGACCAAGAGGGCATTTGGAGCCAAGGGGAATAGAGCCAAAGAAGTGTTAGAGATAGTTCACACAGATGTATGTGGTCCAATGTCAACCAAAGCAAGAGGAGGTTATGAGTATTTTGTCACTTTTATTGATGATTACTCAAGGTACGGTTACATTTTCCTTATGAAGCATAAATCTGAGACCTTTGAGAAATTCAAAGAATTTAAGGCTCAAGCAGAGAATCATAGGGAAAAACGTATCAAGTCTCTACGATCTGATCGTGGAGGCGAATACCTCAGCGATAAGTTTTTGAACTACTTATCTGATGAAGGGATTGCATCCCAGCTCACTGCACCCGGAACCCCTCAACAAAACGGGATTGCAGAGCGAAGAAATAGAACTCTTTTGGAAATGGTTAGATCTATGATGAGTTATGCGGATCTTCCCAAGTCGTTCTGGGGTCATGCCTTGGAAACAACATCTTACATTCTGAACTTGGTGCCATCCAAATTGGTTCCCAAAACTCCCAAAGAATTGTGGACCGGGCGCAAGCCTAGTATGAGACACATGAGAATTTGGGGGTGTCCGGCCTACGTGTTGGACAAGGAAGCCGATAAATTGGATCCTAGATCAGAATTAAGGTTGTTTGTAGGATACCCCGAGGGAATAAAAGGGTGTATGTTCTATGGTCCCGAAGATCAAAAGGTGGTCATAAGCACCCACTTTAGATTTTTGGAAGAAGATTATATGAACGAAAGAAGACCCAGAAGTGAGATTACCTTAAATGAGCTAAGAGGGCAAACCTCAATGCCAACCGTACTAAATGATATACCGAACGACACGCTTTCACAACCGGAGCCTCGTCGTAGTGGGAGGGTTGTAAGACAGCCCGAGAGATTCATGGGAATAGGAGAGTCCTCGGACTTGATTCCCGGACAAGACGAATCAGACCCATGGACATATGACGAGGCACTCCAAGACAAGGATGCAGATTCTTGGCAAACGGCAATGAAAGCAGAAATGGGTTCAATGTTTCATAATAGAGTGTGGGAGCTAGTCGAACCACTTAATGGGGTCAAACCCATTGGATGCAAGTGGGTATATAAGAGAAAAAAGGAGGGACGGAAGGTTGAAACCTTCAAAGCAAGACTAGTGGCGAAAGGTTATACTCAGAAAGAAGGGATAGATTATGAGGAAACTTTTTCGCCAGTAGCCATGCTCAAGTCTATCCGTATTCTCTTATCGATTCTTCTTGCATTTTCGACTTTGAAATCTTGCAAATGGATGTCAAGACAGCTTTCCTTAACGGAAGTCTTGATGAAGAGATCTATATGCAACAACCCCAAGGCTTCATTGAAAAAGGCCAAGAACACCTAGTTTGTAAGCTCATGAAGTCCATTTACGGACTCAAACAGACATCCAGAGCTTGGAACCAATGTTTTGATCATGTTATAAAGTCTTATGGGTTCGATCAAAGTGAGTTTGAAAGTTGTGTGTACAAAAAGCATGTCGGAACTGCATTGGTATTCTTAGTACTATACGTAGATGACATTCTGATCATCGGGAACGATGTAAAGGTGTTATCAGATGTAAGGGTATGGCTTTCAAAACAGTTTGATATGAAAGACTTAGGGGAAGCCGGACACATCCTTGGGATCAAGATCACTCGAGATCGCAAGAAAATGATGATCGGCTTATCGCAAGCTTCATACATAGACACTGTCTTGAAACGCTTCAACATGCAAGATTCCAAGAAAGGCTTGTACCTTTTCGGACATGGAATCCATCTATCCAAGAAAATGTCCCTAAGACGTTACTTGAAAGGAGATAGATGACATGAAAGGCATTCCTTATGCTTCGGTTGTCGGAAGCCTTATGTATGCAATCTTTCATGAGGCCAGGATATCTATCTTTCTTGCCGTGACATGGTGGCAAGATATCAAAGTAATCCGGGAAAGAGCATTGACGGGCGATTAAAAACATTCGAAGTATCCGAAAAGAACTCGGGATAGAATGTTGGTGTATCGGCCGTGATATAGTCCAATCCCCATCGGCTACATGTGGACTTCGGATTTCAATCGGACATAGACTCGAAAAAAATCTACCTCCGTTAGTGTGTTTTTGCATGGGGGAGGAGCCGTGACATGGAGAAGCGTCAAAGTAGAAATGTATCGCAGATTCTACCATGGAAGCCGAATATGTAGGCTAACTGCCCGCGAGGCAAATGAAAAAAGCGGTTTGACTCGAAAGCACTTCTAGTGGACTTACATGTGGTTTCGAATTTGCCCAAATAGAATCATTTATTGTGACAATGCCAAAGGCGATTGCAAATTCAAAGGAACCAAGAGCCCACAAAGCCCGGCAAACACATTGAAAGGAAATACCATCTTATACGAGATATCGTTAAGAGAGGAGATATAGATGTGGCAAAGATACCGTCTGAGGACAACCTAGCGAGATCCATTCACAAAAGAGTCCTCTGAATACATTCGAGAGACATGTGGAAGGAATGAGTGTCAAGACCAGTTTGCAATCTGCTTTGAGTATAAGTGGGAGAAATTATTAGGTTCGTGTAGGTGACATTAAATGTCACAGCATCACACGAGACATGTTATAGTATACTTAAAAGCGGACTTTGAGTATAAGTGGGAGATTGTTGGGATTATACTAGAAAGTATGCTTTTTACTTTGTATAATCAAAACTGAATTTCGGACTTATTTACTGAAATAAATTATTTATCACTGATGCTTTAAATATTATCGAATGTTACATATATTTACTGCATAAATGTTCAATAAGTCGTACGTGTTACATTGTAGTTAATTAAGTAATACCAGATCACAGAAGATTAAATTAACAGTCCCTTGTAACTAAAAGTACGTCATCCACGACCTAGTTGGAAATAAACAACCCATCGCGAAAGGTTGAAGTGTAAGGCTCAGATTGGCTTGTCTTGACCAAGAGATTACACTAGTGCATGACTGATGCACTGAATAGGACCTACATGAGGATAAATTCTTCAGAACTGAACAAGGAAGAATCAGACCTCAGTGGTTCGTTATTTCTTAATCTTCGTTCCTTAAATAGGATCACGTGGGATTGGTAACTATTGCTTTGACTTATCATGGGTAGCGAATCAACGAGACTCAATACTTTTTATCTTGGGCAATATTATTAGTCACATGTGATTGCTAAGATTTAATCTGAAGAGAATCGTGTCTGCAAGCACGCTTGTTTGATTTGCCCCTTGGGAGGTTCATAAGCTTTATCATACCAAATCTTGCAAGTGAAATTAGTTTCCTGTATGGATAATAATGTTGAACCGCTTTCCTTGACCAAGGATAAAAGATATTAATTAATGGAAAGTTATTTCAGTGGCTTGAATTAATTAATGGGCTAGATAATCTTAAACATGGGAAATAATAACCGGGAGCCATATTGATTGTAATATGGGTTAAGATGGATAGTGCAATATTAATTATGTAGTGGGATTAATTAATATTTATGGGCTTGAATAATATTGTGGCTCAATATTAGATATTCAAGGTCCATTAGAAGGTCCAATCTTAATTCTCCTAAAGGCCCACTGAGTAGCCCAACATATAGTCCATTAACTGAAAAAGGTGATTAAAATAAAATAAATATTGTTGCTTATTTTTCCCAATTAATTTCGAAAATTATGGATAAGTTGGGAGAAAGATTTTCTTTGAATTTTGTTATGGAATGAAGATATGTATTCTTGGAATACAAGATTATCTCATTAAATTCAAGAAATCTCCCACTTGGTTATCTATAACAAAGATTTCGAAAATTTTGAAATATAGTGGGCAAGAAAGATTTTCTTGATTTTCTTGAAAATATATTATGGAAGATATGTATTTCTTGAAATACAAGAATATCTCATAAATTCAAGAAGATCCAAATCTTGGATTCTTGGTACCCTATATTTTCGAAAATTACCATAATAAAAGAGTAGGTGGGATTTTATGGAATATTATAATTATGGGAGAAATAATATAGGAGATATATTCAAGATTTCTTGGAGATCAAGAAAAGATTTTCCCACATTATTTTTGGCCTAAAAATTCGACCACCTTATGCTCTATAAATAGGGGATGATTCTTTCATTCCCATGTACAATTCCATGTGCTGGAAAAATTAGTAAATCCACAAAGGTAGTGCAACATAATTTATTTTCCTTTTGTCAATTGTTCACAAGTGTCCTTCCACCGGATAGTCGAACAAGGGCTAAGGGAATACTTGGGAAGTTCTTTTGGTTAGTCTAATCAGCCACACCGTTGCCATCCCAAAAGGTATGTTCACGTACACTCGTAGAATTCTGCATGCGAAGGTTTTATGTGAATAATTATATGCATGATATGTTGTTGAATTATTATTTGAATTAATATAGGATTAATTCATGCTAGTAATAATTATAAGAATTAAATTTGTATTTAAATATTCACCCCGAATAGATCTGTGCAACTTATTCCCAAACAAGGTGCTTGCCAATCTGGCGAGCACCATGATCATCCCTCCATGCTCGCCAGAGATTATACCCCAATACAAAGAAACTATGCTCGCCTGGTATCTGACAACACGATAAAGGGGGCGAGCAAAAGTAGTGATCAGACAACAGTCGAACAAAAGGCCAACTCTTCCCTGATGGCGAGCAACTAGCACGAACCAAAATGCTTGGCCTACGGCCGCGTTTCCCAAGCGAACAGGATGGCCATTCAGGAACAAACGAGCGACCACGAACATCAAGATTAAGTGACCTGCTAAGTCCACACCACTTGTACGACAAGACAAAGACTTCATAAGCAAGCAAAGACAAATGTCGACCAGAGAAGTGTGGTAGAAAACATGGCAGTACCACATATATCCTTGCGTAACATGAAACCGCCAGCTAGTACTTGTCAATACAGCACAAGCTTATCAAAACTCTATAAATAGACCCTCAAAAGTCATAAAGAAGGTTCATAAAATATTCAAAAAGATAACATATATATATCACCTCATTACCCCTCATATAAATCGTGTTTGTTACAAGTACATTGTGTTCGACACATCCCTAACTCATAAATTACATATTCCTGGCTTGGTACGCCCCCAGAAGTAGTCAACTTTGACGAACTGGGTCATCAATTCCCTGTTGACGTCATACATTACGTTGTGCTCGTCTTACACACTTTACATTCACCACTTTGTTTGAAGGTTGTCACACACAACGCCACATCATATTTTCCAAATAACACGACTTACAACACATTGGTGTACTTTGATTACTTTTACGAAAGAGTATTCCCTGAGAGTGATAACTGACTTGAGCGTCGGAGAGCCCACGCCGGAGCCCCATCCGACGTTTTTCAGGTATTATCGTTCATGGCGTGAAAAATTCATAAGAGGAGATAGTCAAACCTGGTCCTCCCTCTAGTCAGGTGTTTACATGGGATTGGCGAGGATACTGCGGTCAAACCTTGTTGATTCCTTGACATTCAACGTACAAATCCCCATTGAATTCCAGGTCATACTTTGAACCATTTTTTACGCATCAACAACTAATACCCTTTAACAATATAAGCCATACATCTTAACCAGTTTCATAAATTCTTTTGTGAAACTTGTGCACCCTATACTTTGTCTTCTAAAATTGATCTTTCATTGAACCCACGTCATAGTCCATTTGGCTACAAAGGCTTTTGAAACTCAACTTGTGAATTAACCTTTTTGCTTACGGTTATAGCCCGCAAAAAATATTAACCTTTTTGTTTGTTGTTATGGTTAGGGGTGAGCAGTATTCGGTTATAACCGAAAACCAAACCGGGATCGAACCAAAATATTAATTCAGTTCGGTTAATTTGGTTTTCGGTTCGATTTCAATTTTAAATTTTAAAAATTTCGGTATTCAGTTTCGGTTTCGGTTTTAAGGGTGAAAAAATTGAATAACCGAAAACCGAACCAAATTAAATAATATAACATAATTTATGTAATATTAATTTATTACTTAAGTATTAAGAGGCACGAAGTCAAATTTCTACTGTAATTGTTGGCTATTTAATTCCATTTTTTTGGTAGTTCGAAGTACTGGACATATTAAGTATTTGTTGGGCTATTATTTGGGTTGTATTGGAATTTATTTGGGCTATATTTGTTGGACTATTTAATTTTGGTTTTTCGGTTTTTAACCGAAATCGAACCGAAAAAATGCGGTTCAATTTAGTTTGTTTATACTCATTTCGGTTCGGTTTCGATTTTAAATTTTAAAATTTTCGGTAATTCGGTTCGGTTCGATAACCGAATGCTCACCCCTAGTTATGGTCCACAAAAAATGGGTTGACTCGCAAAAGGCGGGTGAACCCACAAATTTCTACAAATTTGATATATTCACATGTGAAAACTTCACATATTATCAACTCTTTTTATAATTATTATAAATATTAAATGTGATTTTTTTTATATAAAGTCAAACTATTTATGATGATTTATACGAGTTAGTTCACGCACTTACTAACAAATATGCTCACGAACTAACAAGTAAAATATTATTAAATTTGAGTCTTATATTAATGAGTTGAGTTAGACTCTTATACATCAATTGCATTGTGAACCTGTACACAATAATAAAGTATGCAGATTATAATAATAAAACATAACACCAAATTTGACTAAAAAATAAAATGTGCACGGATGCAAGTTGCGAGTATCCCTTGTGCTCGTTATATTATATTTCATCTTTATCTTTAAAAAAAAAAACAATTTTTAAGAAATAATGTCGAATAAATATGAGACTTGGTCTAATGAGTTTTATTAAACAAGGTCATTTTGTGAGCCCAAAAGGCCCAAAACTGAATAATACGCGTACATACCGGGTCATTGAAATTTATCCATTTTATTTGCATTATTATTATTATTATAGAGGTGCCACGTGTCCATACATCGCGCAATTTCAGGAATAACCGTATCGTAGGATAGAATTTCCACAGTAGAAGTTATCGCTGCCTTCCGTCTTCCCCAAAACCTCTTCTCTTTGCCTCCTATGGTGTGTGCCACCATCTAACTACATACAAACAAATCATGGCGAGTGTAGTCCCCATGGCCGCTTCAATTAAACCCTCAATCTCCTCTCTAAAGCTTTCCGCGACCGCTCGATTCGGATTTTCTCGCGCTTCCCCCAATCTGTGTTGCAGGTTCTCTTCGTTGCACCTATCCAGCGGTATGTGTTTTCGCTCATATTTTCCTAATTTTTCCACCGATTTATTGTTTTGTGATTTTCTCTGGACGGAATTCGTGTATTCTTCTGAATTTGTGAGAAATTGCGCATATATGTATATAATGAGGGCAGTATCTTAGATTCTTAGGTTGTGTGAAGAATTTGTTTTCGTCTCATTCATTATTGGGTATCTAGGAACAGTTATTGACAAGAAAGTACCACGCATGAAGATTTCGTCCTGCTCTGTCATCGATGAAAGCCCACAGAACGGCGGCCACTCCTCCCCTGGCGGCCATGCCATTACGCCGAAGAATGGGAGCTCGAGTGGAGCCTTATCTTCAGAAAGCTCTTACTTAAATAGACGGCGGCTTATTTATATATCGTGTACATGAATTTTTTGTTTAATGACTCTCTTTTCACTTTTTAATGGATGACATAAATCAATATCAGAATATATACCTAACTGATCTGATTCCAATTGGTAAAACATTTATGACTTGTTCTTAAATGGCCTCATTTTTCTTAATTATGATGAATTTGGTAGACTAGATAGGGATTAGGGGTAGTTTGGTTTTGTTAATGTATTGCTAAGAATGCTTTATGGTTCCAATACTATAAATATCTTACCCACAATAATGAGATGACCTATTTTATGGTTTCTGGAGAAAGTATTTCTTATTTATGATGTCCTTGTTTTTTCAGTGCTTCCACAGCTACAGCTTTTTGGGCCAAAAACTTCTAAGCTGGTTAAAGCAGAAGGCCACATCAGACCGATTAGTGCTGCAGGAAATGTGACACCAGCAAGTACTGCTTCTAGGAAAGAAAGTGTTTTGGAGTGGGTAAAAACGGACAACAGAAGAATGCTTCATGTCGTTTACCGTGTTGGGGATTTGGACAAGACAATAAAGTATGTTATATCTTATATGCAACATTTGAATAGCTGTTACTTCCTATTCAGAGTCATTACTTTTATATAATCTTATGTTGGCTGCAGATTTTACTCGGAATGTCTAGGGATGAAACTACTCCGAAGGAGAGATCAACCAGAAGAACGATATACAAATGCTTTTCTTGGATACGGGCCAGAAGATTCTCACTTTGTGATTGAACTCACTTACAGTAAGCAATTAGTGATTTTTACTAAAATGCTATTCTTCTTGCTTGAATGTTTTCTGCTGTGGATCCTTGCATGTGGAAGCTGTTTGTTAAAATACGAGCTTGTTTTATAGAAATTGTAATTAATTGTTGTTGTTTCAAGGTCAATTTACTCACTCATCTAGATAATTTTTTTCCTTGTTTACTAATAAATCAACTAATTTAACTCATGCTTCTATAATCATTTCAAATCAATCCCCCGATTAAATTGGGGGCAAACACCTACGAATAAATCACTTGAATTTCAGAAGATCGCTTGGATTTATCCGTGGATTTAAAAAAAAAAATTATTTCTTAATTGTCAATTCTTCAACTCCAATTTTTTTTTTTTAAATGAAAGATATTCTGTTTTATATTGTGAAGTTGATTAATGATCATAAATGTGTTATTTGTTGATACTGTCAGACTATGAGGTTGACAAGTACGATATCGGCACTGGTTTTGGCCATTTCGGAATTGCAGTAGAGGATGTAAGTCCTATCAATTTATATAAGCATGCTTTGTATAGGCGGATGATCTGTCAATTTACATCTCGAACTGCCACTTATTTCTGTTCAGTTGTATTTATTTGACTTGAAAAATTACAAATCTGAGCTGGTAAATATGGGAATGAAAGTACGTCATGTATTGTAATAACTGTTGAAAGTTCCCCAACATGGTTGCTAATGAGGTGATACTTGTCGCTTCTCATTCTGGAATATGTAGGAAAAGATATTGAATATATCTTCATGCTTATTTTCCTTTTCAATTGTTACACAAGTTTTGTCACATAAAGCAACTCCTTTTCGTCTAAAAGCTGACTCAGTTCATTGTTGCTTATACCATAAAGATTTCTCATTGTGACTCTCTTATTTACTTCCTCGCATCTCTTTGCCTCCCCCTTGTGCGCAAATCAACATTATATGAATCCAGATTCAGAGCACTTTCTTGGTGGGAAAAAATGCGATGAAAGACCCCATGCATAAAAGCCTCGATAATTTCCCCTGTCCATCAAAGTTGACTAAACTCCATATTGGTGTGATTTTTAAAGGTAGCAAAGACTGTAGATCTCGTAAAAGTCAAAGGTGGTAAAGTTACACGAGAACCTGGACCTGTCAAAGGGGGCAAAACCGTAATAGCATTCGTAGAAGACCCTGATGGTTACAAGTTTGAACTTCTGGAGAGAGCCACACCTGAGCCATTATGTCAAGTAATGCTTAGAGTAGGAAATCTTGATCGTTCTATTGAATTCTACGAGAAGGTCAGATTTCTTATATGCCATTTCATATGTTTTCAAACTCATGATACTTGTTTTTCTTGTGTTCTGTAAATCTATATATAAGAAATAATTACAGGCTTATGGCATGGAGCTTCTTCGCAAGAGGGACAATCCTGAATACAAGGTATTTTTTTATTTTTTTTCTAATTTAGATCTAGCTAATGAAAAATTGCAACAGCTGATGGTCAATCACTCTGCCGCGCAATCTTTGTATTTGAAGTTTTATGCATATTCTGTTTTACTTCCAAAAAGTGGTATTTTTGAATGCATGCAACAACAGGAAACCTGACAATAGTTATATGCGTGGTTAAATTATATTTCATAGTCTGTTGAAAGTTCTGTCGACAATATAGATATTCAACTAAATGTTTCCTTCTCATTTCTCTTGTCACTAGGGCCCATTTGTCTAAGCTTATTTAAAACTATGTTATTAGCCTAACATTTTATAAGTTGTTTCAAGAGCTTATAAGATGTAATTTTTAATTATATTCATATTAAGTATAATTTATTTTTTTTAATTTTAATATAAAATATAGGTATTCTACTTATTGTTTCCTTCTCCTTTCTATTGTCACTAAGGGCCCATTTGGCTAAGTTGTTTGAAGAGCTTATAAGATTTAGTAATTTTTGTGTAGCTTATAAGTTGTTAAACTATTTGTATAGTAAAAATGATAAGTTTTTTGATAATTTGAAAGAAATATTTATTAATTTTAATATTAAGATAAATAAATATTTTATTTATTTATGGTGAGGTGGGGTGTCATGTTGTGTGTGTTGTGGGTGGGAGTCGGGGGGCGGGGGGTGTTATTCAAATATAGCTTATAAGGTTTTAGAAAAATAAGTTGGGGTATTGTTACATTTTTTTTTTGAGCTAATAAGCTGTTAAACATCTTTTTTTACCAAACACTTATAGAGAGCTTATAAGTTCCTAAATTACTTATAAGCTGTTTTCAGAAGCTTATAAGCTCAGCCAAACGGGCTCTATATTACCAAATCGTTTCCCTTGAAGGCTGACTTGGGCTGATTTTGCACTTAAATTAAGTGGAGTGCTTGTAAGTGTAGGCCATCTGTATAAATTACTTCTAAGGAACACAAAATACTAAGGAGAGTTTTTTTTTTTTTTTTTTTTTTTTTCGTGCAGTATACAATAGCAATGATGGGCTATGGTCCTGAAGAAAAAAATGCAGTGATGGAGCTGACATACAACTACGGTGTTACCAAATATGACAATGGCGACGGTTATGCGCAGGTTCTATGTTTCCTCTGATTGTCGAGCTTCTTCAACCTTTGGGCAATGTTTATTTTGGGTTTATAGTGGGTTTTGAAATCTAGGGGAACTTTGGAATCCTGATAAATAGTAAGGTGTGCATTTGTTTTAGGATTTTAAGTAGGGGCGAGATTTAACTCTATGTCGGACTAATCTGTAAGAGTGAACGATGTTGTATTATCATATTGTTGTTGGGTGTGATTTAAATATATTAAAGTAAAGGAAAGAGAATTGATTGTATTAGAAAGTGTGATAGTAGGTTTATAGGTGTTGTGGTGGTTTTCTAAACCTGGATTTGCAAATCCTAAAACTGGTTTTTTAAACCCAAAACAAGCATTTGCTTGCTGTTTCACTTGTTATCTGACAAAAATGCTGTAGTTTAATATCCCTACTTGGCTATATCCATGCAGATGGCGATAGGGACAGATGATGTTTATAAAACAGCTGAAGCAATTAATATCTGTGGTGGTAAAGTTACGAGAAGACCTGGGCCTCTACCTGGTATAAATACCAAGATTATGGCATGCGTAGATCCTGATGGTTGGAAGACGGTAATGCCCTTGCTTGTGAACCTATTATTAAGTCTTAATATCTCTTATAGCAAAACTATAATGCTTTATGTTGTCTGTTTTGACTTTTTTACTTAATTTATGGGTCTGTTCTCCCCTTTTTGAGCAATTTCTTTTGCAGCATTTAAGTGATGGGTTTCAGATATAGAATGTTCTAAAATATTTACTACCTCCGGTTTATGGGTCTGTTCCAGCCACGGTGAACTTTTGACTTAATTGTTCTACTATACGGTTAACTAAATATTGCTTTGAAATTTATGATGAAACTTTCCCACTGTAAATGAAGGTAAGATGCAATATTTCTTGGTAAATAAGGTATCATACTGATAAATCATGTTCTTTTATTCTTATGGTGTTGTGGACTGAAAGATTACATGATAATGCAGTTCTTAATCGCAACTTTTTTTATTTTGACAATGTCATGCACCAGCCTTTTAAATTATTGCAATTTGATATAACTTTTTGTTGATGTGGCAGCTGGAAGTTTACATAACAAAGACTGTCACATCAGCAGAAAGATGCTGAAAAGTAGTCGTCTATCTAAAATTGCAAAATTTAAGAAAGTAATGTATGAAATTGTCAAAATTAAAAAGTTGCGATTAAATTGCATAAAAACCAAAAGGTCATGAATGTATATGCAATTCAGTAATTCACCCTTTCTTTATTAGACACGAGGCAAACATATTAATTGGAACAGAGTTTCTCATGATGATACTTTCGGATTTTTGTAGGTATTTGTTGATAACGTTGATTTTCTCAAGGAACTGGAGTGAAGCTCTTCAATTGCAGCCACTTGAGGAAAGCCACAAATCAAAAGACTTAAAGCTCTCGTTTTTCAACAAAAATGATGGAAAAATGTACCGATTTAACTTTTTGTGGATTAAATTGCAGAGCATCTCAGGAGTCTTATTATAGCCAAAATCTAGGGTACGTCGTAGCAAAAATTAAGACAAGAATTCTATATGACAGTTCATTGAATAAGCGTCACGACTCTGGTGAATGTCCCGCATTTAATTGCTTGTGACATTTGATGCTTATTGAACTTTTGAGTGTTTCGACACTAATGATGTATATAAGTCGTTACCGCTAATGAAAAGCTTCCCTGAGTTCTTGTGAATGTCCACGAGTATAACTGTAATATATATTGGGGGATGAGCGTGGAAATCACCTTAGCTATTTCTAAAGTGATGTTTGTTTGATTTGAGTTTATAGTGGATTTTGAAAGTCTAGTTGAATCAGATCAATTCCTCTGTGCCTTTTTTTTTGTGTTCCAAAATTATTTTACTTCCTGGATCTTTAATACATGGGCCCAGGGATGGTAATGGTGGTTTGTTGGATTTTTTTTTCATTACACGTGTCATTAATCTACACTATGGAACACAGAGTGGAACACAATATATTGAATAGATGATATTCTGCATAGTTGAATATTGAAATCCTAACAAAATAGTTATGGGGGTGTGGGTATGTTTGGGATTTTAAGTGGGATAAGATTTAGCTCCATGTCAAATTAATGGGTAAGAGCTATGTTGCTCGGACTCGCCGGAAATGGTGGCGTACCTGTGTCCGCCGGGTGCAACACGGATACAGATATGAAATTTGTACTGGGTTCTTCATCTGACAATTGGACTTGGCTGTTTCTATTTCGGTGGTGCGGCGCGACGCTGCTGCAGATTTCACTCAAAATTTTGATTGGTGCTTCGATTTGCAGATTTCGCAGAGTTTGATGGTTGAAGGAGTTTGATTTGTGCTTTGATTTTTGAAGATTCACTCAAAATTTTGATATGTGCATCCAATCTTTTGCAGAAATTGAAAGAGTTGAAGGTTGAAGAAGGGATGCATCTCCAATTGTGTTGATCTCTGTTTTTTTTTCATTTTTGTTGCAGAAAGGTAGAAAGAAGCGATGAAGAAGAAGGTTGAAGAAGCATTGGTGCTATGTGAAATCCATCAAGCGTCATGCGATATATAATCAATCGTCGCGTGTCTTGAATTTCTTGCGATAAAATCAACCTTTCATCGCGTCGCGCGATAGATATCCGAGGTTGACCGCGGGTCACTTCCCTGCAATGTGCATATAGCACTACTCTTGAAGAAGGGGTCTAACCTTTTTTTTGGTCCAATTGTTATTTGCCACGTGTTTACACTTTAAATTATTTGATTGAATAAGTCAACCCATAAAACTAATAATATATCCAGTAAAATATAATGAATTAATAACCTGGCCTTCTATTAATTAATTATTCAAATTTGTAAGTCATAATTTATAATATAAATATATAATAATATATAATTAAAAACAAAAAATAAAACAAAAAAAATATATATACATTTACTTAAATAAAGTTGACTGATTAAATCAAATCAGATGAGTCCATAATCCCACATTACCACAAATATCGGAATTCGAAGAGACTCAATCGTCTAATCTTCCTTTAATTTTTTATTTATTTAAAACTTCTATTCTTCCTTCCTCAACAATTTAAGTTTAACACAGACGCACGGCACAAATACACTCATCCTCCCACCAAAGATTTTCATCAATGGCGAACGTAGGCGAAGAGAACAGAGGCAGTGCTGGTCCAACCGTACGTGCCGGAATTAATTTAATCATTAAAGTATCCTTGAATTTAATGTTATGTGCTTTATATGAAAATATATAATTTTTTGTAATATACTTGCTCAAACGTATCCCCGCACCCGTGTCCTAATTCCGGATCCTTTTTTGCCATGTCCACGGATCCTAAATTTAGAAATTTTGAGAGTCGGACACGTATTCCCGTATCCGACACCCGCACCCGAGTCCGAGCAACATAGGGTAAGAGTAAGTAATATTGGATGATTATATTGTTGTTGGTGTTATAAATATCATGAGAGAATTTAAATCATCTAAAAGTTTCGAAACATAGAGAGGGTAAATAATCTATTTATTTAATTTCCTCAACACTCCCTCACTCGTTGGTAGAATCATTGTCTCTGCTTCTGCCGAGAGAGACCCAACAGAGTGGACAATTTAAATGGGTGGAGTCTTCCACGAATCGAACCCACAACCCCGGCTCGATACTGAGAGAGAATTCCGCCTCATCTAAAAAAAAGCTCCATGAGAGAATTCCGCCTCATCTAAAAAAGCTCGAGAACTTGAAGTGAGGGGGTTTTAATAATCTATTTTTTAATTTATCTCAACACTCCTCACTCAAATGGTAAATCATCGCTTCTCTGCTTTCTCGTAGAGGAGGCCCACAAAGTTGAATAATTTAAATGGGTGGAGTCTTCCAAAAAATCGAACCCACAACCCCGAACATACTCTGTGAAAGAATTCTCAGATCATCTAAAAGCTCGAGAATGACATGAGTCATGATTTAAATTTATTAAAGTGTTGCGAGAGATAATTAATTATATTGAAATATGTGATAGCAATAGATTTATAGGTGGTGGTGTTTTTTTAAATTGGGTTTCAAATTCTCGAAGTAGTGTTGTCTTTGGATTTTCAGAGTCCCAAAATTGATTTTGAAAAATCAAACATTACTTAAACAACCTATATTTAGGAGGTGTTTTCAACTTCTACTTATTGAATTAGAATTACTTATTTTTTAAGTTGGTGTGATTTAATTTTTTAAAAAAATAAGCATTTTTAGTTTCCCACTAGAGTTTTAAAACACAATCTTAATTTTAAATCATCCAAAACGCATGAGAGTAATGTCACACAACCACCCTCATTTATTAGTAAGTCTCCCATAAGATATTGGTAACTTTTGACCATTTCAATTTTGATATTCAGCCATCATTAGCATCGACTAAGCTGCCCAACAAAATAAGTAAAACTTTTATAATTTTATTAAATAAAAGAATTCAATCTCATCTAAAAGTTAAAACTTGTAGAGATGTGAATTAATTCTTTTATTTAATTTCCCTCAATATTAAAAATATCGATAATTTTCCCACTTTTTAGCACACTGATCGATTCTAATTTGTTGACCTTAATTCGACGCTTTAATAACGTGATTGTTTCAGGGTAAAACATCCACCAAACATGTCGCAGAAACCTATCAACATCCACGAGTTAATAACATCTTTTGTCCCAAATTTTTCATTTTCTGCTAGTCGTCCAAGAATAGTTGAAAATTTCAATTTAGTCTCACAAATTTGTGCATTGCTTAATTTAATTTAAGGAGATAACGACTCTAAAGTACAAAAAATAAAAAACAGTAACTTTAATGTTCAAATACAATTTTTATTTATTTTAAGGTATAAAAAAATTGTATTTTGTTTGAAAAAAAAATTACACTTTGTACTAAAAAGTTACATTTGTACCTTAGAATTTTTTATTTTTGCACTTTGTACCTTAAGTTTTTCCCACTAACTTAAGTACATTTTTTTGCAAAAGACGTCGTTTTTTAGCTCATTTTTGGTTCCATATTTCTTAACTTATCGTAAATCGTCCCAAAGGCATGTGCCTAAAGGACGATGTTTGGCAAAATTTAGACGTAAATTAAGTAATTTACAAAGTTATAGATCTAAAATAAATTTTTTAATTACATTGAAACAATTTCCGGAAAAAAAAAATTAGACCAAGAATATTTTAAACACTAAATATTCAAGCACTAGTCTTTCTTTTCTCCAACTTATAAGATTACATCAAATAAAACATATGAATCAATGCGATGAATCCTCAATAATCATGAAATATTACTAATATACGTATTCTATTTTTAATAATTCGATATCCGCCTAAAAACCAATTAATCAGAAAGATCAAAACAAAGATCAAAACCCACAGTCCTATAACAGACCCCACTTTAAATCAGATATCACTAAATACCTAACGTCATCATATTATATATGACGTCAAAAATTTGATGGGTGCAATCAAACAAACTATAACCGCGAAACTTGCGAGTTTATAGGGAAGTACGACATGGGAATCGGCGCACGTGGTGCCTTGTCTTTATTCTTCGATTTCTTTGGCGATGAAGATTCGTGTTTCTTCGCACGTGTGTCAGACACACGTGATGACGTTAAGCAGCTAAAGAAGCTCGCAAAGAAAGACATGGTTGTGCAGCAGAGAAAAATATGAAGCTATTTGTGAAAGAAAATAGTTTAAGACTTTAAGGAGATTGAGGAATATTATTTAGTTTGTGGGAAGTAGCATTATATTTCCATAATTTATAGAGTGAAAGAGATGCATATATAAAAATAATAATAATAATAAATAAATAATTTGGTTTGTTGAACAAGGAAAGGGTTGTGATTGGTTGTATTAGTTGTCAGTATGTAGTCAAATATTAGCTTCTTCCACTGAAATTGCCACGTATGTGACGTCCTTGTATTTCCTTGAGTGCCACGCTCTGAATTATTAATGGTTGTGCAATTTTTTTTTTTGAAAGTATGGTTGTACAAGTGTTGCCATCGTAATCGAAAGATGCTTTATAGGAGTAGTTTGGACGAATGCATATTATTATCTACTTCACAGATTTTCCAAAAAATACTAAATTGCATTATCAAATACGATCTTGGTCTTGGTCTTGATTTTGTGGAATTCGGACACCGGTCTTCCATGTGGCGAATTTTGAAAAAAAAAAAAAAAGGATACAAGCACCGGGTGCGTTTGGGTGCGAATCCGGTGGGTCTTTGGTGAGTCTGGGATCATTTTTGAAAAAAAAAATTATGAAAAAAATTTAAAATTTAAAATTTAAAATAAGAAATCTTAATTACCTTATTAACCCACAAAACTTAAAAAAAGAAAAAAAAATTTTTAATAGAAAATATTAATTATTTATTTACCTTTTCAACCCAAAGACAAGAACAGAAAATGTGACTTGTTTTAAATTTTTAATTGGATTGAAAACTTTATTATATTTATATGTTGGATTGATGATGATATATGAATTGTTATTTTTATATATTTTACAGGTATTATATATAATAAAATAATAAATTAGTAGACGTATCCTTGCCGAATCGCACCCTGAATTTTTCAAAAATCCGTATCCCCGTATTCGTATCGCGTCGCCCCCGCACCCATGCAACACAAATATTCATCTCGACCCGATTTGTAACTCATGTAGGGAAGATTCTGGTGGGCTGCCCCATCGCTCGCCATGCTTGGTACCTTTGCCCAATTCATTTTGACTTGCAACTCCAGTGCTCCCTCCTCTTTCGATTGTTGTTTGGTGAATTTTTGGGATGCAACCGATTTGAAAAAGCTAATCAAAGGAGAGACATATATCATATATGCTATGATTATTGTGGACGATTATAGTGAACAATGCCAACAAGTTTGCCCATACTGGTTTGAATTAATATGTATTTCTACCAATTAAATCTCTTACATTATCAAAAACATGAGATAAAGATACTCGTATTTGTTCGCCGATAGCTTTTAATCGTTATACAGTGGTTCAAAATTTTAAAATTTTTGTAAATTGAGAACGATTGTCGTTAAAATATATTGCACTTGGGAAGAAAGCAATACTATCTTACATAAAGAGCCTACTTTTGTCTCGACTTTTATTTGTGTCCATTTATATTCATTTATACCGCCCACAAAGATTTCCCAATCTAATCTCCCAAATTCTCGTAAAAAAAGTCAAATTAATATGAGGTACACTTGCGTAAAAATATCTCACAGTGAGATCGATAAACTATAATTTAAACATTGACACTTTAACATTTTGAGAGGAGTGAATGTTAATTTGTGTTTATTGGAGTTTACTTTAATAATAATATAGCCTCGAATCTCGATAGGTTGGACAATGTGAGGAATGAGGTCATGACTGACGTGTATTTTCCAAAATCGAAACTAGAAATACGATATCATAGTTCCTCAACTCTAATAAGATAATTGTAGCTCTCGACTTACCATTTCAATTTTGATATTGCAGCCATCATCGGTATCGCGCGTGTAAGGTGCCAATAAAATAAGTAAAACTCGTACATTTCAATTTTAATTTATAGACTAAATTCGATTCTTCAATAAATTGATTGTTTCAGCGGATAAATCATCCGTTGAATGAGATCACCTATTTTATAATTGGTGATTTATTTTGTATTCCACAATATGGATGGATAATACGTGAAATAATAAAAAAAATTCCAATAAACCACCATACCATGGGTTCATGTTTTAAATATTTAAAAAAGTAAAACACCAATGAAATACAAAAAAATAGAACAGAGGAATCGAACCGTAACCAACATATATATAGAAATACAATAACTTTTTGAATAAATATTCGAACACTAGTACTCTATCGTTTTCTCCAACTTAATAAGATTAAATCAAATAAAACATACAAATCAATGATGAATCCTTGATAAATATTTTGCACACCCAGTTACCTTGTCTTCGTTTATTTTTGGTTTAATTGATCATTCAACTTATCTATGTGGTTTAATTTTCATTGATTTTGTACAACCAAATTGATCAGTGATTTATATTATTCTCCACTAGTTATATAATAATATGTTTATAAAATAATAATAATTATGGAGAATATTTTGTGTGGAAAGATGATTTTATTGATACATAGAAGTGCTATTTGTACAAGTATACAAACATTACAATTTAAAGAAAATTCGATATGGGATATACAACAAGTGCTATATACAAATACTCCTAATACGCCCCCTCAAGATGGTGGGCAATTGACGACACCAATCTTGTCCATAAGTAAAGAAATCCGATTTCGGGTGAGAGGCTCAGTAAGAGCATCGGCTAACTGATTCGAGGAAGAAACATGAGATACCCGGCTGAGAAGTCTTGACCAAATCTCGAACAAAATGATAATCGATTGCAATGTGTTTCATGCGAGAATGGAAGACCGTGTTTGAACAGAGATAGGTGGCCCCAATGTTATCATTGTAAAGAATTGGGCAAGTGGATTGAGGAACAGTGAGCTCAGCCAGGATCGAACGAGTCCACTGTAACTCAGCAGCGGCAGCAGCTATAGCTCGATATTCAGCTTCAGTAGATGATCGAGCAACATATCGTTGCTTTCGAGAACTCCAAGAGATAGGATTGGCACCGAGTAAAACAATAAAGGCCCCAGTTGAAGTGCGATCATTGCAGCTACCAGCCCAGTCAGCATCAGTGAAGCAATGAAGCGAAAGGGGCGAAACACGTAGAAGATGAAGACCAACGTGGCGAGTCCCATTTAAGTAGCGAAGCAAGCGCTTGACAGCACCCCAATGAGTCTCAGTAGGAGCATGCATGAACTGAGAGAGTTTGTTTACAACAAATGCAATATCAGGTCTGGTCATCAGAAGATACTACAAACTTCCAAGAACCTGACGATAAGTAGAAGAATCAGACGGTTTGCTGCCATCAATAATGTTGGGATTATACTGGAAAGTATGCTTTTTACTTTGTATAATCAAAACTGAATTTCGGACTTATTTACTAAAATAAATTGTTTATCACTGATGCTTTAAATATCATTGAATGTTACATATATTTACTGCATAACTGTTCAATAAATCGTACGTGTTACATTGTAGTTAATTTAGTGATACCAGATCACAGAAGATTAAATTAACAGTCCCTTGTAACTAAAAGTAAGACATTCACGACCTAGATGGAAATGAACAACCCATCGTGAAAGGTTGAAGTGTAAGGCTCAGATTGGCTTGTCTTGACCAAGAGATTATACTAGTGCATGACTGATGCCTGAATAGGACCTACAGGAGGACAAATTCTTCAGAACTGAACAAGGAAGAATTAGACCTCAGTGGTTCGTTATTTCTTAATCTTCGTTCCTTAAATATGATCACGTGTGGTTGGTAACTATTGCTTTGACTTATCATGGGTAGAGAATCAACGAGATTCAATACTTTTTATCTTGGACAATATTATTGGTCACATGTGATTGCTAAGAATTAATATGGAGAATCGTGTGCAAGTACGCTTGTTCGATTTGCCCCCTTGGGAGGTTCATAAGATTTATCATACCAAATCTTGCAAGTGGAATTAGTTTCCGGTATGGATAATAATGTTGAACCGTTCCTTGACTAAGGACAAAAGATATTAATTAACGGAAAGCTATTTCAGTGGCTTGAATTAATTAATGAGCTAGATAATCTTAAACACGGGAAATAATAACCGGGAGCCATATTGACTGTAATATGGGTTAAGATGGATAGTGCAATATTAATTATGTAGTGGGATTAATTAATATTTATGGGCTTGAATAATATTGTGGCTCAATATTGATAATTCAAGATCTATTGGAAGATCCAATCTTAATTCTCCTAAAGGCCCCTTAAGTAGCCCAACATATAGTCCAATAACTGAAAAAGTTGTTTAAAATAAAATAAATATTGTTGCTTATTTTTCCTCATTAATTTCGAAATTTATGGATAAAAGGGGAGAAAGATTTTCTTTGAATTTTGTTATGGAATGAAGATATGTATTCTTGGAATACAAGATTATCTCATTAAATTCAAGAAATCTCCCACTTGGTTATTCATAGGGAAATTTTGAAAATTTTGATAATTAAGGGAAAAAAAGATTTTCTTGATTTTCTTGAAAAAATATTATGGAAGATATGTATTTTTTGAAATACAAGAATATCTCATAAATTCAAGAAGATCCAAATCTTGGAATCTTGCCCTATAATTTTCGAAATTTATCCATAACAAAGAGTAGGTTGGAATTTTGTGGAATATTATAATTATGGGAAAGAGAATATAAGAGATATATTCAAGATTTCTTGGAGATCAAGAAAAGATTTTCCCACATCATTTTTTACCCAAAATTTCGACCACCTATGCTCTATAAATAGGGGATGACTCTTTCATTCCCAAGTACAATTCCATGTGCTGGAAAAATTAGTAAATCCACAAAGGTGGTGCAACATAATTTATTTTTCTTTTGTTAATTGTTCGCAAGTGTCCTACCACCGGATAGTCGAGCAAGGATTAAGGGAATACTTGGGAAGTTCTTTTGGTGAGTCTAATCAGCCAGACATTTGTCATCCCAAGAGGTACGTTCACGTAAACTCGTAGAATTCCGCATGCGTAGGATTTACGTGAATTAATTATATGCATGATATGTTGTTGGATTATTATTTGAATTAATATAGGATTAATTCATGCTAGTAATAATTATAAGAATTAAATTTGTATTTAAATATTCACCCCGAATAGATCTGTGCAACTTATTCGCCAACAATCTGTATCGAGCCACGGTTTGGACTTTGAATTTTTAAATTGTAATTTAATTCACTGACATTAAATTTGAAATTGGATAGTAGAATTGCTAGATCTGTTTTGCAGGTATCACATTGTCATGGAATTTAATGTGTTTATTTATGCATGCATATAAATTGTGGTTTTTAATTGATTCGTTTCGGATTCGTTTTTGCCTCGTGAGAAAAATCCACGAGTAGATTAGGATTTGTTTGATTTGATCAATGTAATTAACTAGTCTATATCTAGGTTTATTTATTTTTTGTAAATAAATTGTAACCGGATCGAAACGAAAACGAGAGAAAAAATTAAAGGATAAAATCCGGAAATCGGCGTGGCGGCGTCGTCGTCGCGTGAAACGTGCCAAAGGAGGCACGCTGCGACGCGGATCTACGCAGAGCTTACCTGCAGGCGAGGGTGAGGCCGAGGCCGAGCCTTGAGGATCGAGCCGCCCGCCTTTGGCGCAAAAGCGCCGCACGCCCGTGTCTTGAGTGGGCTTTGTGTGGAAAGAAAGTGGATCTTGTGAGCGACGCAGCAGGGCGTCTTGGTTCCAAAGTTCCTGAGGTCTGGCGGGCGAAATTTGTGGCGTCTTGGATCTTCTTGGTAAGCTGGTTTTGTTTGCCGAGCCCCCGCCGAGGCCGCTAAGGCCGACCTTGGCGATGCTCGCGAGGTCCGCCGAGTGGCGCTGGCGAGCGTCTTGCCACGCGCTTGGCGCCTGGTGGCGCGTCGCTCGGCGAGGGCGGCCGGATCTTGGCGTGCATCCCGCTACGAAGTTACTTAGCGTGGCGTTTCGAGACGAAGTTCTTTTTCGAGACGATCGAGTGGGAGAAATTCAAGACGGCGTTTCTTCAAGATCAAGCCAAGAAAAATCAAACCATGACAATTGGATAATTTGTGCCCAATATGTTTATTTTTTTTCTGCTTTGCTTGATTTATTATTGTGTTATCTTATGCTTTATTTAATTTGTTTAAATGTGTTTGCATGAGAGTTGCCAAATGAAAAATCTCACAATAAAAAATTACTAAGTATGTTTAAATAAATAATTGACAATTTTATTCCGGATAATAAAATTGAATTAATTTTGACCTCCATGATTTATTTATTTGTGAATTCTTTTGGAGAAATTCCCCCCACGGGACGGTCAAAGGTTAGCTTTCACATGAATGAATTCCAAATGGATGATTGTGGATTATTACTAGTGGCGACGATGACCCTCCCCACAAGGCTCGTTCAATACGAAATAATAATCCTATATTTAATCATGGTTATTACTTAGGTATAAAATTGATATGCATATACTTCCCCGAAGTCCCTGTCAATTTTATATTGGTCAAGTGGGAGCCAACTATTAATCTGGATATTAAAGGTTTGTAACTGTCCTTGTTTGTAAACCTGCTTGAATGTCTTTAAATAATGACCCACCCCACGTGGCTTATTTAAACTGTTTTGAGATGTTGGCTGATGCATGTTCATATTTTTTGAGATTTTAATATGATGCATGTGATCGAACCTTGTGATATATTTGTGCTTATGCAAATTATTGTTTATTTCAGTTCATCATGTCGCAACCTTTTAATCCTCTGTTATATACACTCAAAGAACACCAATTAACTGGGGAAAACTATAATGTTTGGAAACGAAATATGAGTTTTGTCCTACCTGCACAAGAACATCATTGGGTTCTTGATGTACCCAAGCCACGTAAGCCTACTGATGAATCACCTAATGCTGAAAGACACGAGTATAATATTTGGGAGCAGGCCAATGAACCCACGAAACGTGTAATCTTGACTTCACTGTCTGATGATTTGAGACACATTCATGAAGGTGTTGAGTCTGCTGCAGAAATTATGCAAAGTCTTGAAGAAATGTTTTTAACAAAAGACCGCATGATCAATCAGTTTAAAAATGACGACGTGGCCAGGCTAAAGATGGTTGAGGGAACACCCGTAAGGGAGCATGTTCTCAAAATTAAACTCCATTTTGAAAAACTGGCTTATCTCGGAACTAAGTATTGTGATGAGGCCCAAATCGAAGTTTTGTTGCTAACTCTACCAAAAAGCTTCGATGGGTTTTACTGTAGTTTTGTGATGAGTGATCACATGTTTACTATGGACATCCTACAAGAAACCTTGGAGATAATAGAGAAGCATTTAGGAAAGAAAGACGAAGCATTGGTGACCAAAAGTCTTTTCTCGAGGTCTAGGCCAGTGGAAGGCAAGTCTCAAGAAAAGGAAAGTGGTCAGAACCAAAGCAAACATCACTAAGAAAAGTTAGAAAAAGACAGTTAGCTGGTTGGGTGTCAAGAAAGGACCAAAAGGAAAATGTTTTAATTGCGGTGAGAAAGGACATTGGAGGTTAGCCTGTTCCAGACCTAAAAGGAATGGAAAGAAAGGTAATTCTCACGCACTAGTTGTTGAAACTTGTTTAGCGGCGTATGCCTCCCATTTATGGGTGGTGGATACGGGATCCACTGATCATGTTTGTTTCACATTACAGGGGTTCAAGCAGACCCGACAACAACTTAGTGGGAGTGAGATCCTCATCACATTTTTTGGCGATGCTACGAGAGTGGCAAATGAAGCGATGGGAGAAGTGCACTGTTTTTGAAGACGAGTTTTAATTTTAAGAGATGTTCTTTACGTTTGAGTTTTTAAAAGAATTTAATTTCAGTTTCTAAACTTTTTCATGATGGATATTCGGTTACTTTTAATAAAGTTGTTACCATTTCTCTTTTTGATAAATTTATCCGTCATGGAACGTTGTTGAATAATCTCTATACAATTAACTGTGCACACCACTTACGAAATGCATCCTATAACACATCAACTATTTCCGAGAAAAGAAAACGTTCATCAGACGTGAACGAGACACTTCTATGGCATCTAAGATTAGGTCATATAAATCCAAAGAGGATCCAAAGGTTGGTGAAAGATGGTTCACTGGAGTTTCTCCAAGTTGAACCAATTCCAACCTCGCGAATCATGTTTGGATGGTAAAAAAACACCAAGAGGGCATTTGGAGCCAAGGGGAATAGAGCCAAAGAAGTGTTAGAAATCGTTCAGACAGATGTATGTGGTCCAATGTCAACCAAAACAAGAGGAGTTTATGAGTATTTTGTCACTTTTATTGATGATTACTCAAGGTACGGTTATATTTTCCTTATGAAGCATAAATCTGAGACCTTTGAGAAATTCAAAGAATTTAAGGCTCAAGCCCAGAGAATCATAGGAAAAAAAACGTATCAAGTCTCTACGATCCGATCGTGGAGGCGAATACCTCAAATGATGAGTTTTGAACTACTTATCGATGAAGGATTGCATCCCACCATCATCACTTAACCCCTCAACAAAAGCGGGGTTGCAGAGCGAAGAAACATAACTCTTTTGGAAATGGTTAGATCTATGATGAGTTATCGATCTTCCCAAGTCGCTTACGGGGTCATGCCTTGAAACAACAAATTTACATTCTCAACTTGGTGCCATCCAAATCGGTTCCCAAAACTCCCAAAGAATTGTGGACCCGGGCGCAAAGCCTAGTATGAGACACACGAGGATTTGGGGGTGTCCGCCCACGTGTTGGACAAGGAAGCCTTTAAAATTGGATCCTCGATCGTAATTAAGGTTATTTGTGGGTACCCCCAGGAACAAAAGGGTGTATGTTCTATGGTCCCAAGATCAAAAGGTGGTAATAAGCACCCACTTTAGATTTTGGAAGAAGACTATATGAACGAAAAGAAGACCCGTATGAGATTACCTTAAATGAGCTAAGGGCTCTAACCTCAATGCCAACTGTATAAGGTGATATACCAAACGACACACTTACACAACCAACCGAACCTCGTCAGTAGTGGGAGGGTTGTGAAATAGCCCGAGATTCATGGGAATAGGAGAGTCCTCGGACTTGATTCCTGACAAGACGAATCGGACCCCATGGACATATGATAAGGCAATCCAAGACAAGGATGCAGATTCTTGGCAAACAACAATGAAAGCCGAAATGGGTTCTATGTTTCATAACAGAGTGTGGGAGCTAGTCGAACCACTTAATGGGGTCAAACCCATTGGTTGCAAGTGGGTGTATAAGAGGAAAAGAGGACCGGACGGGAAGGTGGAAACCTTCAAAGCAAGACTCGTGGCGAAAGGTTATACTCAGAAAGAAGGGATCGATTATGAGGAAACTTTTTCGCCCGTAGCCATGCTTAAGTCCATCCGAATTCTCTTATCTATTGCTGCGCATCTCGACTTTGAAATCTGGCAAATGGATGTCAAGACAGCTTTCCTTAACGGAAGTCTTGATGAAGAGATCTATATGCAACAACCCCAAGGCTTCATTGAAAAAGGCCAAGAACACCTAGTTTGTAAGCTCATGAAGTCCATTTACGGACTCAAACAGGCATCCAGAGCTTGGAACCAATGTTTTGATCATGTTATAAAATCTTATGGGTTCGATGTAAGGGCATGGCTTTCAAAACAGTTTGATATGAAGGACTTAGGGGAAGCCGCACACATCCTTGGGATCAAGATCACTCGAGATCGCAAGAAAAGGATGATAGGCTTATCGCAAGCTTCATGCATAGACATTGTCTTGAAACGATTCAGCATGCAAGATTCCAAGAAAGGCTTCGTACCTTTCAGACATGGAATCCATCTATCCAAGAAAATGTGCCCTAAGACGCGAAAGGAGATGGATGACATGAGAGACATTCCTTATGCTTCGGCTGTCGGAAGCCTTATGTATGCAATGCTGTGTACGTGACCGGATATCTGCTTTGCCGTTGGCATGGTGGCAAGATATCAAAGTAACCCGAGGAAAGAACATTGGACGGTAGTTAAAAACATTCTGAAGTATCTGAAAAGAACTCAGGATAGAATGTTGATTTATCAGTCAGATGGTCCAATCCCCATCGGCTACACGGACTCGAATTTCTAATCAGACATAGACTCCAAAAAATCTACCTCCGGTAGTGTATTTTGCATGGGGGGAGGAGCCGTGACATGGAGAAGCGTCAAGCAGAAATGCGTCGCAGATTCTACCATGGAAGCCGAATATGTAGCTGCTTGCGAGGCATCGAAAGAAGCGGTTTGGCTCAAGAACTTCCTTGTGGACTTGAATGTGGTTCTGAATTTGCCCAGCAGAATCACTGTTTATTGTGACAATGCCGGAGCAGTTGCAAATTCAAGGGAACCAAGAGCCCACAAAGCCAGCAAACACATTGAAAGGAAATACCATCTTATACGAGATATCGTTAAGAGAGGAGATATAGATGTGGCAAAGATAGCGTCTGAAGACAACCTAGCAGATCCATTCACAAAGGGTCTGCCTCTGAATACATTCGAGAGACATGTGGAAGGAATGGGTGTCAAGACCGTTTCCAATCTGCTTTGAGTATAAGTGGGAGAAAATATTAGGTTCGTGTAGGTGACATTAGATGTCACGAATTAGGAACTACACGAGACATGTTTATAGTATACTTAAAAACAGACTTTGAGTATAAGTGGGAGATTGTTGATATTATACTGGAAAGTATGCTTTTTACTTTGTATAATCAAAACTGAATGTTACATATATTTACTGCATAACTGTTCAATAAATCGTACGTGTTACATTGTAGTTAATTTAGTGATACCAGATCATAGAAGATTAAATTAACAGTCCCTTGTAACTAAAAGTACGCCATTCACGACCTAGATGGAAATGAACAACCCATCGTGAAAGGTTGAAGTGTAAGGCTCGGATTGGCTTGTCTTGACCAAGAGATTACACTAGTGCATCACTGATGCACTGAATAGGACCTACAGGAGGACAAATTCTTCAGAACTGAACAAGGAAGAATTAGACCTCAGTGGTTCGTTATTTCTTAATCTTTGTTCCTTAAATAGGATCACGTGTGGTTGGTAACTATTGCTTTGACTTATCATGGGTAGAGAATCAACGAGATTCAATACTTTTTATCTTGGGCAATATTATTGGTCACATGTGATTGCTAAGATTTAATACGGAGAATCGTGTGCAAGTAAGCTTGTTCGATTTGCCCCGTTGGGAGGTTCATAAAATTTATCATACCAAATCTTGCAAGTGGAATTAGTTTCCGGTATGGATAATAATGTTGAATCGTTCCTTGACTAAGGACAAAAGATATTAATTAACGGAAAGCTATTTCAGTGGCTTGAATTAATTAATGGGCTAGATAATCTTAAACACGGGAAATAATAACCGGGAGCCATATTAACTGTAATATGGGTTAAGATGGATAGTGCAATATTAATTATGTAGTGGGATTAATTAATATTTATGGGCTTGAATAATATTGTGGCTCAATATTGATAATTCAAGATCCATTGGAAGGTCCAATCTTAATTCTCCTAAAGGCCCCCTAAGTAGCCCAACATATAGTCCAATAACTGAAAAAGTTGTTTAAAATAAAATAAATATTGTTGCTTATTTTTCCTCATTAATTTCGAAATTTATGGATAAAAGGGGAGAAAGATTTTTTTTGAATTTTGTTATGGAATGAAGATATGTATTCTTGGAATACAAGATTATTTCATTAAATTCAAGAAATCTCCCACTTGGTTATTCATAGGGAAATTTCGAAAATTTTGATAATTAAGGGAAAGAAAGATTTTCTTGATTTTCTTGAAAAGATATTATGGAAGATATGTATTTCTTGAAATACAAGAATATCTCATAAATTCAAGAAGATCCAAATCTTGGAATCTTGCCCTATAATTTTCGAAATTTATCCATAACAAAGAGTAGGTGGGATTTTGTGGAATATTATAATTATGGGAAAGAGAATATAGGAGATATATTCAAGATTTCTTGGAGATCAAGAAAAGATTTTCCACATCAGTTTTTGCCCAAAATTTCGACCACCTATGCTCTATAAATAGGGGATGACTCTTTCATTCCCAAGTACAATTCCATGTGCTGGAAAAATTAGTAAATCCACAAAGGTGGTGCAACATAATTTATTTTCCTTTTGTTAATTGTTCGCAAGTGTCCTACCACCGGATAGTCGAGCAAGGATTAAGGGACTACTTGGGAAGTTCTTTTGGTGAGTCTAATCAGCCAGACAGTTGCCATCCCAAGAGGTATGTTCACGTAAACTCATAGAATTCTGCATGTGTAGGATTTACGTGAATTAATTATATGCATGATATGTTGTTGGATTATTATTTGAATTAATATATGATTAATTCATGCTAGTAATAATTATAAGAATTAAATTTGTATTTAAATATTCACCCCGAATAGATCTGTGCAACTTATTCTCCAACAAATAAGTGAGAGTGCAGAGCCTGGTGCAAGAGGGGTTTGGACGGGTTTGCCATTGAGCATGTTATGCTTCGAGAGAAGATCAGTGATGTACTTCCGTTGAGAGAGGAAACAAGCAGATTTTGTACAAAAAAACTCAACACCAAGGAAGTATGATAAAGATCCAAGATCTTTAATCGAAAACTTTATTGCCAAATCAGTGACTACTCGAGTGAGAAATGAGTCATCATTACTTGTGAGGATGAGGTCATCAACATACACCAGAAAGTAGGCCGTAACATTCTGATGATTATAGACAAAGAGAGATTCATCTGACTTGGTGCAAACAAAACTAATAGAGACCAGAAAATCCCGAAGAGAATTATACCAGGTTCGAGGAGCTTGTTTCAAACCGTAAATAGATTTGTGCAGTTTGCAAACATAAGAGGGATAATTCTTGTCCAAGAAGCCTGGGGGTTGAGCCATGTAAACTTCATCAGTTAAAGTGCCGTGTAAGAATGCATTGTTGACGTCAAACTGTCGAAGTGGCCAGTTTCGGGAAACAACAATACTTAGAACAATTCTGACAGTTGCTGGCTTCACAACAGGGTTGTAAGTCTCAAAATAGTCAATGCCAGGACGTTGGTGAAACCCCTTAGCAACAAGACGAGCCTTGAACTTCTCAATATTGCCATCATGTTTACGCTTGATTCGGAATACCCACTTACAACCAACCACATTCTATGAAGAAGTGTGAAGAACAAGATCCCATGTGTCATTCTTGAGTAAAACAGTAAACTCAGAAGACATGGAATCACGCCACCGAGGATCAGAAAGAGCCTGTGTAACAGATGAAGGCTCATCATCAAGAGAAATTGAGGACATTAGACAATATCTCGGATTTGGTTTGTGAATGTTATTCTTGGAGCTTGTAGTCATTTCATGAGTCGACCCTGATTGTGGCGAAGGTAGCTCTTGAGTGTCCAGCGAAGGATCGACATAAGGGGACGACTCGGGTGGCGGTGGAGATGGCGGTGACTGCTGGACAGGAGGCGGAGGTGGGAGATCGAAGGTTTGTGGAGTATCAGAAGGTATAGGGTCAGATTGAGGAGAGATGGTAGCAAATGGAAACGAAGTTTCAACAAACTCTACATGGCGCTATGTGTAGATTCGATTAGATAATGGATCGAGATAAAGATAGGCACTTTGAGTGAGAGAGTAACCTATGAAGACACAGGGAGTACAGCGTGGGTGGGGGATTGGAGTAGGGACGAAGCCATGGATAGCACCGACAACCAAATACACAAAGTTTCAAAAGATTAGGAGAGTGGTTGAATAGTAGTTCATAGGATGAAACCATGGATAGATTGATTTTTGGGAGACGGTTCGGCAGACATTACAAAGGGCCATGGGTGAGTGTCATGGAAGCTTGGTGAAGAAGAGCAAGACCCGTATCAACAATATGGCGGTGCCTACGCTCCGAGTAACCATTATGTTCGGGTGCATGGGGGGGTTGTGGTGAGATGAATAATGCCACTAGAGGTAAGAGTTTCACGTAAAGCAAGAAATTCACCCCCGTTGTCCGTGTATAGTGTGGTGATTTTGGATTTAAAGAAATTTTCAACCAAGGCTTTATATGCAATAAACGTAGGAAGAACGTCAGATTTACGCCTGAGCGGATACAACCACACATATTTTGTGAAATGATCGACAAATATGACATAATATTTAAAGCCATCAACAGATAACACAGGGGATGACCACACATCAGCGTATAACAACTCCAAGGGTGCATAAAATGTAAGATATGACTCGTGAAAAGGCAATTTATAACTTTTGATACATTTGCAGGAATCAAAAGAATAAAGCAAGGTTTTATCCACATAAAATTTATTGCTAGAAATAACAGACTCTAAAATTTTAGTGGAAGGATGACCTAAGCGAGCGTGGGATATACAACAAGTGCTATATACAAATACTCCTAATAATAATTATACATTAATCACATATTTTAATAAACTTGAAACGAGAATAAACACCCATTATATTCTGAAATTTTATTGTCGAGACCTTCTGCATTATCGGGACATGAGTTTTCCAACCCATTTGACCATGAATAGTGGTGGAATACGTATTGTACCGAAAATACCGATGCATATATATCATATACTGTAATGAAATTTTCGGTATATACAAATTCATCTGACACCGTACCAAAATTTTTTGTATACCAAAATTCGGCAAATCGAAAATTTCGATTAAATAAAAATATTTACCGTTACTGTACCGAAAGTTTTGGTATACAGAATTTTCTAACGATATCGGTATATATCATCCCATATCGAAATTTTGATATACTATTTCATTCTGAAATATTGGTATACCTATTTTTTAAAAGAAATACCGAGTTTTTCGATATACCGAAATATCAAAATTTTAGAATATGCATACTATCATACTGTACCGAAGTTCACGATATATTGAAAATTTTGATTTTTTTGGTATTTTTCTATTTGATAAGTGTGGTATATCGAAATTTCGTTAATTTTTCCACCCCTAATCATGAACGTAAAAGAGTGAATTTTAGAAAAGAGTAGAAAAGTTGTGAATGATAGAAGTTTATTGTCGTGATACCTTTTTTTTTTTAGGGTTGAGAATGAAAGAAGTTAGATGCAAATTAACAAAAAAAAAATCATTGTTTTGTCTTTAAAATTGCCCATGTCTTTTTTTGCAACAAATTAATAGTTCGGCATTTGTCCCGTAAAAGTTGAAAGTTGGATCCTGAAAGTACAATATGTGGCAAAGATAAGTCTTGTTTTTGCAATTTGTCCTAATAAATATTACGAGTTAATAAAATTTATGGTCCCCAATTTTCACATTTTCAGCGAATCGCCGTAAAATAGTGAAAAAGTTTAATTTATTCTCATAACTTTGTGCATTGCTTATTTATGTCCAATTCTTCATAAGATGACGTTTTTGGCTCATTTTTTGTTTCATATCTTTCAACTTATCACAAATCATCCTAAGACACACTACAAGAAAATAGGAAAATAACTACGATAAAATTCATTGCTAATTTTAATATTTTCGTCGCTAACACAAATTAACGATGATATTATTTCGTCGCCAACTTTATCGCAATGCACTCGTGGCTAATCAATTTGCGACGAATATTTACTTTTCATTGCAAATGTTAGCGATGAAGATATTGGTTTCATGGCAAAATGTTAGCGATGAAAATAAGAATTTCGTTGCAAATATTAGCTATGAAAATATGAGTTTCGTCGCAAATAGTTAGAGACAAAAATATATGTTTTATTGTAAAAAGTGTTAGTGTTAGTGTCCTAGAGATAATCTTTTGTAAGGACATAATACTCGATAATATTCAGTTTGATTTAATATTATTATCCATTTAATATAATTTATATCAATACACTTGTTTGAATATTATGTTTGATTGTTTGCATTTATTCTTATATGTGTTCCCATGAACCAATGTTGTCATTGAGGATGTGAGACCTCAGATGACTTAAGCATGGTTCTCAAATGGCCCCGATCAAGGATCATCAAGAATGAGATATTGATGATGCATTTGAGATTGGTGTGTGATCTGCATCATACTCTTAGAGAGTGTAGTAGTTCTCACTTACTACAAGATACTAGGTATCTCATGATGGATGCACAGGTACCTTAGAGGGTATTGGTATACCCATCCGAGAAACCGTTTGATGTTACTCTACTTAAGTGTTTACGGGTGTCTCGATTAGTGGGAGCGATGTGATATTCCTTTGACTTGAGATCAATACGCACGACATGTATGGAGTGGTGAACTTTGATCATGACCGACGCTTGCACCCTTAATGGGTAGATATCACATGGATTGGATTTATCACGAAATGCATATGCATGGTAGTTGAGCCAAGAAAATGATTCATTCCTCAATGTGGATTTAGAGAGAGTGCTCGTCTTCTCATACTAATTGGATCGTTAGCCATTGACCAATGCATGTCATGTTTGGACTTTGTGTCCAAATATGACAAACGTGATCAATTAGCGTAATGAGAAAATATGATTAAATTATTTGAATGGACACTTCATCATGTTCAAGATTTAATCGGGCATTCGCGAATGAAAGGATATTATCACAATAGCCCACGTAATATTACAGGTTGTTGCAAATACCTCGCAACGTACCTTATATATTGATAATGTCTGATTTATTATCTAGGGTTCAATTAAGACCATTAGTTGACTAATCGCTCGATATATGAGGGTCTATGGGTCACACAACAAGTAATTCCCCTTTACAGATTATAGTTGGTTGATTAAGTATTAAATTGGATTTAATATTTAATTTATGGAAAATTAATAATAATTATATTTGAAATTAATTATTATTAATATTTAATTAAATTGGATTTAATTAAATAAGAATTCCCAAAATAATATATGAAATATTATTGTAGAAAAAAATATATATATATATGGAAATCAAATCTATGGGATTTGATTTGTTGGATTTGGGCTTTTATTTCCCAACAGGAAATAGCTTAGGGTTTAAGCTAAATCTCCCTTATATATTTGAGTCAGTGTGAATTCATTAAAACACAAAGAAATATATTCTCCATAAAATTTCTAGTATAAAATTTTCCTAGCAAGTTCATAGAGAAATTCAACGCTGACAAATTTGTGCAAGTCTGTGAATGGGATTACGTGGATACCATAATTGAGGAATCTACTTACGAATTGCTGTAAGAATTCCGTTTACGTATTCCGTTATTTCAATCACCACAAAATGTATGTAATTTAAAGAGGGTGTCAAAGAGGGATTTAAAGACGGATATCTGTTTTGTGAGGGTTTTAAAGAGGGATATTATCCCTCTTTAATATGGGCGTCGACAATCGTGTAAGGAGGGTAAAACAAAACTCTCGTTAAATTAACAAGGGTTTTGACGACATACTGACATGTGTCAGTTTTCCGAGGGAAAAGAACCCTCGTTAATTATCGAGCGCAGAATCGCTCGCCAAAACCCTCATTCCATTTCCCGATGAATTTAACGAGGGTTTTAAGCCCTCGTTTTCTGGTGAAAAAATGCGAAAATTAAACACGCGGGTTTCGAACCGCCGTCGCGAGCCCACTAACGCACCCACACAACAAGTTGGACACTCAAATTACTGTACTTTAAGCATAATGTATGCAATTTTTGCGTCCATAGAGTATCGAACACGTGACCTCCCTGTATGTGGAGGCCTTGCGTGTTTCGCCAAACCGTTTGGGCACGGCTAGTTACTTGACATTAATATCTTTCTAATTGTATATTATATAAATATATATATGTATGTATTGTATATTTATGTGTTATTTCTTAATTATATCATTTATAATATAAATGTTTATTATATATATATATATATATATATATATATACACACATTTTAGTTTAATTAAAATATTTATAATTAAATTATAAAATAAATCATTTATATTCTTCTATATACTTATTAATATGAATAATTTTTTTGTAAAAATAATATTTTAATATTCTTCGTCACAATTTAGTTACTAACACTATATATGTACACTCATTTTTATTAACACTATATATTTTTTTAAAATATTTTTAATAAAATTGTCAAATAATCACTTTTATATTGTCTTTCACTATAATCACTTTATTAAAATATTTTTAAAAAAAAATTGTCAAATATAAACTTTTATATTCCTTTTTCATTATATATGTGCACCCATATATATACGTACCAATTCTCATATACTAACACCGATTCTCATAAACTAATCGTAGAGATTTATTAATCAACAATATTCATAATTAATATTTCCTAAAAATTTTGGCAGAGTTTCATTTTATTTTATCGTATTCCCCAATTAATCAAGATCCTACGTGCATCCATTTCCGACTTAATCAATTAAAATTAATCAAGTCGGAACACACATGTTCTACTACAATCAATAACCAACAAATATTCATCAACATCGATCCCTCCACTCCAACGTAATTAATATATTCTTTACACCACAACTACACTAAATAAGCTAAATTAAGATAATACTAAATAATACTAATTAATATACACGTGTTTGCTAAATAATACAAAACTAATACTACACAATAAAATAAGTACTACTAAACAACAAAACAACTAATATTTATAATTAAAACAATTAATCAACTAATACTACACAATGAAACAATTAATCAACTATAATACTACACAATAAAACCAACTAATACTACATAATAAAATAATTAATCAACTAATACTACACAATAAAACCAACTAATACTACATAATAAAATAATTAATCAACTAATACTACACAATAAAACCAACTAATACTACACAATAAAATAAGTAATACTACACAATTTTCGAAAACTGAAGAATGGGGCTGGAGCGGTCTATTTATAGGGGGTTGGAGAGGGTGTTAAAGAGGGAGGAAAACCCTCTCGAAATTGGAGAGGGCCTTAAAGAGGGAAAAAAACCCCGTCTTCTTCCTCAAAAGGGAGGCGAGCGCGTTGACGTATTGCGATTCACGAGAGCCTTTTGAATTAGGCGAAGGTTATAAACCCTCTTTAATCTAGTGTGTCATTTGACGAGGGTTTTTTTACCCTCTTTAAATCGCGCGTCATATTTGACGAAGGTTTAAAACCTGTAGGTCCCGAACAGGTATCGTGAGGGCATAAGTCTAGAGGGGGAGGGGTGAATAGACTTCTGAAAACTTATTCGTGCAAGATCAGGTGTGATGGCAGGTTGCTTTTGATCGGCGTCTTGAGTGAATCAATTTGGATGATATCGACTTCTTCGATCGCGCTGATGGCGGTCGATTCGGTGTCTATCGGTTTAAGCCCGATGTCTTGAAGCTAGTTTAACCCGTGTGAAAAACCAGTTTTAACAAATCAAATTCTGCAGTCTGTTTTCAATCAGATGACTAAAGTGTCAAACTGATCAGATAAGTTGCTTGGTACAAACTGATCCTAACTCAGAATATGTATGCAATTTTAATCCAAGTAGTGTGGAGTAGTGTAAAGCAGTTAATAGCAAGTAAATACACACAAGATTTTATAGTGGTTCGGACAACCAGTCATACGTCTACTCTTCCCTATCACAAGGGGCACCAACTTAACCAACTAGACTTAGTTTATTGTGTTAGTCCAACACAATACAACCAACAGATGTTTATAGAGTTCTCACTCAATCCGATCCCAAAAATCAAAACTATAAACCCTAGTCTGAAATCTTGCAAAACAAACTTAACCTAACTTTTGGGTTTGGGTAAAGATTTGTTGTTTGTTCCTACTGGAAATCTATCCTAGTGTTTATGTAGCCTAAAGCTAGAGGATGAGATTTATATGTTAAGAACTAATGAGATGAACACTTATAAAATAAACTTGAGTTTTGTGTTCTTCATGCGGAAATTTTGCTATAGCTTGAGCTTGATGATAATTTCCGTGTCTTCACTCTGAAGAGTAATCCCATATTTATAGACCTCGAAATCAAAGAGCCGTTGGAGAGCAATTTGAATTTTAGGCTATTTTTTGGTAGGTTGCAGGATTGATGTGACGTGCTTCAGGAACGGTATGGCCAAAAGCATGAATAGTTGTCCTTTATAGCGGTTTGACTTAGCAGCACCGAATCCCACATTGTCAGCTCCATACATACGTGTCTCGATCTCATTGGTTAACAAGTACACTTTTCAGTGTTTGTTCTACCAACTAAAGTTGACATTCTTCTTGTTCAGATCAACAACGTATGACTGGTGTAACATCGATTGACACGGTGTGTAAAATGACTTCGATCGATAAAACCGATCGATCTACGATAGAGTCTTCTGGTGCAAGTTGTCTTAGCTCAACTAGCAGACTCGGCCGATGTAGGTCTTCGTCTTCTGGTCTTGATCTTCTGAAATTTTAGCTTCATGTCTTCACCAGATAATCTGACTCTCAGATCGTCTGATCTTCTGACCTTGTCTTTTCTTCTGACTTAACTTGTCTTCTGATCTTCTGACCTGATCTATACATATTGAGTTCCCCCTCAATATGTGACCTATCTTATACATCAACTGTCTATACATTTCAGCTGGTCATCCTCACCTGATTCTAAGTTATCAGTCAGCTAACAGGTCTGACTGGTCCTATTACAAACTGTTTTGGAACTTCCATCAAAATTAATTTATAAATTTCCCAACAATTTCCCCCTTTTTGATTGAACCAAAACATATAATCAGAAAAACAGATAACCATGAAATATAAAAACATAAACAACATAAATCAGAAGACAATGAGATATTGTCTTAAGATCAGAAAGGTAACTTGTTTTATATAATAAGATTTTAAGATTACAAGTACAAGTATTACCTATCATCTGATCCAGAGACAAGACATCTTCTGATTTCTTCAAAAAGAGAATTTCTGAAAATCTGCTGGAATATTGAAAATCTTGTTCATTCTCTGCAGCAATGCCTCCAGTCTTTCTCTCTCAAATATGTCTCCTCTCTTAGCAAAATCAAAGAAGAGCTTTTTAAATCCAATTAGGTCAAAAGATTTATCTTCCCTGAGAGGTGGGATCATCGTCTGAAATTTGGGTGCAGAAGGGATTAATGACATGATCTTCCCTTCATACCACCTTGTATAATCTTGGGTATTTAATCTCCAACCAGTTTAGAAATTCAGCATCGAACTCTCCTTGATCGGTATTTTCTGGTATCTTCTGAATAATATACACATCCCTCAGTCAGTCGACTTTAATTCTTGTCCATTCAGAAAGCAAGTCTTGTCGGGCCACCAAAATACCTTCAACTTCCTCAGGGTAAGCTCTTTCTTCCCAATCTATCTCTTCTGCTACTGATGTCATCTTATTCTTTCTTTTGACATACTTTCGATTCAGACCGGCAACTTCAGCAAGCTTCTTCTTCTTAATAGCATCTTCTATGACCCTGCGCCTCATCTGTTGTTCTTCTCTATCTGCAGCTGATATCTGCGATTGAGTCTGGGTCACGATTGGCTTCTTGGTTTGCTTCTTTACTTGCTTGCCTTTCTGCAGTTTTCTCTCCTCCGCAGAGTCTTCTTCTTCTTGCAGTTTCTTTGCCAACTCAATACTTTTCGCCTGATCCTCCTGATCAAATCTTTTTTGAACAGTTGACGAGAAGTCTTCAATCTTGTCCACCCTGGCAACAACCTCCGACAAGGTTGTTTTCTGCTCAGTGATTTCTTTTCCCTGAGCCTCGATTTCCTTGTTGTGTTGCTCCACAGTTTGTTTAGTTCATCAGAAGGAGCGACCTCAGAAGGAGTGACTTAAGAAGGAGTGACCTCAGGTATATCAGATGAGGTGGCTTTTGGTAAATTCACATCAAAATATATCATCTGCATCTGCTTTTCTTGATCTTGTCCTTCCCCCTTTTTGGTTGCATCAAAAAGGTTTGACAGCCTGAGATTCACAGCCAGAAATTGACGTGTCATCTCCTTCTTAAGTTCCTCCACAACAAGAGGAGTGATCTGAACATTTGCAGAAGTAGGTGCAGGACCCAGGAGCCTGGTTAATTCTGATTCAATGGCCTTCTTGGTCTGATTAATAGATCGTTCAAATCATTTCCAGCCCAGATCCATGCAGTAGTCAGTTTTCTCTAACGATCCCCAGACACTTTCCAAGAGAACCTGTGTCTCTCCAAACAGAGCAGTCTGGATCTTTAGTTTCTCAGCGAGAGGATCAACCTATTTCATTACAGAGCCGAGGGTAGATTCATGCATGTGGGTGATCTTGTCAACAGTTAGCTGCCTCTCTCTGTCAACCAGGTTCCTCTGTCCTTCTTCAAATCGCTGCAGCAGAGTTGCAGCGAGAGATGTAAATTGTGCATCAATGGAAGATTTTACCCCATCTTGTATCTTTGAAGTCATAAGATCTAGGGTATCAGCAGTCTGACCAGATGTTGATGCCTCGCCAAGCTGGGTCTCATTTGCAACACTCATACTTGGTTCATCGGCAGGTTGCTCATACTCAGTGTAAGTATCGAAAATCTTCTTCTTCCTTAGAAATGCCCAGCTTCTGATGCACTAGCCATCTGATATCAGCATCTGTAGCAAGTTCGGTCGCGTTGGATACACCGGCATTTCTGCTTTGCCTTCTTCTCAAGTCAACAAAGTAGTCAGACTCCAAGGCATCCATTAAAATTAGGAAATCTTCAATGTCCTTGAGTCTGATGTCTCTCCAGAAGACTCTCTCCTCCATCTGCTGTCTGATCCCAGGATGATTGATGAGATCAGGGAAGTACTGGTCCAGATAGGCATTCACCTGCCTCCGTAAAAAATACACAGTGGAGTGTTCTTGTACAGGTGAATCAATGAGGGTCTTTTTGTTGAAAGGATTGTGAGAAACGGAGACAAACATGTCTTCGCCCTCAGCAACTGTGTGCTCCTCTTGAGCGAGTTCCTGAACAAGTTCTTGAACAGGTAGGGTTTTCTGAGATGATTTAGGAGGGGGTGAGGAATTTTGTGGTTTACTGGTTGTGGGTTGTGTGGGTTGTGGTTCAGGTGAGGGTGTTTTCTTTCTGGGTGAGGGGGTACGGAAGGAGAAGGGGTAAATGGTTTACTGGTTGAAGGTTCAGGTGACGGTGATCTGTGGATTATGGGTGAAGGTGATTTGGAATAGGGGGTGGGTGATCTGGGACAGTAAGTGGTTTCACGGCCTTTGAATAGAGAACTCAGATGAGCTGAGTCAGATGGTTTAGACTCGGACTAAGCCTCCTCAGCTTGTACATCAGATTCTCTGGCCTCCTCCTGAACTGGTTCTTCTACCAGCACCATTTCTTGACTCGTTGGTTGATCTCCGCCTGATTCTAATATTTCAACATCACTGCCTTCATCGCGAAGACCCTCAGAAGGCATTCCAGATCCCTTTGTCAACATAGAGGTGAGTTTCTTCTGACGCTTCTCACTGCGTCAGAAGGCTTACTCACAGCCTATTTTCTCTTTGTAGTTCTTTTCTTTGATGGGGCCCTCCCTTCTGTCTGCACAGATGATGTGTGTTTAGGTTTTGGCACATATGGGACTGGGTCATCATCAGGTTGCCCAGACAGTTCTTCATCCTTGTGCAGCAATGCTTTGAACTTCTCCAAATATTGCTTTCGCCCAATGTCTGACCAAGGATAGTTGGGAGGAAGTTTATCTGCAAGGATTATTGAAACCTTTTGAATGTTGCTGATGTTCTTGGTCAGCACCACTTGATTGTTTTCGTCTTTGGCAAACTTTGCAGTTTCCTACAGCAACCGATGCTTGAATAACCCCATCCAGTTCATGTCTGGGGCCTTCTCTATGATTGCGGTCATCACATGTTGCTTTTGCTGGGTTAGAGCATCTGGGCTAAAGGCTATCCCAAGAATCACCTTCGAGACAATCTCGAACAGCAGCCTATACTTCCTTCGGAGGTAGGGAACCTTAACATTTGTGATGTGTGAGATGTTCGCAGGCCTCAACAACACTTTTTGCCGATACTCTTTATCTGACATCCCAGCTGTGAACTCATCAGGGTAGTTTCTGTCCATTTGAAGACCAAAAATCCTTCTGAGATCCTCGTTGGTGACATTGATTCTGTATCCACCGACTAATGAGAATAACTCCTTATTGCCCGTCTCCTTTAGCTTTCTCAGAAATTCCAGTGATTCAATGATATTGACACTGCCCAAATGGCGATAGCAGAATTGATCAAGTCCACAGGCTCTTAGACATTCCAAAATCTCCCTTGATTCTGGATCATTTGTGACGTTGAATAAGACATACTTTTCATCAATGACATTTTTTATCATGGAAGTATAATCACAACTTTCTAATGGCACTATAGATGATTCCATTTTCTGAATGCATACACAATTACACAAAAAGTAGGGCTCATAATGAATCAAACAATTTTATACATAAAAGAGTAATTATGCGAAACATACACATGAATATCAATCCCCAGTATGCATATAGTTCATTATGTGTATAGAACAAGACAATAAACAATTCAAGTTCCATTTGAACATGATTATGAGTAGTGCACACAGATTCTATAATCCTATCTTGATATGCCATTCATGAATCAATCAATAAAATGAGCAAGTTACCAGAAAAACGATATGAGGACTTGAAAAGTAAGATTAATCGCTTGAATATTTTGAGTGTTTAGAGAAATTTTTGGAACTGATTTGTGTTTTAAGACGTATTGAAATGCGAAAGGTTTTCAGAGAAAGGGTTTTTGGGTTTTAAAAAGATGAGAGGGAAAACATTTTGCACGATTATTTTTTACGATACTTGAGTGTCCTTGATTTAAATGGACGATCAAGATTGAGGCAGTTGAAAAGTAATTAAATCGTGTGGTCAAGGATTTTAAACCGACAGACTTTTGGACTTAAAAGTTCGCAATAAATGTATTTAACACAAAAATCCCACGTCCGCATTTAATGCTTGCAGGCATGACATCATAAAGTAATGGGAATAGTAATAGCTAACATAAAGTAAGCATAAAGGTAAATCAGAAAACGTATCTGACTGAATGATGTTGTAATTAGTCAGTTACCGCTGTTGATCTAATCTGGTTGGCCTGATTACTGTTGACCTTACTGATGGTAGTCTATCCCTTAGTATTTTCCAACAATGTCCCACTTAACTGATCGGATTTCGGTTTGTCCAAACTGATCCAATCTGCTGATCAGATTTCTGCTGATCCAATCTGATCAAGTCAGTTCTTGGAAAGTGTGCTCCCGCCAAACTTAATCCTCGGGAGTCGAAGAGACTCCTCGATTCCCTAAGTCGGCGTGATTTGACATTCCTATAATGATGATCTTTGAAACCCCAATTTCTCTTAAGGGCCTCTAGAGTACTGAAATTGCATTTCCACCCCAGATTTTCTTCTATAAATAGGATGGGGTTTTATACAATCAACCCATTTTGCTTAAACAATACAACCCTCAAGTTTTGAGCTTGCATATGAGAAAAACCGACGAGTCCTTAATTCCGGCGAGTCCTATGGAAAAAGGCTTCTTCTACTCAACACAAATGGCCTCCGGTTCTCAGTCCAACCCTGTTCTTCCCTTGTATCTGATCTCGTCTTCATCGGAGAACTACCATATGTCCATTGCCAAGCTTCATTGCCACTGGGGTGGCGGATCTGTCATCGGCAACATGAAGGTGGCCATTTGTGCCTCTAGTGCCGATCGAGATGGCATGGTTAATAACAATGAGTGACTTCTGACAAGAATATAACAGCGATGAGTAACTTCTGACATGTAATATGTATTTAGTATTGTTTTATACGATCTTGATCAGGCCAAAATGCTTTTCAATACAACCCTTTGAATTACATGTATGTCACTCCAAGTCTCATCGATTTTAGGGTTTAGGGTTTATAATTCGACCTTCGGGTCTATTGTAATGAAAATTTTGACCTCCGGGTCTTTATCAATGAAAATCTCTTTTATTCCATTGTTGTGTTTATTTCATTACGCGATTTTTGCCTAATTCCCCTTTAATCTGATATCCCTTTTCTGATCAGATCTGATCAGTTGAGGTACCTTACTCAACTGATTTTATCTATCTAGTTAGTCTCTTAACCAACTGGTCTTGGAGACTAGTCCACCAAACATTTCTGGTGCACTTTCTCCAAGGTCCAAAAGCCCTAGCTCATTGTATAATTCTCTGAATCTGACTTCAGCTAGTGGCTTGGTTAGGATATCAACTTTCTGCTTATCAGTATGGTTCTTTTCCATTCTGATGTTCTTCTTTTCAACATGATCTCTTATAAAATGATGTCTGACATCCACATGCTTGCATCTTGTATGTAGAAAACGAGATTCTGAGTAATTGCAATAGCACTATTCTTATTCACGAAAAAATAGGTATGTTCATAGCTACAATGTTATAATCCCTCGACTCTTCGACTAAGCGAGCGATTTAGGAACAACAACTTCCTATGACCATATATTCTCGCCTTGATTAGTAGATGTGGCAACTGATGTCTGCTTCTTTGAAAACCAAGAGATCAGTTTACTACCCAAAAACTGACATGTACCTGAGGTTGTTTTTCTATCTATTCTACAACCTCCATAATCAGAATCAGAATACCCACTAAACTCTAGATTATCATCTGATGGGTAGAATAAACCAAGGTTTACTGTCCCCTTCAGATACTTAAGAATCTGCTTAGCCGCTTCCAGGTGGTTTTGCATTGGATTTGCCTGAAATCTGGCACATACACCTACTGCAAAAGTTATATCTGGTCTGCTGACAGTCAGGTATAGTAGAGATCCAATGAGAGCCCTGTATTCTTTCTGATTAGTTTTCTGACCATTCTCACCTGGATCCATCTTGAATCCAGTCATCATAGGAATTCTGGCTTCCTTACAGTTTTGAACTCCAAACTTAGCCAACAAATTCCTAGTGTACTTTGCCTGGCAGATGAATATTCCTTCTATACTTTGCCTGACTTGTAGACCCAGAAAGTAATTCATCTGACCCATCATGGACATTTCGAACTTCCCTTGCATCAGCTTGCAGAATCTATCACATAAACTCTTGTTGGGAGATCCGAAGATAATATCGTCCACATAAATCTGAACCATCCGAATATTTTCTCCATCTTCTATTCTGAATAAGGTTCTATCCACTGTTCCTTTAGTGAATCCACTGTCTATCAAGAACTGAGATAGTGTATCATACCAGGCTCTAGGAGCTTGTTTCAGGCCATAAAGAGCTTTTCTTAAACGGTACACTTGGTTGCCTTTTTCAAAGTGAGGAGGTTGTTCAACATAAACTTCCTCAGCTAGTACACCGTTTAAGAATGCACTCTTTACATCCATCTAATACACAATAAACCCTCTATGGGCAGCATATACCAGAAACAGCCGAATGGCTTCCAGGCGAGAGACTGGTGCAAAGGTCTCATCATAATCAATTTCTTCTGATTGTGAATACCTCTGAGCAACAAGTCTTGCCTTATTTTTGGTTATGACATTATTCTCATCTTTCTTGTTTTTGAATATCCACTTGGTGCCAATCACATCCTGGTGAGTTGGTATGTCCACCAGTATCCAAACTTGATTCCTTTCAAATTGTTCCAATTCTTCTTGCATAGCTAGAATCCAGTTAGCATCCTGTAGAGCTTCTTCAATTTTGGTTGGTTCCTTCAAAGACAAATAACAACAATATATGGCACTTTCACCAACTGATGTCTAGTTTTAACTCTATCAGATGGGTCTCCGATGATCAGATCAGTTGGATGACTGGTTATCCAGGTCCTTCTTTTATGATTTGCATAAGTTTGGAGAACATCATCCTCTTCTGATAGTAAATCATCACTAGAGATTGGGTGTGGTGCAGAAATATGATCCACTTTACATGGACAAGTCTCAGCTGATGTTGGAATCATCATGTGTTGATGCTTGTCCATAGGAACATCAGGTGTTCCCCCTGAACCAGATGGTTCAGCTGTTACTGTCTCAGTTGTACCAACTTCTTCATTGACAGTTGTACGTACCTTTGGGTCTAATTAACCTGTTGAATCAGCA
Source organism: Stenogyne calaminthoides (assembly GCA_037126765.1). NCBI lineage: Eukaryota > Viridiplantae > Streptophyta > Magnoliopsida > Lamiales > Lamiaceae > Stenogyne > Stenogyne calaminthoides. The sequence goes on from JBBCBC010000020.1 coordinate 29,781,944, forward strand.
AGATCAAGTTTTGGAACATACACAGTTATGTGATCTGATTTCTTATCCTTGATACTTAGCTGATCCATTTTCTGTGCATCAGGTACCGGTTGATCTGGTACTACTTGTTCTGAGGCAGATTTCTCTTGTTCAGAAGATGTCTCATCAAAGACCACGTGAGGTGTTTCTTCCACAACTAGGGTTCGCCTGTTGAACACCCTGAAAGCCTTGCTAGTTGAGGAATATCCTAAGAATATACCCTCATCTGACTTGGCCTCAAAGGTTTTCAACTGGCTCTTCCCATTATTGTGTATGAAACACTTGCACCAAAAAACATGGAAGTAAAAAACACGAGGTTTTCTGCCCTTCCACAGTTCATAGGATGTTTTGAAGTGAGTCTTAGTCAGAGAACATCTATTCTGAGTGTGGCATGTAGTGTTGATGGCTTCTGCCCATAAACGACTTGGAGTTGTATGTTCAGCTAACATAGTTCAAGCAACTTCTTTGAGTGTTCTGTTTCTCCGTTCTGCTGTGGTGTTCTTGCAGCTGATGTTTCATGCTGTATTCCAAACTTAGTGCAAAAGTCAGTAATAAAGGAGTTCGGAAATTCTGTACCTTTATCGGATCTAATTTTTACAATACTGACACCCTTCTCATTTTGTAGTTTCTTGAGCAGCTCGGGTATCTTTGTTGTTGTCTCATTCTTCTTATACAAGAATACCACCCAAGTAAACTTGGAATAATCATCCACGATCACCAGGCTGTACTTGCGTCCGCTGAGACTAACTGGTGTAACTGGTCCAAATAAATCCATATGGAGCAGTTGCAATACTCTGCTGGATGTTGGTCATGGGATTCCCTTGAATGAGGTTTTTACCTGTTTTCCCTTCTGACATGCGACACATGTCTGATCCTTAGAGAATACCTCATTCGGGAGACCCTCAACCAAAGACATCCTTGCTATCTTGTTAAGAGTTTTAAAGTTCAGATGACTCATTCTCTTGTGCCAGAGCCAACTGCTGCTTTTGGAACTCTTAACAATCAGGCATGCATTTCTTGGACAATTGTTCCAATCTGCAGTATAGATCGTACCTTTCCTTGAACCAGTTAACAAGATCTGTTGAGTAGCTCGATTCTTGATAGTGCACTGATTAGTCGAGAACTCAACACTGAATCCATTGTCGCAGAATTGTGAAACCGATAACAGGTTGTGCTTTAAACCATCAACATACGAGACTCCAGTAACATGTACATCATCATTCTCTAAGGTTCTGAATCCTCTGGTAAAACCAAAGTTATCATCACCATAGAGTACACGTGGGCCTTCTTGTTCTGTGTAAGAGCTAAGGAGATGTTTGCTTCCAGTCATGTGCCTTGAGCATCCACTATCGATGTACCAGATAGTTGCTTGTACACCTCCTTTGTTGGCCAAACCCACACGAACCTGCAATCATATTAGGCTTTAGGTACCCCAGTAGAATTGGGTCCTGGGGGGTTTGAATTACCTTTCGAGATTCAAACATATCTGGCACCTTTGTTAAAAACAGAGGGCTTGATATGTCTCCCATAAACATCTATATAATCATACGTCTCTTCATATGCAATCTGATCAGTATGATTATTATTGTGAACCTTGGATGAACCAGAAGACTTGGGATTTTTCATTGATATTTGTCGTCTTTTAATCCAGTGGGGCTCAGGTGCAGCAACCCTAGGTTTCTGATTATAAGGGTAGATACGACTGCTACCATTAAAAGATTCATATCTTTTTGGCATAGACGGTCTTAGCAGTTTACCATTAGCTTGCTTGTTAGGCAGCTGGACCTGATTCGGTTTTGGATCAGATTTCCCTTTGATAGGTTGTCTTTTCTGATTCCTAATCTGCTGATCAGGTTGAGGTCTCTTCAAAAGAACTGGATTCTTCTGTTGATTCCTCGGCTGATGATTGATCAGTTGGGGTCCATTTCTGTTCCCTTTCTGATCAGGCACTTGCCTTGCCTGGTCAGCTGATCCTTGTCCCTTATCTGATACAGATTTTACATTTCGTGTATCTTTTTCAGAAACTCGTTTGATTACACTTTTCTTAAGTGAACCAGAAGGGGCTTTTGAGGATGCAGAAGGGTGTTCTTACCCAATTCACTTCTTATTAGTTGTCGTACGAAAATAGTTGTTCAGATCTTGAACAATCTTAGATGATTTTGTAAAAACCCCTATTTTCTTACGCAAACTATCCTCAGTAATTTTTAGACTCTCATGCAGTCGGAAGAGTTCATCAAACTTAGTTTGGAGGATTCTGAGGTCATCAGCTTGCTATTTGTTAGTAGCTAGTTGTTCCTTAATCAGTTTATCCTGATCAGAAGAACTAACTTTCAGAAGCTCCAGTTCTGTAGTCATTTTCTGAACAGTTTCATCTGATTTCAGTTCAGCAGCTTTTCTTACAACATTTTCTTTAACAAGTTAATGTTCTCTGACCTCAGCTTATCATTCTCAGCTTCCACTATCGTATAAGTGTCTACTGCATTAGAGAGATCATCAAGCAATTGCTCATTATAGAGCTGCAGGTCAATCTCTCCAGCAGGTGTGCTCAGAACAACAGGTGTGAAAACAGAAAACACAGAAGGTTTAGAAGATACCTCAGATTGGTCTTCTTCCTTAGCCATAAAACAGATGTCATCATCAGATGAGAACATCAGATCATCAAAGTCGTTGATATCATTAGCATTGCTCATCAGGCAGAAATCTTCTACAGATGAGTAACTAGAGTCCTCAGAAGGCAGATAAGAATCATCAATCCCAGATGTATCAGCAACCATGGCTTTTCTGTCTCTATATCATTGCTCTCTTCTGTTCCGCTTGTCTTCTCTTTCTTTCGGAGTCACGTCAGGACAGTCTGCACTGTAGTGACCTGGTTTCTGACAGTTGAAACACGCTCCACGCTCCACGGAACTTCTTTTGTCAGGTGAGTCATTCCGTCTGTAAAATCTGTCAGGTGACTTTCCTGTTTGCCTGTAATCAGAATTCCTCCTTTCTAATCTGTTGTCTCTTCTTTCCTCAGATCGATCATCTCTTTTCTTATCCTCTCTGCGATCCTCTCTATGATCATCTCTTCTGTCATCAGATTTATTCCTTTCTTGTGATCTGTCAGTTGACCTCCTATCTCTTCCTCTGTTGTTCTGATAATCTCTGTAGAATTTTCGATATTTACCCAGTTGAATGTTGGATCTTTCGAGTTTTCGGTCGTCAGCAAAGCAATCTGTTATGTCTGACTTATGATGTTTCCAATAGGTTCAGCCGGACTTTGAAATGCTGGCTTTTGAATTTGAATCTGTTGTTTTTGATGTGGCAGGTGTGACTTCGCCAGGCAACTCATCATCTTCTTCTTGCCCTCTTTCAATCAGATCAAACTCATGGGCTTTAAGACTCAGAAACAGGTTGCTAGGCTTCATCTTCGCAATATCTTGACAATCTTTTATCACAGTAACTTTCATATCCCATTTCTTTGTCAGAGATCTCAAGATCTTGTAGTTGATATCTTTGTCTGACATTTCTCGTCCCAGTTCCTGTAGCTTGTTGATAGACATAGTGATTCTTCCATCGAGCTGATTTATAGTTTCATTTGGCAGCATCTTCAGTTTCTCAAACTTTACCAGTTCAGCTTGCAATATGCTGTCTTTAATCAAATCATTTCCTTAGCACATCTCAGCAAGTGTATCCCACATATGTTTGGTTGTTTTGAGATACTTGATCTTCTCTCTCGTGATCTTATCCATCATCTTCATGATGATGTGTCTTGCAACCGTATCCAGATTTGACAGCTTTCTTTCTTCAGCATCCATCAGAGCTGGACTCTTTTTGATCCGAGTGCCAACTGGAAAATCCGGATCACCTTCTTCAGTTGGATTGTTATGATAGATGATGATAGGTCCTTGTTCCAGAACTTCCATCATTCTGCTACTTATTGCTCCCAGATGATTGCTCATGAGTATGACTCAATCTGCATACTCATCAATACAAAACTTGGGTAGATCGTGATACATTCCGGATGTATTATCCATTATTAGTGAGTTTTGAAAACAGATGAAATTTTATAAACTCGGGTTTTCAAGATCTGTTCCAGTGACCACAATGGTTCTTCCTCAAGAACCGATGATACTCAAAGCTAGTGGTCAGTAGAACCACTGCTCTGATATCACTTGTAGGTCCCGAACGGGTATCGTGAGGGCAGAAGTCTAGAGGGGAGGGGTGAATAGACTTCTGAAAATTTTTTCGTGCAAGATCAGGTGTGATGGCAGGTTGCCTGATCAGAGTGCGAGTAAATCAATTTGGACTGATATCCAACTTACTGATCGCCTGATGGCAAATTAGTTCGGTGTCTATCCATTTAACTTATGTGCGGAAGCTAGTTTAACCCGTGTGAAAAACCCGTTTTAACAAATCAGATTCTACAGTCTGTTTTCAATCAGATGACTAAAGTGTCAAACTGATCAGATTAGTTGCTTGGTGCAAACTGATCCTAACTCAGAATATGTATGCAATTTTAATCCAAGTAGTGTGCAGTAGTGTAAAGCAGTTAATAGCAAGTAAATACACACAAGATTTTATAGTGGTTCGGACAATCAGTCCTATGTCCACTCTTCCCTATCACAAGGGGCACCAACTTAACCAACTGGACTTAGTTTATTGTGTTAGTCCAACACAGTGCAACCAACAGATGTTTATAGAGGTCTCACTCAATCCGATCCCATAAATCAGAACTAGAAACCCTAGTTTGAAATCTTGCAAAACAAACTTAACCTAACTTTTGGGTTTGGGTAAAGATTTGTTGTTTGTTCCAACTGGAAATCTATCCTAGTGTTTATGTAGCCTAAAGCTAGAGGATGAGATTTCTATGCTAAGAACTAATGGGATGAACACTTATAAAATAAACTTGAGTTTTGTATTCTTCGTGCGGAAATTTTGCTATAGCTTAAGCTTGATGATAATTTATGTGTCTTCACTCTGAAGAGTAATCCCATATTTATAGACCTCAAAATCAAAGAGTTGTTGGAGAGCAATTTGAATTTTAGGCTATTTTTTGGTAGGTTGCAGGATTGATGTGACGTGCTTCAGGAACGGTATGGCCGAAAGCGTGAATAGTTGTCCTTTATAGCCGTTTGACTTAGCAGCGCCGAATCCCGCATTGTCAGCTCCATACATACGTGTCTCGATCTCATTGGTTAACAAGTACACTTTTCAGTGTTTGTTCTACCAACTAAAGTTGACATTCTTCTTATTCAGATCAACAACGTATGACTGGTGTAACATCAGTTGACACCTGGTGTGAGCTGACCTGATCAGATAAAACTGATCAGTCTACCTGATAGAGTCTTCTGGTGCAAGTTGTCTTAGCTCAACTAGCAGACTCGGCTGATGTAGGTGTTCAGGTCTTCTGGTCTTGATCTTCTGAAACTTTAGCTTCATGTCTTCACTTGATAATTTGACTCTCAGATCGTCTGATCTTCTGACCTTGTCTTGTCTTCTGACTTAACTCGTCTTCTGATCTTCTGACCTGATCTATACATATTGAGTTCCCCCTCAATATGTGACCTATCTTATACATCAGTTGTCTATACATTTCAGTTGGTCATCCTAACCTGATTCTAAGTTATCAGTCAGCTAACAGGTCTGACTGGTCCTATTACAAACTGTTTTGGAACTTCCATCAAAACTAATTTACAAATTTCCCAACAAAACCCTCTGTAAATTAACCCTCTTAAAATCCCTCGCGAACCCTCGTGAATAGGATCCTTCTTTAAAACCCTCTTTAATTAACAAGTGTTTTCTTTCCCTCTTTAAAAACCCTCTTTAAATCAGGCATTTTTTGTAGTGAATTAGACAAAAACTTGTGTGAACCCGAGTTCACCGTGAACTCGGTTCATTTAGTATCATTGTTATGTACAAAAACTCTCATTGTTATGTATAAAAAACTATTGCTGTTATGCACAAAAACAATTAATGCTTCGAAAATGTTTTATGTTTTTAAACAGTGATAGTTTTTACCCATTAGAGTGATAAAGTTCATGCATAGACTTGGTTCATGAGAGTGTTACTCATAATCGATAAAAACTTGTATAGACCAGGTTCATGCTATGAAACCCGGGTCAAACTAGATCCAGACACTACAAATGGTTTATATATATATATATATATATATATATATATATATATATTTGAAATTCTTTCACATGATTTACCAACTTCAATTGTTTCTCAAATTCACCCACTCAACAAATTCTAAAGCCGGGATCGCCCGCCCCGGCCGTCGTGTTCGATGACAACTCCGATGTGAGTTCACCGTCTGGCGGCGATCATCTGGAGACTCTACGACTATCGAGAGTGGGCTTCCACGTGCAATGCATTGAGTTATGGTTGAAATCACATTTCACTTGCCCACTCTGCAGAACTCAACTCCCCCAAAATTATCTCCTTGAATGAGAATCAGTATCAGTTGGATGTTATCGTCTCTAACGTCATTCTATTATTTTGTTGGCATAGCAGTGATAGTTTTACAGAATAACAGTGAGAGTTTTATAGAATAACAGTGATAGTTTTATATCATAACAGTGATAGTTTTAGTTTTATAGCATAACAATGAGAGTTTTATAGAATAACAGTGAGAGTTTTATAGAATAACAGTGATAGTTTAAATTTTATAGCATAACAGTGAGAGTTTTAATTTTATATCATAACAGTGATAGTTTTATAGCATAACAGTGAGAGTTTTATAGAATAACAAGTGACGAATAAATTGAGGCCGAAAATTGGAGGCAAAAATTGGGATCAACCCATCCTTCAAAATATGTCATATTGAATTAGAGTTCATAGTGTGAATTTGGTTCACAGGAGTGTTACTCTTTCAATTATGCAATTGTGATTTGTTGTTGATGAATTTGTATTTTCGTTGTGCATATTTTGTATGTATTACGTGTTTGTAAATTTCAACAAAATGTTAGCGTAAAAAGTATTAGTTCCGCTACATATGCCCAAAACAACGTTTGACAAAAAGTAGACGTAAATCAAGTAATTTACCAAGTTATATGACAAAAATAAATTTTTTAACTACATTGAAACGATTTACGAAAAGGTAAAAATTTAAACCAAAATTTATTTTAAACTCTAGATACAGTCTTTCTTTTCCTCCAGCTTATATGATTACATCAAATGAAACATATGAATCAATGATGAATCCTTAATAATCATATAATATTAGCTAATATACATATCTAACGTCATCATATTATATATGACGTCAAAAATTAGATGGGTGCAATTGAAGGAACTATAAGCGCGAAACTTGTGAGTTTATAGGGAAGTACGACATGGGAATGGGTGCACGTGGCGCCTTCGATTTCTTTGGCGATGAAGAATCGTGTTTCTGGTGGGCACGTGCATCAGACACGCGTGAGGATGGCATTAAGCAGCTAAAGAAGCTCGCAAAGAAAGGCATGGTTGTGCAGCAGAAAAAAAAAAAGGGTTATGTATATGTGTAATGTGTGTATCAAAGAAAATAGAGAGAAGGAATATTATTGAGTGGGTGAGGTTGTGTTGTGGAAGTAGCAATATATTTCCATAATTTATAGTAGTGAAAGAGATGCATATATAATAATAATAATAATAATAATAATAATAAATAAATAAATAAATAATTTGGTTTGTTGAACGAGGAAAGGCTTGTGATTGGTTGTCAATATGTAGTCAATATATATATTAGCTTCTTCCACGGAAATTGCAACGTATTTTGCTTGAGTGCCAAGTGCACACGGTCTGAATATTGTTGTACAACTTTTACCATATATATATCGTAATCAAATGATGCTTTATAGTTTGGACGAATGCATGTTGAATCGTTGATGTTGTATCATGTATACTACATGGAGGAAATATCGAAAATACCGGTATACCGCACTTATCGTACCGAAAATTTCGATAAAATCGAAATTTTCGGTGTATCAAAATTTTCGGTACGGTATGGTACCGTACCGAAATTTTTGGTACGATAACGGTATGAAAATATAGAAAATTTTGGTAACCGAAATACCGAAATATTTCGGTATACCGGTATATATTGAAATTTCGGTACGGTATTTATATGTAATATCGGTACGACAACGGTATGAAATTTTTCGATATCAAAAATTTCGGTACTGTAACGGTATGGCAAAAAAAAAATCGATATGCCGTACCGTCCATCCTAGTATCCACTATGAGCCCAATTAAAGTTTTTCTATGTCATTAGTTTCTCAATACAATTAGCTCAGACCCACCCAACTTTAAAAAAATATATATAAAAATAAAATAAAATTGATTCGATCAAAATATCCCTGCTATATTATTTTCATAAAAATAAAAACTTCTTAAAAAAAAAAAAAAACTTGCGTGCCCAAGATCGAGGAAATAATATTATTCAAGAAAATAATTAATATTATTTAAAAATAGTATTTGACATGTGGATAAGTTGGCTAAGTTGGATGCCAAGAAGACAAGAAGAATCTGGTTACATATAAAGTTGGAGAGAGTTGAAAGAAAAAATACAATGGGAGGTATTACATATGAAGTTAGGCTCGATTTTCCAATGAAATAGCTGTCGAGATATGTGTGTTTTTCCATCGGATTTCTCCTTTATACAACTGATAACTATAGTAACTTAAATTTGTCTTTTTTTCCTTCTTCAGCGTTTGGTGTATGCTTCTTTCTTCCCAAGTTTATCACTGCACCGTCGGACGTCTGGATACTTTTGATCGTCGTTGTGGCGGGCTAGGACCTTTAATCTTGGTTGCACTTTCAGGTTTTTCTTTTTCTTTTGTTTGTAATATATGTGTCGGGGTTGTGTGAATTGTCTGTCTGTATTTCCACCGGCACCGCCTTGGTCGGGAACGCGTTGTTTGTCCGCCACCATCTGCTCCTTCCTCTGAATCGATTGGGCTCTAAACAACGGCCGTCTACGATGCCGTTCTAGCAGAGATGATGGATGAGAGTAATAGTTTTGGCCCGGCTTCGACTACGGTGCTTGATCTGGTAGTTATTGGAGTCCAATTTTTATGGTGTCCTGTGCAAGCAGTCACGGGGTGGCATGATTTTTGTCTCGGTGCTTTCTCTGAAGGCAAAATTCAATTAGGTAGTCCGTGTTTTCTTTTGTCTCGTTGCACTCGTTTGTTTGGATGGATTTGAAGCTTTCGGCTTGTTTCGAGAGCTATATACTCTTATGTAATTTTCTTATGAATAAAAGCTCTCGGTTAAGCTTTAAAAAAAAAAAAAAATATATATATAGTAACTTAAAAGGTTATTTAAGCTAGAGCCTACACATTAGCATTTAGCAATGTTTTGTTATATTTCATTTTATTACTTCGATCAATTTGTAATTTGTGTATCCCGTCCAAACAAAAAAAATAATTGTAATTTGTGTAATTTTTTTAATCGAATGTAATTTATCATATTCTTTTATTAAATTACGACATTCTAAAAAAAATATTGTACAAACTGCAAATTGATAAAATGTTATAGTAGGAGCGGATTTAGAATTTAACGGCGGGTTGGGCTGATTTTTTTATTTTTTTTTCGTCACATTAAAATTTTAAATTTATATATAATATTTTTTTAATATATTAATTTAGGTTGTGTCATATGGGGCTTCAAAACATAAAACTCATCAGTAATTAAGTTCGAATTTATCTATATTTTTAACAAAATATATTCCAAAAGATTGGTGTTCATTTATAAAATATGTTGCTTCTCTATTAATAAATAATATTTAATTAAAACAAAATCATACAACTTATGCTCAATATTTTTTTTAATCATTTCAAGAAATATTTATCAATTTAAAAAATTATCTCATTTATCTCATGTAAATATATTATTACATTTATAATTTCTCTTTTTCTAATATTAAAGTTGCCAAAAAATTATCATTATCACATTATATAACAAATATAATATAAATTACTCATACATATTCCTCAAAAGAAAAGGACAAAAATTGAGAGAGCATTGTACATATTTAATATTGAATAATTTAAATAAATAAAAATACATAATGAAAAAAAATAAAACTATATTCAGATGATTGTATTATAAATGTTTGGGTGTGAGAGCCTCAAGAAATCACATCCAAAATTACAATAAAGTAAAATCTTTGTGGATGAAATTCTTGAATTTTAATACTTTAATTAAGTTTTAATAAGAAGAAAAAAAAAAGAGAGGGACACGACAGATTAGGAAAACAAAATTATATCAAGCTATATCTTAATTTAATAACTAAACAGAGAGTGTTGGAATGAACTTTAATTTTAGATTGAGATTGCAAATTAAGTATAAAATAGGAAATAATATTGGGCAGCTTAAGTTTATATATTGAATTTTATTCACATATTATATATAAATATATAACAGGTTAGACTTGTAGTGAACTGGAGCTCAGTGCAGCGCCTAAATAGATCCGCCCATGCATAGTACGAATTGCAAATTAATGTAAACTCTATAGTTTAATAGATTTAAGTATGTTTGGCTCACCTTATAAGCTCTTTTAAAACAACTTGTAAACTGTCTAGAAATTTATAAGTTCTCTAAATTTATTTAGTAAAATAAATATTTAATATCTTATAATATCTTAAAATGAGTTCTTAAGAGCTTATAAACTCTAAACAAATAAGTTGAGATATCCTGATTTATTTTACTATAATTATAAGTTATACTCCCTTCGTCCACCAATTTTATGTCTGATGTTTTTGACACAGGTTTTAAGAAAAAAATAGATAAAATATGAATATTATAGAGTATTGTGGGGTCCATTTATAAATAAAGTGATTGTTTGTGAGTAAAATATAATGGTATTTGAAGTAATTAAGTGATGGTTGAGAATAAAGATAAAATAACTTTTACCAAAAATTGAGTGTACATAAGATTGGTGAAAAGACGAATAAGACAAGTGTGTATAAAATTGGTGGACGGAGAGAGTACTACATTTCATCACCCTAATCCGGCCTGAATCTGGCTCGACCCAACTCGAACCTGACCCGACCTGAACCTGGCCCGATTTCATTCCAGCCAAGCTATTTCAATATGAAAAATAATAAATATTTTATATTAAATTAAAATTAAAATAATAATTTCTTAAATTATAAAAATAATTTACTCCAGTTAAACACTTTAGGCTTCGTTTACTTTCAGAGTTGGGTTAGATATCAGAAGGGACAGAGTTTATTTAACTTGGGTTTACTAAAATATCCTTATTTCTCGAGCATCTTCCATGTCCTCTTTCTTATCCATAGAGACAATATCTATATGTTTCTCTTCTTTTCGTTCCCTCATCGTTCTTCTCTTCTCCTCTTCACTTTATGCCTCTTTTCTTATTTTTTTCGCTGACAAAAATTCATGTGTCCTCTCTCTTCTCATATGTCGGATCTGTTGCGTGACCGCTACAGTTGTTCGTCATTCCACCTGACCTTCATATTGTAAAGGCCAAAAATCATGTGGATAAGGTGTACTGTCCACTCTGTGCTTCCTCTCTTGTTCATATATCGTCTTCTTTCTCCAACACTGACCTCATTTTTCATATAACAGTTTTTAATTGCCGCCTGTTTCTGTTTATCCATTTCAAAGAAATGTATTCTTGTAATTTCTCTTGCACATTGACTAAATTTCTTCATTATTTCGAATAATTATGCGTTTATGTGGCACTGTGATTCTCTATGTATGGGCTTGAAATATTTTTGGAGTTATTTTCTGTGATTAAGTGATCATTTTGGATTTTTTAAATCATTTTAGGGATTTAATGGATTATTTTCAGTTCTTTAGTTTACGAGAAAACAGAGTTAAATGGTGTGTGGCAAAATGTAAAATCAATTTGTTAGGTTTTACCATGTCAATGAAATTTTAATTTTCTTTTCCAATTTATTTTTCTATGTTCTAATTCAATGAAATTTTAATTTTCTTTTCCAATTTATTTTTCTATGTTCTAATTCAAGCTATGCTTTGGAAGTTTTTCAATATTTCTATGTTCAAGTTTTTCTTTTCTTCATTTCCTTGACACTGTATTGCTTTTAAGTTGGCATGATATTGTTAGTAAAATTTGCTTGATCATCAATTGTCTCTAATATCCAAGATACATAGATGACAGAAAATAACAAACAAAACGAACCGAGCCTTTAATCCCAAATACCATGATGGCCGTGTTTAGTTTCAAGTCACTGTTATTGTGTACTCATTGATTTTTCTGTATCAAGATAATGTGAATATCTTGTGTCTATTTGTTTCTCATTTGGTTTATGACTGACAATTCATTTGTGAATAAAGAAAATTCTTACTTAGTATATTTTCTCGTGTCAAGATTCAGAGATAATTGATGACTTTATGTGTTTCATATCCGAGATATCTCAGGTGTGAAACTTGTGGTATTTTATGTTTGTTCCCCTAAACATAGTGGTATTTGTAGACTTAATATATTCATAATACAACTGCAAGATTTTTAATCAAGTGAGAAACTTCCTTGGTTTTTCTAATTACTACAGAAAATTTATAAATTAAATTCTTTCAGGAGTAACAAGAAAAAACTAACACAAACATTTTCCTTCAAGACAAAAAGAAGGGGAAATTAGTACAATTATCAAACAATTCTTTTTCAAGAATAAAGTATTATAATACTAGAGAAATGGCTTATCGGTTCGGCACAAAGCTGCAGAATAGTCTACCACATTTGGCCGGAGTTTATCCCTGTGTACCTACAGTTCCTTTTTCTGCTTTACCTCCATTTTCAAGAAGAGTTGTTAGATACAGAGCACCCCGTAGGGTGGTATTAGGCGTTGGGGTCTCATTTTTGCATCAGTTCATGAGCATGTCTTCTGCCAAATCTTTCATTGCTTCCTCCACGGAAAAGGGTGCTATTGAGAAGGTACATTTTTCTGCTTTCTTCTTGTTATTAATTAGTTGAAACTCAATCTGGTGTAATTTGATTTTGGGGATTTATTGAAACTTCGTAAATTGATTCTGGTGAACTAGTACTTCTCCTTCTCCCTAGTTTGATATCATTCAAGATACATAATTTTTTACCGTTTGCTGCAGCATACAGTCAATTATTATAGTCTCAAGAGTCTAATTGAACATATGATTTGATAATAAATAAAATCATATATGTTATATAGTGAGTTTGCATCTTTTACCTGTGTTATATAGGATGCTTGGTAAAATTGTAGAAATAGGGTGAGTATGGTGGATTCCTTAGTTTTTATCATATTGGATATTAGTGTATGCATTATTATTGATAATAAAGGTTGTCATACATTGGGAAATTAATAATTTGAACATCATAATTGGTCATGCATAACTTAGTTGTGTGTTACGATCCCACATCGGATTCACAAGAAATTGTAGATGGGTACTTAACTGAGAGTCAATCTTCCACTCTTGAGTTAGCTTTTGGGTGGAGTTAGGGCTTTCATTCTTGTGTTCTAAAGGTATTGGAAAATGTGGAATGGCCTCAGCAATTTCCCTTCAAGGAAGAAGATTTTCAGCACTTTGATGAGTAAGTATCTCAAAATCTCTCGTTGATGGAGTGTGTTTTTCCATTATCTCACCCAATTAAAAACTGAGGGTGCAAAACTTGATACATTCTTCACTTGCATTAATTTCTTCTTTCCTTATTAACCTCGACTTTTGTGGATACAATAAAAATTGATGCTTTAAGAAAATTTAGCTGTAGTAATATATAATATGTGCAAACTTTTAAGAGCACGTAATCTATCATAAAATGGGAAATGTTTTGTTTGATTTGGCGGTTACAGGTTCTTGTCACGCCCCCAAACACCCAGATAATAAGAATAGCATTAAATAAAAAAAACATAAATAATAGACAAAAGACTTGATTACAAATTTCATTATAAGAGTTTGTTTGATTTGGATGAAAAAATTTATAAGATACTAAATAAAATTATAGATATGAGGGCATGATGAGGTAGGGCGCTTTAGATGGGTGATGAAGTTAAAACTGCAATTGTATTTGTATAGGCCTTGTTTGTTTATGCTTTGGGGAGTGACTTTTAGAATTTCAAATCTCAAATCCTCATTTGTTTATCAGGATTTTGGTATAGGATTTTAAATCCTCCAAAATTCTACTATATAATACCTATAATACACCTATCTTACATTTTTTAAATACAATTTTCACACTTTCCAATTATTATTATATATCTAGCTCAATACTCTCTCTCCTCCTTTTTACTTTATTATCATTATATATATAATCAATCATTACACAATCATTCAATCGTTTCTACATTACTTTTTACAATATCATATTCTTTCAGTCATCTTCTTTTTCGAAATTCTACTTTATCAAATCCTACAAAATGCACACTCCCAAACATATACAAAATTCAAATACACTTTTTTACTTTATACAAAATCCTTCCAAATCCTCCTACAGGATTTCAAATCCCCCCAAAACTGTAAACAAACAAGAGTCTTGGGCTTTGAATGTGAGTCATCTATCTACGTTTTTACATGAAGGATGTCTGAACAGGTCAGCAGATACATTATTCTACGAAGCTCCACGTTTCGTCACTCATATCGATGACCCTGCAATTGCATATCGATGACCCTGCAATTGCTGCACTCACCATAAATACTACTTCATCTAGGTTTTCCCCCAAATAATAAATGAAGAGGAGCTCCCGGAGTTGCTTATATACTTATACATTATTTGCAGTAGCTGGGTAACTTCTATATCCATCCTTTTCTTTTTATCCAACTTTTTTGACATACTTGTTTTGTTGCAGATTTTGACAGAGTATGTTGTGCAAGACTTAAACGTAGATCCTAAACTCCCATACGAAGATAACACCTTTAACAAATGTGGTATATATGCTCATCTATATCACATATCTCGATTTAATTTGATATGATTGAATGCAACATTTCTCTAGCTATGTTCCAGGTTAGCGTCGACTACCTAGCAAAGCCTATCGACATTTTCAAGGAGATGGCTCGTGTCCTCAAACCAGGTGGCCTTGCTGTTATAAGGTAGGTAATCATTCGATTTCATGGATTCCAATTCTCAAACCAGGTGGCCTTGCTGTTTTAATTTTGTCTTTATAATTCTCTTTAGGCATAAATGAAAAGCTATGAGAATCCTGAGAATGGTCTTTGAATTTTTATTATATTAGGGTGTAGATATATCTCCGAATCCTGGCCGTTCAGATCCTATGTACGTCGTCTACTCCAGAAAATTAGCAGCCTGACCAAATTACGACGATCACCTCTTCCAACACATTTCAGGACAACACAATGTAAAGCAAATTGCAGTGGTCTAATCTATATTTATCACTTCCCTTGCTTTCTACTTACTTTCCCTTTCATATATACTTGTTCACTCATTCTTTCTTTCAGTTCTTCACAGATCTCCCCAATATAAAACTTAACATTCCGCCAAAACTTATACTCCCTCCGTCCTGCACTTATTTACACATTTACTGTAGACACGGTATTTAATGTATGAATTATTTATTAGTATTTGAGGGGATATAATGATTTTTAATTGAGGGTATTATATATCTTTCTACTTTATCATTAAAGTAGATGAGAGGATAAAGTGATTTTTAGTGTGTATGAAGTAACGGCATGAGGTATAATTTTTAAGATGTTGGGAGGATATACTTGTAAAAGCAAGGTTGGTTTATTGTCATTTAAAGAATGTCCAAACAAGTGTGGGCGGATCAAAACGGAAAATGTCAAAATAAGTATGGAAAGAAGGGAGTATATATATAAAGACAATAACCTTCTAAAACTAAATTATGTCATTTAAATACGTCTCATATTTTAAATTGTTTCAGTGTTCCATATATGAATTTGATAAGAGTGTGTCTCATGTACATTAGGTGTATCATGCACTCTATAGTGTATTATTGAAACATATAATTTATTGCACTGAAACATATTGTTTGTTTACACTAAAACATACAATTTGTATTCGTGAAATAAGTTGGTCTTTCAGTGTAAATAAATTGTATATTTTAATGCAACTAGTTATATATTTAAAATATACATTTTGTTAGTACAAGACCTGGTCATTTGTTAATATACTAATTATGCAGGCGAACTTTTAACTTTTAATCTAAACGTGTGTGCTATATTGTAAAAGTGAGAAAAATAATAATAAAAGAGGCTAAACAAAATATCTATTTTTCAACGTATAATAAAGCTAGTCATACTGTTTTTAAAAAAAACAAAACAAAAAATAGTCATACTAATTTTATTAATAGAAGGATGATACCGATAATGGCGGGTGAGCTAATCAACTCTTTTTTCATAATTGTAAAGTAATTTATTAAATATTTCTTTAAAATCACATCAAACATTTCAACCGGAATGTTCTAATAACATCCGAAAATTCTGACAACAGCCTAAAATATTCAAGTTTTCAACTAAACGAAAAATAATATAAAAGAATTTACATTATTTATGACACTATATTCAATTAACGTCATTTACGAAAAATAATTCTCTCTCCGTCCACCAATTTTATTTATTCTTCCGTTTACTAATTTTATGCACACTTCAATTTTGACAAAAGTTGCTTTATTTTTATCCCCCAATCATCATTTAATTATTTCAAATGTCATTGTACTTTACTCACAAACAATCACTTTATTTATAAATGGACCTCATAATACCCTATAATACTCTTACTTTATACTATATTTTTTCTTAAAAATTGTGTCAAAAGTGTTAGACATAAGATTGGTGACATAAGATTGGTGGACGGAGCGGGCATAAAAGATTTATTCCAACAGAAAACTTAAAAATATTTTGAAAAGTGATTTAAAATTTTGCATAAAACTCTGTGTGTTTAATGGCGAAATTTCAATTAAAATTTGTGGATAAAATAATAAAATAAAGATCTAGTACAAAATATACTAAGATCTAAATGGAATAAGTGCAAGGATTACATCACCATAATTAATATTATGTATAGAATGAAAATGATCCTTTCTGATTCCAATCAAGCTATAAATTGATCTGATTGTTGTCAGTAATGTTACAACATTAGAGCAACCTAAAAGACAAAACAACGATCCTATGAAACTAGAATGACTAACAAATTCAATAGTTTGATGCTTATTTGTTCCTCTTCTTTTGTTGTTCCATGCAGCTTTTATGAATAGATTTTGAGTTCAACTTCATTTACAACTATTAGATTAGTTTGGAATGACCTCGAAAACTTTCCTTCACTAAATCCGTTCATCTTTAAAAAAAGAAAGAGGTGCACGTACGATTGTGTATGAAATATGCATGTATTAATTATCTTCGACCTACTAAAATGTCTACATAGATCACACTACCCGTTATCCTTTTATGCCCCGTTTGTATCTTGGGAACATTATCCTTTTGTTTGTTTCCCCGTTAAACTTTAGATTGAGTTGTCGTATTTGCACACTTTGGGATTAGAGTACCCCTTGTACTCTGTAATGATATTTCATCTTTGTCTTTCAAAAAAAAAATATATCAATAAAAACGTGTTTTGCATATTGTGTTATTACTAGTTATTACAAATTTATTGGGCCGAAAGTAGGTCTTTTGTCCCATGACATGTGTAAGGCCACGATCTCAGACCTAAAATCAAAAGTTGAGATTGGCACACCCCAAACATCCTTGTAAACACTATAAATAGAGCTTTTAACCGTAGAATAAGGATTAGTCTTTGCATTCATTACATTCTCAATACACGAGCAAAAAAGACTTTAGGAGGGAACCTAAGAATTTCCCCATGTCTTGTCTTCACATTTATATTATAAGCATTTATTGTTTTTTTTTTTTCTTCTTTTTTTTGTGTAATTGTTGGTTGAGTGAACTAAGCCACATAGTATCCAAGAACTCAGCTCAACAAACCGTGAATCTAACACACACAAAACGACTTAAGATTCATGGAGCATTTGAAGTAATCAATCATGCAGTTCTAAGTATATTTTACTTATATAATAACCAACAAGAAGGTGGAAGCAATCAGAAGGAAAGGACGAGAAAATTGAAGCCCGAGGGACTTGATAGAAGTTGAATTTATACTCAACTTCACTCAACAAGATATGTCGCAAGCATGGTGTCTTTCAGGTGGTCTTACACAAAGACAAAAAGCATTATCAAAAAATCTTTCAACTCAAATAAGATTTAAGATATATTTGTTCCTAATATATTAGGGTCAAACCGTTTAACATATATACTCACAAATTTGTCCCTGGCTCTCGCCTGAATCTGTATCTCTCTAACTTTTGGGATTTGGGTATTACCCTCTCATGAATCTGTCGTTTCTCACGCTTTGCGAATTTGAGTTTAGCCAGTTGGAAAAATGCTATGAATTTGTGTCTGCATTGATTTGTGACCATGAAGGTGCAACAACGGTTGCTCACAGAACTTGGAGATTATCGAACTCAGGCCGAAAAATAATCAAACTAAAATAATCATTGATTTTTTCACTTTTTCTTAACCGAACCAATTTTTTTCGAATTTAAATATTATCGAATTCACCGTACCCAAAAACAAAATGAAACATCATCCATACCAAACTGAACCAAACATAATAATCGAATTAAATATGTATTAAATAATACTCCCTCCGTCCTATTTTTTATTATCCGGTTACTATAGACACGGAGATTAAGAAAAAATAGGAGATAATAGTATTAAATGGTGTAAAGTGGGTAGAGTGAGTTTGATGGGGGGAAATAATAGTATTAAATGATGTAAAATGGATTTGGTGGAGAGAAATAATAGTATTGAAAGTTGTTTTATTTTCTTTTTAGGAAATGGCCAAACAAAATTAGGACGACTATTTGTGGAAAGTGGACAATCAAAATTAAAACAGATGGAGTAATTCTTTTTGTATTAATCAAATTGTATTATAATGCTATTGAATTCAAGTCCAATCATATGATAGTATGATTTATCAGTTTAAAAAAAAAAATTGATAATAAATTAATGATCCCTACAAATTTAAATACATTAACTAAAGAACCACATAATTTAATTTTAGACAATTATATAATTAACTCATATACATAAGTCAGTTGTTTATTAACATGATATTAAATATTATAAACTATTGAGTTCATTGTTTACATACTTGTACATATTAAAAAGAAAAAGGGAGGAGTGAATAGCCAAAAAAAAATTCCGTCAAGACATTTTACACAAGAGGATGAAAATATATAAACTCAGGACCCGCTTGGTATGACTTGGAAATGGTAATGATAATGAAAATCAATGAGGGGTCAATCACTAAGGATTATTAATTGCATTATTATTGTTTAGTTAGAACATCTACAATGAGTATAATGTGAGATGAGTTGAGTGAGTGAGGATAATCAATTGCTTATTTCTATTCTCATTACTTGTATATCAAAACTACCAAGCAATATCAATAAGACAAAGTCTAGTATAAAAATTTTCATACATGAAAAAACTTTAATTTACAACCAAATTCAGTAATTGGTGAAGGTAAGACAAAATTGAGTGGTTCATAGTTCACTCGGCCCAAGTGGTTCATGGTTCACCCGACCCGAATAGGACATAGTTTAGAATTCATTATTTAGTGTTTAGGGTGTAGATGATTAATTTAAGACAATTTTATAAATTTTCATTCATGAAAATTTTCACACTAACCTACTCTATCAATAAAATTGATTTCTATCACCCACTTTCATTAACCCCAATCAAGCGGGCCCTCAATTTTATCATTAAAGCTCAATACAATAGGTTGAATATCAATTTATAGCCGTCAATCTTTTAAATGTCTCGAAAGGTCTACCTTCTATTTTTCTCAATCCAAGAACTGATTTAATTTTATTTTATTTTCCGTCTCAATTCTCATAATTTTTTCTAGTTCAAGATGTCGACAATAATATAAAATGTACACCTTTGATTTGCATTTTTATCATCATGTATGACTTCAATTTGAAATTTAAATTTTTCGTTGTGCTTTGCATAAAGACAAGAAATGTTTAAAACTGAAAATAGAAGTCCTGAATTGAGAAAAACAAAGAAATTACTGGGTTAGTGTGTGAATTTGTCGGTCATCTCGCAATTCCCTCGAAATTTTAATTATATATATACATACACATGTGTATATATATATATATATATCATATATATTTAGTGTGAAAATATTTTATAGAGCTTAATAACTGGTTTGTTCACAAGCTAACGAGCTTGATTTTGTTTATATTAACGAGTTTTGCTGAACGAGCTCGAACAAATATTTTTTAAACAGAAGCTTAAATAGTTCGCGAACGGTTTGATTTGATTACATCCCTCATTTTTGATTGATTCAATTTGCAATAATAAAAGTAAAAAAATCAATTAACACCAAGCATCACTTACTTGAATGAGATCTCCCCAGTTCCTTGCATTATCATGCTTGTCCCACTTGCATAACCTGATAAATCTCCAATTTATAATCTTGATGGGGATATTGAAACTAGTTTCATAATAACATGCAATTAACCAACTTCATAAATAAAGAAAAACAAAATACAAAAACTCATATGAGACGGACTCATGCATGAGACGAAATACAACTTAGCATAATTAACATCCACCCCTCCTAAAATGTTAAAGCGTCAATGATCAAATTACAATCCGTCTCACCGTGAGACCGCCTCACGCAAAAGTGTCTCAAAACAAAATGTTTGAAATTATTGTCATAAACAGGAAATAGAGGAACAAAGAATTCCCTCACCTTAACCTCCTCTGTTTCTTGCAAGCTCTTTGCAGTCTTCTTATAAAGATATTACCAACCTCCTAAAGATATTACCAAACTCAGTTCTTTCCATAAATAACAATTCATGCATTCAATTGATGGCTCACAAGAGAATTGCCCTTGGATTTGGCTGAATTAGTTGCAGAGAAAAAAGATATACATGCCAAGATACATAAACAGATTATATTCCTTCAGCTAACAAACCATAAGTAATCGGGCAATATTAAACGCCTTCTCTTTTGTATACTATACACACAACTCACTGAATTAACCAATGATAAGGATAAAGGACCAGTAACTCATTCATTTGTTACCAATGATAGATTATAAAGTTTGATTTTGCATGAGTTGCATCAGCCACTGAGAGATCCATCTTCAAATGATCATTTCTATACGGATGGCATCAAACATAGTTGGAAAGAGCAGTCCCTGAAAATTGCAAAGCATATCAATACTTAATGTGTAGTTTATGAAAGTAGAGCATAAATTGAACATATTCATTTAAAGCTAGCTTTCCAAGAAATTGACAAATACCGAACTTGGGAGATAGGAACCATCGAACACCACAATGTAAATTAGACACTAAACCTGGTGTAGCAAGCTGGGCAGAATCATAATTGTCGGAAGCAAAATATGATTCTTACTAGATGATGCATCATAAAACCCAAAGGTGATGTTCGTTTTTTGGGTTTAAAGTGATTTTTAGAAGCCAGCTTTTAAAATCAAGAGGATATTAAAATCCTGATAAATAATAAGGTGTCTGTTTGTTTGGGATTTTGAGTCGGATGATATTTAACTATATATCAATGTGTAGGAGTGAATGATATTGTATTCTAATATAATTGTTGGATGTCATTTTTTTTTTTTTGAGGGTCATACTCATATATCATACTATTGAAAGAGGTTTTAACAGAAGAACTTTACAAGTTCCCAAAAACCGAAGATACGGATCAGGGAATCGAATTACAATTATTCTAGGTAAACTATCAATTGGCAGAACCGTTTAAGAAAATAAAATACAGGAAATGATAATCAACTGAGATTTGTGATGAGTAAAGCTAGGAAGAGCATGGAAGAAAGAGAGGGTAAGAAACAAACCAGATGTTTTCCATATGATTCACTTGGATGAAGAAATGCGTCGTAGGGAAGAAATCCAACTACTTGAAGGAGCAGAGGTATCCACATTTCCATGACTAGCATTTGCTTCAGTAGATAAAATAGGTTTTGGGGCATTTCCTTTTCCCACAACAGCTGGAGAGAATGAAGTAGACGGAACATGTGCATTGCTCAGAACCTAAGAAAATAAGTATAACATGTGTACATCAACTAATACTGTTCAGAAAAACAACTAATACCTTTCAGTAAAACTACTAATACCATTTAAAAATGGACTTGAGTTGCATGGTTCAACTGATGCATAGAAGTATTTGCCTAGCATTTAATATTTTTCAAACAGGAAAAGGAAAAATCATTTGTACTTCATATCAACATGGGAATTGCATACATTTCTATCAAGGGTAATACCATTTAAAAATGGACTTGAGTTGCATGGTTCAACTGATGCATAGAAGTTAACATTTGCCTAGCTTATTTTTCAAACAGGAAAAGGAAAAATCATTTGTTGGTGACTTAAATTGCTTGTTGGTGACTTAAATTGCAAGCGAACACCAGAACTAGCAGCAGCAGTGTTTGACCTCATACGTTCACCCAAATCAGCTTGAAAAGGAGCATTACTGCCTGCGGACGCCAAACAAATAAAAGTTGCAGAAAATTCCATAAACGGTATCATTAAAAGACAAAGATATTGGATGTCTTTGAATTATATTATCTTCTTTCATATTCGATACCATATTTCAATATAAAATTAGATTAAATGATTGAGCCATGACTGAAAGATTAAAGCAAGCTTCATAATGGCCTCAACAATCAAATTGCAACCCCTTTTGTTACTGTCATCTAGAAAAATGGAACAGTATGAAAGCTTATAACCTTGATGCTTTTCTGCATCTGTTGGAGCTGCTTCACTACTCTCTCCAGGAATTGGCTGTAAAAGTCCCAAGTAAATACGACATTGGTAAGCCAATTAGAGACCAGACAGATTATTAGGAAGATATGCATGTCAATTTATGAATTTATGCAGCAAAAATATATATTTCTTGGCAAGAAAGGTAACTTTTTAGCACCACAAGAAGTAAAGAAAACGATAACATTGAACACTACTGATACCCGTTTCTGTGTTTTGCTTATTTGTGCTTGCTGATACTTCAGAATGGTCCAGTCAAAAATGTAGTCAAACTCATAACCTGGAAGCAGCAGTAAAATACAAGTTTTAAGAATGAAAAAAATGCACAAAACTGAGAAGTAATCTAGTATTCTATCTCCAGTTTGATTAAAAGAGTGAGTCTTATAGTAAAACAACTAATACTTTTTAATGAAACAACTAATATTATCAAACTAATACTTTCAACGGAAAAACGAATACTATCACACTAATAAGACTAGGCTATTACCTTCGCGGGTAAATAGTTCACGGAATAAGCGTTTCAAAAATCCATAATCGGGCCGCTGATCAAATGTCAATGAGTGGCAGTAATGGAAGTATGAGGCGAATTCCACGGGATGGGACTTGCACAGTACCTTGAAAAAGACTTACTATTGCATAAAAGGAGTGTAGAGGCTATCAAAAGATATTGAAAGACATCAACTTATGCAATTACCTCAATAGGAGTTGATAATTTCTTCTCACAAATCTTATCGTATTTTTGCTTCTTTGTGGCAGCTTTCAATCCCTGCCATGGGAGGCTATATGACAACTTATAGTTGGTTAAAATGAAAAGGCAATAAATGATATTTCTGGAAAAGAAAAGTAATAATAATGAAATAGAATATGGAGAACAAAACAAGCAAATGCGGACCTTCCTCTCAAGAAATAAAGAAGTACATATCCTAGGGACTCCAAATCATCCCTCCGACTTTGTTCTACAAAAAACAGGGAAAACAGGAGTTGAAAACCCATCATGAAAACCACCATTCAAAAAGACGAGAAGGAATCTCCTGTTACCAATTCCAAGATGGGTGTTACAGCTTGCATATCTCGCAGTTCCTGTCAAATTTTTATTCTCCCTGTACAAATAAAAGGTAAAGCGAAGGAGTCATAACAAGGAAACCAGCAGCGAACTGTTCTAACTGTAAACAAAGAGATACTACATTTGTGGAATCAAATTAGACCATTGGGAACAAAGATAATGCAATATTCAATCTCACAAAAAAAATATTTGAGAAAAGACAGAAACTTCAATGAACTTGGTTCACGGAAGTTTTATGGTGAACTTTGTATCACTGTTTATCATATGAAGTGTCACTGTTTAGTGATTTTGAGAAGAATGACACATAAAATCAAGCATTTTTTATAGGTAATACTTTGTATGCTAAAATGTGATACTTTTGAATAGAGTACACGTGAAACTGGTTCACAGAAGACCTACTCTCGAGAAAATACAAATACTTCTTACATCGTAGATCAAGGTGCAAAGAACATCAACATCACATCAACATTTTGAATTTCAATAGCATAGAAACTGCAAACACTAGCAGAAAAGCACCTGTATGGAATATGTCGGTTTGTTGTTGAATCACGATACCTCTTAGCCAGACCAAAATCAATAATATAGACCTGCTAGGTGCAAAATGAGAGCAAGAACATGAAGCAAAGAGAAGAAAAGTCAGAGAAAAAAAAAACAAAAAACAAACAAATCTTTTACCTGATTCGCTTTTCGACCAAGGCCCATGAGAAAGTTATCAGGTTTGATATCCCGATGCAGAAATCCTTTGGAATGCACAAATTCTATTCTGGTTATCTATATGAAACAAAAAATGATAAGCATCCTGATCAAATTACCTTGCATGTTGAAACAAGAAGGGAAGAAAACTCCAATTTTCTCAAGTATGAAATTACCATTTGATCAGCCAACATTAAAACAGTCTTCAATGAGAACTTCCTACCACAATAAACAAATAGATCCTCCAGGCTGGGTCCCAGCAAGTCGAGGACAAGAACATTATCCTCCCCATTGACTCCAGACCACTTTATAGCGGGTATACCACCTAACAGAGATAAGTTCCGAATAGTTTAAATAGGATTAGAATCGCCAACTTAAGCAAGTAGATTTTACTTATTCTTAATTCCTTTTATCAGGCCACAAAGTGGGAACAAATTGAAGTCACGAGTACAATTTTCCTAATCAATGTAGCAATTTGAACTTGAAAATACCCAACTATCAATGGATACCTTAAAATTTAAAATAAATTCTATGTCTATCAGGAAGCATAAGTGATGACACATCATCATAATTATGTGTCAAGGGAGGAGAGCTAGACATGTGCATAGCAATTATAACAAGAGATACATTAGACACTACCTAATTAACTTCTCAAAAGTAATAAATGAAAGAAATGTGGATATTTATTTCCTGGTACAGTAATAGACCAATTCTTCTATACGCCAATTCACACTCATGCATACATAAAATCCAAGCCATATGCACACTGTATAATTCCGGATGCATTGCTACGTACTTCCTCCTTGAAGAATATTGTATAACTTGGCTTCATAGAGAAGTTGTGGATGCTTTGTTTTATTATTTTCCTGCAAAGAAACACAAATGCTAGTCACACACTAAATTATCTCTACTGAATATTTCTTTGTGCAGTTATAGCACCCGAAGCAACCTTTCTAACTACTAGTCAAATAACTTTGGGGCGTTGAAAACAGACTACCATTCACAGAAGTAGTCACATTTCCATTTAACATGAGGCCATTGGTTCACTGGTTCACTCAATACTTTTACGAAAATAAGTCAACACGAGATAAACGATAAATATCTTTTCAAATATACAAATTCACACAAAATGGATTGGCCCAGATGCACCCAGAGACCTTTTCCTAACTTAATTCCCACACAACTCATAAAGAAAAAAGTACAAAAGAATCCACAAAGCTGCATGCAGATTTTCAGTACATTTCAATCAATCATGAGAAAACATACACATGGACAATTACTCAATTAGAAACAAAGACCCAACCATTCAAAATTTTAAACCTAAAAAACTGCTGGAACTTACAATCTTCACTGCAACAATCTCGAAGGTATCGATATGTGTAGCTGCACAACACAGAATTGGTAAATTAACAAAAGTTCAGCAACGAAAACATTAACAGAAAGAACAAAAGAGGCTGAGCACACTTGAATACAAACAAGCTCACCAAGAAATATTTCACCAAATGATCCACTACCGATCTTACGGCCGAGCTTGAATTTACCTCCCACTATGCGCTCCATCAGATCAACGACTCAAATCCAATCTAAATTATCATAAATCGAATCCAAATTCCACAGAATCGTGGTGGGGAATTGCAATAAAATTAGTGTACGGAAAACGAAAGGCGCATACAGAGTAGAGGGTTTGTTGGGGGAAGAAGCAGGGAAGAGAGAGAGGGAGAGGGCTTTGACGAGTTGTACCTAGCTCACTGGAGCTGGCAAAATGAATGGGAAAATGGATTAGGAGAGAGAATGGGGCAATTTGGGAATTTCAGAGGCATTTGAGTAGGTGGAGCTCTACGCAAAAATGATTTGTACCTCATAATTTAACAATGCGTTAACCCATAATTTACAATATTACATTATACAAAATAAGTTAATACACATTTTAGTAAAAAAAAATTATAAATCTTTCTCTAAAATTTATTTATATTATAAAATTGATACAATTACATTTTGGTAAAAGATTTTTTTATTTTTTACAAAAGATAAAGATTTTTTTTTTCAATTAATATTTATCCTATTTTTTTTCAAAGATTTTTTCTCAATTTATTATTATTTGTTAAAATTTGGGAGTAATATTTATTCCAAAGATTTTTTTTTATTTTTTCACAAAAATATTTTCTCAATTCATTATTATTTGTTAATATTTTTTCCAAAGACTCGCTTCTCAATTTGGCAATTTTTTCCCAGGGATTAAGATTTTTTTCCCTATTATTATTTAATATTTATTCCGAGATATTTTATATATTTTTTTAAAGATTTTTTCTCATTTCATTATTATTTGTTCCAAATATTTGTTTTTCAATTTGGCAAAAGATTTTTTCTATTTTTCACGAAGATTTTTCTCAATTCATTATAATTCGTTAATATTCTTTCCAAAGATTTGTTTCTCAATTTGACAAATTTTTTTTATTTTTCCCCAAAAATTAAGATTTTTTCCCATTATTATTGCTTAATATTTATTCTAAAGAATTTTTCTATTTTTTTCCAAATATTTTTTCTAATTAGTTATTATTTATTCCTTTCTCAATTTGGCAAAAGATTTTTTTTAATTCTTTTCAAAGATTTTTTTTCCATTATTATTTATTAATACTTTTTCTATTTTTTTTCAAAAAAAATCTCAATTTATTATTATTTATTAATTTTTTTTCAAAGATTTGTTTCTCAATTTTACAATATTTTTTTGAAGATAGTTTCTAAATTTAGGTTGATTTATGCTATTATAAACTACCCCCGAACCAATCTTAACTGCATTTTTTCCATTTTTTGAGTCTCAATCTTAACTGCAAACTTCCTTAAATGGAAATACTCATTTTATCACTTTATCACATAAAATACTAATAAACAACTCTTTCTACCCCCAACTATTCATCACTTTATCACTTTATCACATAAAATACTAATAAACAACTATTTATATCCATAACAATCACTTTATCACTTTTTCTTAAAACTCAAGCACACAGTAACCCATCAGTTAAGATTGGGACGGAGGGAGTATATATATATATATATATATATAACATGGCTATGAACATTTGATATATTATTTCTGAAGGATTGCTAGAATCTAGTTAATTCCTACCTCTTAGATTTATAATATAACCTTATATTTTGTATATTATAAAACCCAGAAAACCCAAAAATAGTACATCCTCAACTCTGTTCTACGTCGTGTACTCTGTTAATAGGTATTTTCTTCATCATCTTTTTGTTTCTATATTTGTTTCTAATGTTTTATGTATCTCCTCGTTTGTTTTGTTTTGTTTTTATAATGGTTAATGTGTACTAAAATCTTAAAACACCCCCCCCATCTAATGGTATCAGAGCTGTAAGATTGTAAGGCCAAAAGACTTGAACAGGCTTAGTATTGAGGTAGCCAGAGGTGGTGTAAATCATATTTACAACTCAGAACCCGTCAAGATGAGGAATTATTATTTTACAGTTTGATTATTATTTGAAGGAAGGTTTCTTTTAGGATTTGGTTATCATTAACTTTATTTGTACAAGTTTTTTGTTGTCATAAGGTTATATTCATGGTTAAGAAAAATGGATTGTTAGCTGTTCTAGGATAGGATTTCTTCTTATACAGTTAAACTTTCACTAAGCTTTTAGAATATTGCTGATTATTAACACTGGAGTGTAATAAGGCTATAACTTTAGTTTTAATTTTTGAAGAACTAAAATTAGTAAAAGTTGATATTAAAAATTTAGCAAAAAATTTAGATTTCTTTAAAGATCAAAATAATCAGATTATTTCTGAATTAAAATTATTAAGAAAAGGTATTCCATCTCATACGGATATTCAAAAAATTAGTCTTAAAATAGAAAATTCTAAATCAAAAAAGGTTGAAACTGAAAAATTGTTAGAAGAAGTAAATTCTAGAGTAAAAAGATTTGAAGAAAGAATAGAAAAAGGTAAATTTAAAGAAAATTATTCTGATTTAAGTACAGAATTAGAAAATATTACAAATTTATTACTAGGTTTAAAACTAGGGTAACCAAAAAAATTAAACCAACAAAATATAAATTTTGGATGCTCGATAATGAGTAGTTCTTATTTTCCAGAAACTTCTAGTATAATTCATGGTCGAAATAATACTTCAAACATAAATAATATTATATCTTCATATTCTTTTTTGAATAGAATATTAAGTAAAAGATCTACTAATAGCGATCAAAATTTGGTTCAAATAGAAGAAGAAATTGATATGGATCAAATTTTAGAATTATATAATAATCATCAATTAAATATTTTGAACCCTAAAATTATGTATCAGACAGGAATGATGAATATGAATTCGATATTAATAAGGAGTAGCAGAGAAGAAGGTATAAGAGTTACTAATAACACTTATACTATAGATTTAATTACTCCTTAAACTATAAAAAAGATTAAACAAACAAAAAAAAAAGTTCGCACATATTGGATTAGTTGTAATTGGTCTAAAAGGATTAGGAAGAAAAGAATAGGAACTAAAGTTCTTAGTTTACTATTGGATAAATCTTGGAAAACAGATGTTAAAAAAGTTATCATATCTGGCATGGAAATAGATATGAGCCAAAATAGTGCTTTATTTTATTGTGCTCCTTCTATTCTAAAAGATATTAATGATATAAAAAAATTAAAAACTCGGAATTCAATCTAAAGGATATGAAAATTATGAAAGTAATAAAATGCATACAATATTACCAGACACTGTTTTGATTAACAATAATACGGGTAAAGAAAGTATAAATAAAGGAGTTGCAAATTTAATTACTCTTCAATGCAGAGTATGGCTAGATCAAAATAATTACATCAATCTAGCAGCACTTCTAGATACAGGAAGTACCAAAAGTATGATAGGATATGATTTGATACCTCAAAAATATCATAAACTTATAGGATATAATTTAGAAACTAAAACAGTTGAAAATAGAATAATCAAAATAACTCACCATGTAGAAGCTTTAGGTATACAATTTTTGGACTTTGCTGGAAATTATAGTTTTAAATACGAATTACCACAAATTCTTATAAATCCTAAAGAAATAAAATACCAAGACTTCCTTTTAGGATTAAATTTTATAACAAGTTTAAATGGAAGTATAACTATCGCTAAAAACCATATCACTTTATCTAAACAAGTCTATAGTTTTCCCACAAATAGATATTCTCAAACATCAGAGTTCGCTCAAAAGCGTGGTGGGCTTGGTCAATTAGAATTTTTAAAAGAAAATAAAAGTCGATTAAATTTTATTAAAAATGATACACTCGCTTATTTAGGAAATTTTCTAAGTCATGAACTGGAAAAAGGACCAGATATTACAAAAAATACTAATTATCATATAATTCAAAAACTTGAAAAAGAAGGACTAATCGGCGAAGATATAACTAAAACAAAAGTAAAATATATTTGTAAAATAAAATTGAAAAATCCTGATATAAGAATAGTCACAGCTAATATTGAGTATAATCCTTTCGATAAAGAAGAATTTAAAAATCAAATTCCATAAATGTTAAAACAAGGACTTATTAATAAATCTGAAAGTCCTCATACAACTGCAACATTCATTGTAAGAAATCATTCTGAAATAAAGCGAGGAAAAGCCAGAATAGTATATAACTATAAAAGATTAAATGATAATACAATAGATGATGGATATAATATTCCGAATAAAGATAGCTTAATAGGACTAATACAATCTAGAAAAATCTTTAGTAAATTTGATTTAAAATCCGGTTATAATCAATTAAAGCTTGAAGAATGGTTTAAACCATGGACGACTTTTACTTGCTCAGAAGGACATTTTGAATGGAATGACTTAAGTTTCGGATTAAAAAATGCACCATCCATTTTCCAGAGATTTATGGATAGTATTTTTCTAAAATATGATTTTTGTCTTGTCTATATAGATAATATACTTGTAGCAAGTAATAGTATAAGCGAACATGAAAGGCATCTCGAAATAATATTTAGCGATATTAAAAATAATGGAATAGTAGTCTCTAAAAAGAAAATGGAGTTATTTAAAACAAAATTTTCTTTTCTAGGACTAGAAATAGGGAATGGAAAAATAGAACTCCAGTCACATATTGCAGAAAAATTAATAAATTTTCCTGATAAACTTGATGGATTAAAACAAATCCAGACCTTTTTAGGACTTCTTAATTATGCTAGAAAATTCATTCCAAATTTAAGTAAACTAGCAGGCCCATTATATAGTAAAACAACAAAAAATGGACAAATAAATTTTAATAAAGAAGATATTCTATTAGTTCAGAAAATAAAAAAGGCAATAAAAAATATAAAGCCGTTAGAACTCCCTTTAACATCTGATTATATCATAATTCAGTATGATGGATCTAAAGAAGGATGGGGAGCTATTTTATTATGCAAACCAAATAAGTATTCCAATAAAAGTGAAGAAAGAATTGCAGGATATGCAAGTGGAAAATTTGGAAAAATAGGAAAAAAATGGACGTCTTTAGATTATGAAATCCAAGCACTAATAAATGCGCTAGATAAATTTAAAATTATCTTAATAAAGAATTTACAGTAAGAACAAACTGTGAAGCTATTGTAAGATTTCTAAAAAATGAAAATAGCATAAAGATAAATAGAACTAGATGGATAAATCTTCAAAATCTTATTCAAGGTAATGAATATGTCATAAATTTCGAACATATTAAAGGAAAAAAATAATAATCTTGCCGACTTATTATCTCGAAACATTTCAAAATTGTTGAATGCAGGGTATGGAGCGAATGATTCTTAAGCCCAGAGGAAAAGAAAATTTCAAGAATCTAAAGTATTACAAGGGGAAAAATCAAAAGGATCAAAATCATCAATGGATATCTCTGATGATGAAATAACTCAGTCAAAAGAAATATCTAAAGATCAAATATTTTTTGGAAATATTCCTCTAAAACAATATTTAGATCCACTTCAAAAATTTAGAACTCTTGTTAAAGTTGATCAAAAACAGCAATGTTTGCTTGATAACATATGACATCTTCAAACACCTCCACAAGCTTTAAATTTTAAATTTCAAATCCTTAATGCATTATGTGCTTACTTTGGACAAATTGAAGTTCAAAATTACTCAAAATCAAAACCTGTTTATAAATCTCCTTTTAAATACTATGTTATTTATAAAGGTTTAAAAACTGGTATTTTTAATAACTTTAATACAGTTAGGCGATGTACACTTATTGCTGATCCAGTTTTTAAAGGTTTTGAAACATTTAGAGAAGCTATTGAAAGTGTTGGGGAAGTGTTAGGTCAAAATTTTTATATTGAAACTGAACAAGTCAAAAGTTTTTCTAAAATTACAAAATCTAAACCTGATGAAATAATTCAAAACCAATAGGAAAAGATTAAAACTCTTGAATTACAGGTTAAGGATCTACAAAAAAAGGCTCATACAACAAGAGCATGAAGTAAAGAGTTCTCAGTACAAATTGTTCGAAGAAACTCTGAATTACAAGGAAGAAACCATAAAGACTATGTAAAAGATGATCCAAAAATTAAACAAAGATCTAAATCAAGGTAAGATCAGAGGCTCTGCCTTCTGTTATGAAATTACAAAAAATACATTCGAAAAATTCAAGGCAAGATTAATGGATATACCATGGATTGACATTATGAAGCCAGTTCTTAATAGAGTTCCAGATCTTGAGCAGATTATTTCTTCAAAAGTGTTTAAAGATTTCCCAGAACATCTAATTAATCTACAAAAGGAAGTGCTTGAATTAGGTTTCTCTTCGAATTATATGAATAATTCGAGACTTAATTTTAAAATAAAATATAAAGGTGTTACTCTAAAACAAAGGCTTCTTTTGGCAAAAAACCTAAATATGAATCAAATTATTGCACAAGTTAAAGACGATGATGGAGTATATCGAAATGATATGCCTGGATTATTTGTCTTACAAATTGATCTAAATGAAACAAATATCTTGATATCTTAAAGTTTTATCAAGATATCTTTAAAATTTTTATTAATGTACAAAATCGAAAATGATAGATTCTTTTTTTAAAAAATTATTTAACAAATTAACACAAAAAATTGAAAATATTCTAAATTATCTTGGAGAAAAATTAATATTATAAAAGATTCTGCAAGGAATTGGGAATATTATAAACTTTATTATATAAAAAGCTGGGACCATCGAAAAAAAAAATCTAGCTGCCAAGTGTCCATTGTATCTAGCTTCCAAGTGTTTTCTAATTTTAAAACAATTTTAGAATTTATTTATGTTTTTCCTAAATCCACCCCCTCTTTCTTTTCTTAATTATTATTATTAATTAACGTGAGTAACGCATAATTAAACTTATCTTCTCATTCAGAAGAATCAGAACCACACATAATACGTTATGCGTAACCTAGCCTTTCTTCCCCAATAGACCCCTTGATATTATTGTTAATTAATAGCAACCCGCTTGATCTTCGCTCTCAGCAATCTATAACTATTACAATTTACCGGTGCATAGGACCTGCTATTAAGCAGTTTGAATCACTCTTCAACTCATGCAACTTGGATTACAACCTTAGAAGCAACGTCGCGAGGGGCGGTCGGTCGACCTCCGGATTCGTTATTTCTGGAATCCGAAAGACGATGAAGAGAGGCACGGAATCAAGTCCTACGGGTGAGTCTTCATACTCTCTGGTTAATGTAACAACTCTCTCTCACTTTTTAAGTTATAATGGTGTTACAAAATTCGCAATTCACCAAACACGTGGTGTGCAAAAAAAAAAGAGGTGATCCAATAATACCTTTTACATCTCTCTGGCTGCGAGAAAAGAAGCGATGGAAATGAAGGAAAACTGCTTTGATTTATGGATATTCCTCTCCAAGGTAAGATTTTCCTATCCATGATTGATTTAATGCATCAATTTGCTTGCTAATTAGGGCACAAATTGGGGGATAAAGTCAGGCCTGATGTTTGATTTGATAAAATATAAAATTAATTAATTAAATACTATACAAAAAATTATTGTTATGCTGAAAAGTGCAACTTATTTATACAAAAAAAAATCTGTTGTTAATATGAACATAACAGTTGCTTCGATCGAATAATAAAATATTTGTATTTTTATAATTTTACGCTTTTAAATACACTATGAAATTTAAAATCTTATTTATGACATCCGCAACAAAAAATGAGACTCACTCAAAAGTATTGGGTATTACAACCTACCGTTGAAATCAAAAGCCGAGTATATCTTTCAAGTAAGTCACTGTACTTTACTTGCAAAAATTACTTTATTCATTACCGCCATTATATAAGTAAGCCCTTTTAGTCTCTTTCGATTCTTCTACTTCTCTTTTAACCGTTTATTATGATAAATTCTATAGTATATGTTTTTATAACTTTTATCGACTACATAATCACCTTCTTACGATTAAACTAGAAAACAGTAAAAATGATCTACATCATGTCTGTCAAGTACTGGAAATCCCCGTAATTCTACCATTTTAATATATGCTCAATCAAATTGGTATGTACGTAGGATTCTTTGATGAATCAAATTTAATAATCAATGTTTAGATAGTTTTTTATCATCCCAAATCATTAGTCAAGTTTTCCCTGTTGATTTCGTTCTCTCATACTTGACCGATATGCAAAGCCCCTCCGACTGCCTATGGAACTCTGTAAAGAAATGGTTGTAGGTATTGGCGTAGAGGACTGTAGAGAGGAGCATATTGAGTTTTGTTCTTCTCTTAAAATTTTAACTACAAAGCATCTGATTATTTTATTCGGTTGTGTAATCATGCTAAAAAAGTTTTATACGCGTGGTTAAGGAAACTTAATTTTGATGCATCAGTTTTTTTCCATATAGGATGATGCAATATATGAGGTAGACGCGTTCTGCGTCGCACAACTACCCAGAATCAAAACATTGACTATTATGATTTCCTTCTTTCATTCTTGAATACTCGATTAAGCATTGAACATGATGACGTGCCTATTCAAATAACTTAATCAATTTATCTCAAAACACTAATTGATCATGTATGTCACATTTAGCCACAAAATCTAAGTTGACGTGCATCAACCGATGATTTTGATCCAATTATGATGAAAAGATGAGTATTCTCTCTAGATTCACTTTGAAGAATGAATCTTATTCTTGGCTCAACTACCACGCACATGCACTTCGTGATGAACCCAATCCAAGTCGTATCTACCCATGGAAGGGTGCAAGCGTTGGTCATGGTCAAAGTTCATCATCCCACACATGTCGTGCGATGGACCTCAAGTTAAAGGAGTATCGCATCGCTCCCACTAACCGAGACACCCGTAGACACATATAGTGGAAATACATCAAACGGTTTCTCGGATGGGTATACCAATACCCTCTAAGGTATCTGTGGATCCATCATGAGATACCTAGTATCTCGTAGTAAGTGAGATCTTACTACACTCTCTAAGAGTATGATGCAGATCGCACACCAATCTCCATTGCATCTTCAATATCCCATTCTTGATGATCCTTGATCGGGGCTATTTGAGAATCATGCTTAAGTCATCTGAGTTCTCACAACCTCAATGATAACAATGACTCATGGGAACACTTGTATGAATAAATGCAAACAATCAAACATAATATTCAAACAAGTGTATTGCCATACATTAATATTAAGTGAACTATAATATTAAATCAAACTGAATATCACCGAGTATTATGTCCTTACAATAGATTGTCTCTAGGACATTAACACTAACAATCTCCCACTTGGACTAGAGTCAACCACGTACATGTCTAACCCCTAGACCATCAAATGTCTAGTGTGTACATGAACACTCAGTGTTATGGTGAAAGGATCTGCCAAATTAAATATGTGGGAATACATTTTAATTATATTTCTCATATCGTTATGATCTATCGGATCAAATGATAAGCCTGGTACTGCTTGTCGATCTCGGTTCCTTTGCATGCGAAATCGCACCAACGTTGTCTCAATACAAGTTTATTAGACAACTGGCACTCGGAACTACCCCTAGTTCTTTTAAGAACTATAAAATCCAGAAACCCTTCTTGAGGCTTCTGATACAGCAATGTACTCAGCTTCGGTTGTTGAATCTACGGTCGTCACTTGCTTGGAACTATTCCAACTGACCACCCCATCATTGAGAGTGAAACGTAACCTGACTGTGATTTGTAATCGTCACAATCGGATTGGAAACTTGCGTCAGCATAACTAGTCACTACTAGTTCTGACTGTCCACTATAGACAAGGAGACATTCTTTAGTTCGTCTAAGATACTTTAGAATGGTCTTGACAACAATCCAGTGAGATTCACCCGGATTCTGTTGGTATCTACCAGTGATGTTGATAGCGTAGGCCACGTTTGGCCTAGTGCAAGTCATGTCGTACATGATTGACCCAAATGCATATGGGACATCTTTCACGTGCTTGATATCAGCTTCAACAGAAGGACAATCCTTCTTTGAACTCTTTATCCCATGATTTTCCGATAGAGATGCTCTCTTAGAGTTCTCCATCGATAAACACTTCAACACCTTGTCTACATAGGTGGACTGTGACAGCCCCAACATCCTCTTGGATCTATCCTTAGGATGAGCAGGCTTCACCAAGACCCTTCATCATGAAGGTCTTTAACAACAAATCTTTAATGGATTGCATTTAACGGGATATTGTTTCCCAAAATCACTATGTCATCGACATACACGATTATGAAAACAATAATCTTCCCGCTGCGTTTACAATAAACACAAGGATCTTCCGAATTTCTGATGAAGTCAAAAGACTTGATAGCTTCATCAAATAGGATATTCCAACTCCTAGAAGTTTGCTTCAATCCATAAATGAATATCTTTAGTTTGCATACTAGATTAGAATTTGACTTAGATATAAAGTCTTTCGGTTGTGTCATAAACACTTCCTTATCAATGTCTCCATTGAGGAAAACTGTTTTGACGTTCATCTGTCAAATCTCATAATCATAGTGTGTTGCTATCGCAAGTAAAATTCGAATGGATTTGATCTTTGCAACTGGTGAGAAGGTCTCGTCATAGTCAATGTCTTCGCGTTGACTATAACCCATCACTACCAACCTAGCTTTGTAGGTTTGTACTTTTTCATTTGCATTGGTCTTACGCTTGAGGACCCATTTGCAAAATATGGGTCTAACCCCTTTAGGCAACTCAACCAAGTGCCAGACTTGATTAGTGTACATCGATATCTGATATTGCTTCAAAGTAAGTATTAGGATCGTCCTTATCCGGTATGTCCACATTATCAAGTTCCTCCAAGAGGTAACCGTATCTAATGGGCGGATTACGATTCCTAATTGACTTACGGAGCTGTGGTTGTGCAGGCTGTACATTCTGATCGTGAAAATTTTGTGGTGCATCAATTTCATCAATGTCCGGAGAGTCCTCAAGAGCTATACTTTCAGATGCCTCTTGGGCGGGAGTTTGAACTATATTGTTCTCATTCAGCCCACTTGGAGGTTCTTGCACTGGCAAGCATACTCCAATTAAGCTCCCACTGGCTGAAAGACGATCACCTAGTGAAAGACTCCCACCGTGAAAGTTGTTGAATGCTCCCACTGATTCTTTGTCATGTTGCTTTGACAAGATTTCAGTCTCTTTGTAAATTTGTGGTTCTTGAATTTCTTCAAGTTCTATCAGCTTACGACCTTGTTCCTAAAAGACATAGTCTTCTTCGAGGAACTTGGTCTGCCTAGAAACAATCACTGATTGTTTCTCAGGTAGATAGAAGTAATATCCTCTAGTTTCCTTAGGATATCCCTCAAAGTAACCCTTTTCACCTTTGGATTCCAACTTGTCGGTAAGCATCATTTTCACAATCACGGGGCAACCCCATGTTTGATATGTGTAAAAGTTGGCTTCTTGCCACACCATGGTTCATATGGTGTATGCTCAACCGATTTAAATGGAATCCTATTCAAAATGTAAATTGAGGTTTGTAACTCGTATCCCTATAAGAATGTCGGAAGAGAGGAAAAGCTCACCATGGACCTCACCATGTCTAACAGGGTTCGGTTTCTCCTCTCGAACACACCGTTCATGTGCAGTGTTCCGGGAGGAGTCCATTGTGACTGGATTCCATGTAACTTCAAGTAATCAGTGAATTCATAGCTAAGATATTCACCTCCTCGATCTGATCGAAGAGTCTTAATACTCTTACCAAGATGCTTCTCTACTTCAGCTTTATACTCCTTGAATTTTCTCAAAAGATTCGGACTAGTGTCTCATAAGATACACGTATTCGTATCTCATGAAATCGTCAGTAAAAGTGATGAAGTAACCGAAGTGACCCCTAGCTATAGTGGGCAATGGTCCACAAACATCTTTGTAGATCAACTCTAGAACTTCTTTGGCATGCACCCCTTTTCCCAGAAAAGGGTCTGTTGATCATCTTGCCCATGAGTTAAGATTCACAATTTCCATAAGACTCAAAGTCAAATGGGGTTAAGTAGTCTAACTTTCTTAACCTTGCAATTCCTTTCTCGTTTACATGATCAAGTCTACAATGCCACAAGTAAGTCGGGTTTTCATGATTACTAAGTTTGAGTCTTTTACTTTGTATATTAAGAACATCATATCCACAATGCAACAAATATATATCGCGAGTAATAGAAAGAACTAGATGACAATCATTAAGTTCTAATTTAAAACCAAAAGGTAAGTCTAACACATAAGTCTCACACGTTCAGAAGCAACTCTTGCTCCTTTCCCACGTGTAAGACGACTTCACCCGGCCTAACTGCCCTAAGACATATGAGCCCCTTCACATTCATACAAATGTGTGAGTCATATCCGGTATCTAATACCCAACAGTTAGCGCTATTTGTGGATATATCTATCTTAAAAAACAAACATACATGTTCTAGTGCCAGAAGCACCCAGTGCCTTCCTTTTAGCAACCAAAACCTTATAGTCCTTCTTCCAGTGCCCTCTTCTACTTATAATAGAGACACACATCCTTGTCTACCCGCTCCTTCTTTTGAACACCATCTTAGTGATAGTGAACTCAAAAGTCTTGAGCACGTTGTGAAGTTCAGGCATGATCGCATCCGTCTTATTCATATTGTAGTTCACAATGAAGCTAAAATATGAATCCGAGAGCGACTGAAGGATAACATAAATGAAAACGTTGGTCTTTTAGCTCAAAGCCTAAATTACCAAGTTTACAAATTAGGCCTATCATCTTAAGCACATGAGGTGAAATCTTATCTCCTTTAGCTAATCGGCATTTGAACAGATCTCTCATCACTTCATAAATCTCATAATGAGATTCAGAATCAAAGAGATCCTTCAGATGCTTGAGCATTTAGAAGATACCCATTTTCTCACGTTGCCTTAAGCAATTCGGGAGTCATGCCGAGCAACATCACACACTGAGCCTGGGAATCATCCTTTTGATGCTTCTTCTTAGCTGCTACGTCAAACGTGTCTGCCTCAGAGTACCAGCTCTAAGGGTAATCGGGATAGACGTTGTTCAACACGTACTCAATCTTTTCTTGCCTTAGCACCAAACACACGTTTAGGTGCCAGTCCAGAAAATTTGGCCTAACCAATTTGTTTGTTTCCAAAACACATCTCAATAACAGTTATATATTTCAACTAACCAAGAGAAATAAAATAAAACGAGAATTAAACACATAATTCCTATGATCAATATTCAGCAATCAAAATAAACATGGTCTTTCTTTTGTGTTTATTTTGTCTCCATTATTTTCACATATTCAACGACCTCATCGGAAGAATACGAATTTATATCTAATATAAATCATAATGGACTAGGATCCACATTCCTACTATCATGATCCCTGCTTTGGCTGAATATCACAATAACATAATTGGTAGGTCTCCAAACATATTGCAAATTTGCAATTCCTAGTTGATTAAACCCAGTTTAATAGGATGTCCCTTAATTTTCGTTTTCTTGCTTTGGCTGGTGAAACAAAGTTAAGTTAGTTTACAACCACCAAGCGGCGACACTACGTGTCCCTATAAAAGTCCCGTTGAATGTAGATCCGAGCAAAAGACTTTGGTCTTAAATACCCATTGAACGAAATCCCTTTTACTTTTTTAATTTCGATGGAAGACATCATTTCAATTTAATGAAAAACCATATTTTAGTGAGGAACGTTTTTAAAGGCGGGGTATTAATTGCTTAATCGAGATCCAACATGTTAATCTACATCACATTTGAGCAATTATTGGGCGCCGCCTACCCAAACATGATATATACGGACTAACAAATATTTGGGCGCTGTCTACCCAAACTATTAATACGGTCCGACAATTATTGGGCGCCTCACAATTAAAAGTTTTTACTACCCTTTTCTGGAGAAGGAGATTCATTGGATTATCAAAATAATATTAAAAACACTGATGAACTGTATCTTTTCACTCAGAATTTCTCGTAGGGGTACAGATAATGACGATAGTCTCTCAATCGATGAAACACACAGAGATATCTAAAGACGAAGAGGAGATCTAGAACGCGTGTATTCAAAACGTCAGCCATGACGATCTGAATAATAATTTCCAAATTTTCTTTTCTTATTTTTCTTTGTTGGCCACTAATATATGTTGACCACTTCTTCTTTTGCTTTATAACCTAGCTAGACTAGCTATTTTGTTAGTACCAATATGTGATTTCCGTTTGTATACATATGAAAGAAGTTTGTCATTGTAAACACACCAGTAATCCTTCATAAATAATATATCAAGTGTTCATAGCCATGTCCGTTTAATTTTTCTTTCCGATTCCTAGAATCTAGTTAACTCCCACCCCTTAGATTTATAATATAACCTTATATTTTGTATATTATAAAACCCAGAAAACCCAAAAATAGTACATCCTCAACTCTGTTCTACGCCGTGTACTCTGTTAATATGTATTTTCTTCATCCTCTTTTTGTTTCTATATTTGTTTCTAATGTTTTACGTATCTCCTCGTTTGTTTTGTTTTTTATAATGGTTAATGTGTACCAAAATCTTAAAACGCACCCCTCATCTTATATATATATATATATATATATATATATAATATTTAATATTAGGGATTAAATTTTTTGTAGTCCTATAACTTTGTATCGTTTTGAAATTGATCCCGATTGTTTTGACTTTTTTATTTTGGTCCTGTAAGTTTTCTAAAATTTTGAAATTGGTCATTTTCCAAGCAGGTAAACACTACATATATAATTATTTTATTTTTCTCTTTAATTTTGAAGCGACACTTAAATTTTTTTAATCCTAATAATTTTGGTCGGCTTTTAGGCCGGTTTTAAAATAATTTGTATATTAAAAGACAAAGCAAATCGGGTCGATTTATATATTAAACTGACCCAAAATTAAAAAAAAAACTATATCAATAAACGCAGAAAACTACTCTCCCTTCCAAAAAAAATACGAAAAAAAATCCCGACACAAATTATTTGGATTAAAAAAGTTTAGGTGACATTTCAAAATTAAAGAAAAAAACAAAATAATTACATAGGTGACGATTACCTGTTTGGTGATTTGTTTCAACAGGTTAAAAGACCAATTTAAAATTTTTTGATAACTTACAGGACCAAAATCAAAAAGTCAAAATAAATTGAGACCAATTTCAAAATGAAGTAAAGTTACATGACTACAAAAAATTTAAACCCTTAATATTATAATATCAATTTTTAAGTGTAATGATATCATTTGATAAATATTATGATATTTGATATAAATTTTATAATATGAACAAATTTAATTGGAGATTACACAAAAAAATATTTATGAGTTAATATTCTCAAAATCGTGTAAAATGATTATCAAATCTATCTATCTATCTAATCTAATCGAATCGAATCTAATCTAATCTAATCTAACTCTAATATATATAATAACTATATTAACTATCTAAATCTAAATCGAAAAGAGTGAATGAGCCTAAAGTGGCAGTTTGCAGCCGGTATCCGGTTACACAAACAGGTGCCAGCAGCTGCTCACAACTACGCGTCATTTCCTCACGCTATCAAACCGTCTGCCTTCTATTCTCTCATGCTGGTGGTGTCTCCGTGCGTATGCGGTACGTTTACCTTCACTTCTCTAATATTGGTTGATTTGTATATATATAGATGTATGTGTGTGTTTTCATTTGTTCTGCAAAGATGGTTGAATTGGTTAATATTGTGTTAC
The DNA here is from genome assembly GCA_037126765.1 of Stenogyne calaminthoides. Taxonomy (NCBI): domain Eukaryota; kingdom Viridiplantae; phylum Streptophyta; class Magnoliopsida; order Lamiales; family Lamiaceae; genus Stenogyne; species Stenogyne calaminthoides. The sequence continues at coordinate 29,823,692 of JBBCBC010000020.1, forward strand.
GACTTACGAATGCCCTGCTGCCATAGACGGTGATGCTTGAAAATTTTGGGTACAATTTGGAGATTGTTTGGAGGTTCTTTAACATTGCGCTCATCAGGTGTTTGATGAAATGGCTGAGAGAACTCTTGCACTGCAATATCCATTGTAGTTTATTAAATTTCTTGTAATAGTCATATATCACAACTAGCGATTATTTCCGGCTTTATTTATGTCTCCCTCTTTCAATTTCTGTATCTGTTGATTATTTTTTAATCTTTACAAAACAGTGATTTTCATAGAGAGTTCAAACCCTGTATACAAGCTTACGAAAAGGCTCAACTATTTTACAGACAACTTGGTACAATAGTTGGTGTTGACAAAAGCTTTTAGCCTCCATTTCAGGAGATGCGTGTGTTTTTTTGTGTGTTTCCTATAATAAAATAGTATATCCGCTGTGGCCCCCTTCAATCCCCCAATTCATTGCACCTTTACAACCCTTTTCACTCCTTCAATTCAACCTCACATTTTTTCCAGAGGTTTTTTGAGGTCAGCTTCAAATTTGACCCCTTAATTCCAGGTTCGATTGCTCAAATTTTGATCTCTATTTTCCAAGTAATTTTTTGACCGAATCATGCTCCTGTTTCTTATGCTTATTGTGTAAAGATTGCTGTTTTTTTCTTGTTTTCTGCGTTTTTTATGTTGAGAACTGTAAATTATCTGGTGTTATTGGTTATTAACTTTTGGGTTTTCTTTTTCTCGTTTTTATTTATTGTTCTTGACTGAAAATTGGCGCAATTGATAGTGCATTGCTCTGTATTGATGGCTGTATCAATGTATTTTGTAGTTGTGAAACTGAAACTCTTCTTGAGGGATTGATTTGTGCTTTAGATTTGGGTAGGGTATTCATATGCTTGTTCTTGAGGTATAAGAAAGGAAAAAGAAAAGGGTAAATAGATGCGTTTGTAGTTGTGAAAAGACCTATAGATTTTGAGGTTTTTAAGGATCTTGATGAAAATTGTCTTCACATCCAAAAAAAAAAAAAAAACTGATGTTGTGCTTACAAAATTTGATTGATTAGGTGAGTGTGGTTTTTTTCTTTGATCTGAATTCTGTTCAAAAGGGGGTTATGGAAGGAAATCTGTCTTCAAGAAATACTATGCAAGGTAGTGGTTCTTACAGAGGTTTCAATTTAGGACCAGTGAGAGTTCATCATCACCAACAACAGCAACCCCTCGCCCCTCCCCCTCATCTTAGACAACAACGATCTGCGATGCTTCATCAGTCGGATCTCTGTGTTCGTTGCTTATGGTCACTGGATCCTTGAAGATCCCCTGCTTGGTATGTAAATTTGTTGTTACAATCATCTTTAATTTCAATTTCTGCTTTTTTTAAGTTAGATTTTTGTCTGTGCACTGGAGGCTTATTTGGTCACGGTTCAATTATAACAATTCTGCAATGTTAGATGCTTGTGTTTCAATAGAACTATTCAAAGCATGACCTGCAAAATGACATCTCGACAGATCACCATCATCACCAACAGTGCGACACTCTTTATTCATGTATGATATGGTAGTGTTATTTAGATGCTCATTTAATTAATTTGTATATGTGGAAGGATACTAATAGCATGTTTCCAAGATAGGCCAGATGATACTTGCCCATATATGAGCCATGTTGTGTTTTTTTCTTGTTCACATCTTACTCTTCATGTGTTGTGATCATTTTTGATTGATCGTCTTTTCTATTTTCTTGCAATTAGTAGATAGTGGGAGGAAGTACATAAATATGTTGTGGACTAGGTATAGGCCATATCACTGCTTTATGTTGCTTGAAATACCAAGCATCTGAATTTACTGCATCTTAGCTATGGAATGAAACTAATTATTACAGTGTATTACCTTTTGTTATTTGAGGTAAAAAGCAGTTGTACTTTTAATGAAGTAAATGGATTTCTTATCCTTTTTCTAATAAAGCCAATTGTTTATGTTTTGACGGTGAGCTGTAGCTAATCATGAATCTAGGTTAAGGCATTTCAATTATGTTGGTTAGATTTGATATTCCTAAATTTGAACAGGTTTAGCCAATTCTATTAGACGTATGTCTCCATCTGCTAAGGAATACAGTTGCGAAAATATATGAGCAGGCTAGGATGTTATCTATTCAGATCACCAGGTCGATTCTCAGAGGTAATTAGTCAATAATGTTCTTATTTTAACATAAAATATTTCTTTGTTTTTCCTTTTAATTGTTGTCGTATTTCCCCCAAAATAGTAGATTTTATTAGTTACCAATGAAATCATTTGTTGTTCAGCTCCGGCCAATACATATGCTTCGACCTTTAGTTGCATCTTATAAGCAAATTAATGGATGTTAAAAAAAATCTAGAAACCTTCAATTTCTCTAAATGAAAAGCAGTGTTTAGAAGCACTCTATGTTTGGTCTATCTATCCTTTCCTTGAACTGCAATTCCCTGTGCTAGCAGTTTATGTCATTCAGAGGAAGTATTCTGGAAAACATGCTTCTTTGACAAAATCTATCTTATTCTGCAAGAATGAAATTTTAATATCTTTTTGTTGCTGTGAACGTGCGTTTACTTCATTTTTTGGCTGCACTCTGGTTAGCCTATTCATAAACCTTTTAACAAGTCTCACATGTACATTAATGATGTCATCTACCTGACACTTGTATTAATTATGGTAAAAATACAGGAATATGTCGTGTGCGTGCGTGTATCATGTGTCCAGATGATTGTAATGAATGAAATTCTATTATGTTACTCCTAATGTTAACGGCGTAAAATTTTAATCCAACTTTTAGTTATTTCTGAAAGTCTATTAATGGGCTGCAGACTTTGAGCTGATGTTAAATTTGTAGGTCAATACTATTTTTTGTTGCTTTGTTGTTCTTCTAATGGAGGATATAAGATATTGACTGAGCTATAAGTCTATAACCCCTTCAGGCTATTTTGAATACAATATTTTGTGCATATTTATTGATAGAGCTAATTAATGGTATAACATGAGTTAACCAAATGGATATTTTATTGTCTTTGATCATTTGAATTTATGTGTCTACATAATGTGGTTTACTCGGATTCTTAACTAAATGTATTGATTTATCTATGTTAACCTCAATTTTATTCCATATATTGTTCTATATGGATTTGTATTCTTTTCTCATAAGATGACATTATCTCTGGAGACCCGGTCAATATTACAAACTTCAAGAATTATGAAAAAAATGAAATAGGAATTGCGTCAAATCAGCAATATTCATATTTTCTAGAGTTGTTGTTCCTCTTGTATTGTTCCAACACAGTCTTATGTGATCAATGGAGAAAGTTTCTCAGTTCAAGCAACAGTTAGCTGGAAAAATTAATGATCATATTGGTTCATGTATTTCAGATACTATGAAGAAGTTTACCGCTTTTCACTGTTGAAGGTTTATGCAATGATATAATTCAAATTCCTAAAAATTATTGCAACGAAACACCAAAACTTTGTATTAGTTTCATGGTTGCAGTGTCATATGTGTAGTTGTTTGCACACTGTCAATAACTTGTTTATTTTCTCAACAGTTTTTAGGCACAATACAATATGTGTACTATGCTGTTTGTATTTTTTCCACTACTCTAATACTCTAATATTACTACTAGAATTAGCATTAAAATTAGACATTAGTTATTTGAGTGATTACCTCAAGATTGCTATTAAAATGAACATCAATGATCTGGGTGGCCAAAAAAAAGCTGTAGCACAACTGTTTAATCCACCGATGTCATTAATCAATTTTTTTTTCTTTCTAAAACTAACTAAATATCATAAACAATATTACTGATTAAATATTATTGATGAGGTTCTGCAGAATGTTCACATTCACATTTCTTTTTTAAAATTTTGTAATTTAAATAAAACTTCTAATTTTTTTTTAATAATAGCATATTATTGTAATCCTTATGTATTGTTCAAAATACAAATTTGCATATACCTATAAAATTGTATGTTCGATAAAAAAAAATTGCATATAAAAAAACACGTTGTGTATTCATTATTTTAATTTATTAATAATTCTTTCTAATTTGGACTCATGTTTTTTTACTTAAAAAAAAAATTATGAAAAAAAAAATTTAATTAAAATAATTCTTCTACTTATTAATATAATTAATAATTAATATTAAATGATTATTTCATTAAATAAAAATATTACATAATCACTAAACAAACTTGACATACACGAATAAAAAAAATTGTATATATACATGAATTTGCATATTCACATTGCATATTAAATAAAAATATTATATACACAAAAAAACATTGCATACACGCATAAAAAATTGCAGATACACGTAACATTGCATACACACGTAAACATTACATACACACAGTCAGTTTCCGTCTACGTTTACACAACACATAAATTCCATCACATAAAATCAAAATTTAAAAAGCCAAATTAGATATCCAAAATCAGGTTTTTTTAAAACCTAAAACACCCATACTAGTACAGTACTGGACCATCACAATAAACTAAATTTTCTTAAACTTACAACTGGGAATAGGAAGAAGAATTTGGAATTTGAGATACATCTATGATCACGTTATTCCAAAAAACTGAAATTAAAAAATTACAATATTTAATGGCATTCAAAATATAAAAATTCAGTCTCACAAAATTCAAGAAAAGTATTACCTGATCTTTGTATTGATCAGATTTTACCTTTCGAAAATGACTACATGGAATAAGGTTGAATTCTTCAGACCACAAATTATATTATCACTAAATAAAAAAGGGTGAAAAAAATATTTACTTAATAAAAAGAAACCTTCACCCGTGCTTCTCTCTCCTCCATACTTCAACCCCGTCTTCTCGCCCCCCAAACCCGTCTTCAACCCCACCTCCCCCCGTCATCGCCCCATCCTTCATCCTCGCCATCCCCATCAGATCCACGCCGCCGCCCACCAGATCCCTAAAACCACCACCACCTTTGCCTCCGCCACCCCACCACCGCCCATCCCCCCATCGCTTCCCCCACCATCCTCATCATCCCCCCTATTTCCCACACCTGAAAACCCTAGATCCGCCCCCCCGCGATACCAAATCCACCACCGCCGCCGTCATCCATCACCATCTCCGCCTCCACAAAACCACCACGGACGCACCTCCACAAACTCCCACAAAACCACCACGGACTCCACAAACTCCCCACAAACTCCCACAAGACCACCACTCATTAAACCACCTCGGCCAAGATCATGACTCTCCACAACAAAACACCACGGCAATAGGGGCGACTTTGAATTTGAGATGGTGGAGAGAGTTGGGGGAGAGAGAGATAGAGAGAGAATTTGGGATGAGAGAAGTGGGATGAGAGAGAGAAAAATGGGTATGAGATAAAATATGACCGGTTATCATTTTATTATATATGATATTGGATATTTTCAGGGTAGGATGATAATTATTTTTGTAGTGGATAGCAAATTTTGGGGATAAATATACTTGGTTGCTAGTAGCCTTATTTTTTTGTACCAGATCACTAATAACCCCAAATAAGTGTCTCTTTTGCAAACCTTGTTCAAAGAAATTTTGTCTTCCTCATAATATAATAAGAGATTATTCTTTAGATTTGCTTGGTAATATAGTAAATCACAAAACTTCCCAAAATAAAAAATTTTACTAACATTTTTTAGCCCATAATCTCATTTCTATAATTAAATATTTTTTTTCTAAATTGTTTATATATTAATTTAAAAGAATATAAGAACATTGATTAAGTCTTCTATGCACCAGGTTAATCATGTACTTTATAGTGTATTTTAGAATCATATAACTTGTTTATACTGAATAATGCAACTATTTCCCATATTAATAGTTGCATGATTCAGTGTAAACAAGTGCATTTTTCAGTGCAACAAGTAGCATGATTTTAAAATACACTATTAAGTGTATGGTGCACCTGGTGCACTTGAAACCCATTCAAAAACATGTGCCCCTTACTTTGTCTTCATCATAAATATATATAATATATAATCTATCTATAAATATATACAAGTAGAAGTAAGGAGAGAGAAAATGAAAGTGAACAATCATTATTATAGCAAGTGGAGCTACACTTAGCTTTGTGGTGTAGTGGTAAAGCTCACTCTCCAGTAAAAAGAGTGACTTGGTTTTAATCAAAAGAAATTATATTATCTTTTCTTTTAAATTTTAACCAACAATTTCAAATGTCAATAATTTAAATTTTAATCTATTTTTAAAACACAACATTTTATATGATTTGTTTTTAAAGATCCTTAATTTGACATCTATATTTCACATATAAAATTAAATATATATCTAAATACTCCCTCCGTCCCAAACTCGATTGCCACATTTACGTTTCGGACGTCCCATACTTGATTACCATTTTCCTTATATGAAAATACCCGTTTTATCACTTTATCACATAAAATACTAATAAACAACTCTTTTTAACCCCAACTACCCATCACTTTATCACATAAAATACTAATAAACAATTCTTTCTACCCCAACACTTTATCACTTTTTCTTAAAATCCGAGCACACAATAATATGGCAATCGAGTTTGGGACGGATGTAGTATTAATTTAAAAGTTTCAAAAGTTTATTTTATTGATTTTAACTATATGAGTTCAAATTAATTTTTTTTACTTAGATTATGTAATTTCTTTTTTATATTTAATATTATTTTATAATTCTAGTATTAGTGGTGAATTGGTGTAGTAACACTAAAGAGAGTGACTTGGTTTTAATCAAAAGAAATTATGTCCTCTTTTCTTTTTAATTTTAACCAACAATTTCAAATGTGAATAACTTAAATTTTAATCTATTTTTAAAACACAATATTTTATATTATTTGTTTTTAAATATACTTAATTTGGCATCTACCTTTCACATTTCACATATAAAATTAAAATCTATATCTAATATTAATTTAAAAGTTTCAAATTTTTTTTATTGATTTTAACTATATGAGTTGAATTTTTTTTTATTTAGATTATGCAATTTTTTTTTTAAATTTTAATATTATTTTATAATTTTAATATTAGTGGTGAATTTAGTATAGAGTCACTCTCCTGTGCACCCCATCCACCAATTCAAATTGGTGCAATTGGATTAAATTTTAATTTGGATGAACTATACTCTATACTCTAACCCCTAAACAATGGACCCTAAATCATACATGAACCATTCAGGCCGGGTGAACCATGAACCACTTGGGCCGAGTGAACCATGAACCACTCGGGCAGGGCTTGGGTCCGGGTCGAAAAAAAAAATCTAAAATTGAAATTAAAGTTAAAAGAAAACTGAAATTGAAAAAAAAAAAATTAAAACTGAAAAAAATAAAAAAAGAACTCATAAAATTAAATTGCACCAAATTGATTTAGTGCAAATGGTGCACAAAAGAATTTACCTTTAGTATATAATTAATTAAGTATTTTTAAAATGCCGACATATTTAAAATATAATCTTTACATATTAGAGAAAAATATTAAAAAGAATAAAATAAAGATTAGTTTGTAGGTGAACAAAATAAATATAATTTAATTTTTTATCATCTCACCTCACACTACACAATTTTCTGTTAAAACTTAAAATACTTAATCTGTGCATCAGCACGAGAGAAATACTAATTATATCAATAAATTACAAGATTTTTCATCTAAATTACATAATATTTACCCCATATATATTAATATATAAATTATTATCATGAATATTTTATTTACACGTAGATGGAAAATATTTTATCTCATATATACTCCTGATAATTAATTTTCATGGTCTTTTAAAATTTCAATTTTCTCTACATTATTTACATAATACATGTCGTTTTGATAGTTTCCCCTCCCCCTATCTCATATATACTCCTAATAATTAATTTTCATGGACAATTAAATTTTTATTTTTCTTGCAAATGTGTTGTTTAAATAAAATTTTTCAGACAATAATAATTATTGTTAAAAATATTTAATTATCATAAATTAAGATTAATGTTGGTATAAAAAATAGGAAAAATTGCTTAAAAATACTATATATCAACAACTATTACTATTAAGTGCTAAATTAGACAATTATACCCTTTTACTCACAAAATATCAAATTAGGGAAATAGCCCATTAAAAAATTGTTTCCTTTTAAAAAAAAACTGACTTCTTTTCCTTTTTATTAATCGGTCCAAATGCTTAACAATTCCCTGTTCACCAGTTTACAATCAAGAATAAAATTGGTCATTCTTTTCACCCCATTGTTTGTTTGAGTTTCACCCAATCAACCCACTAACAAACAAAAAAAATCCATCATAAACTGCACACATCAAACACAAATCTTTCATCATGAACTGCACAAAGTAAACCCATATGTTTCATTATAAACTGCACACAATAAATCCATATTTTTCATCATAAACTGCACACGCTAAACCCATATCTTTATTCATAAACTGCACACTAAACCCATATCTTTTCATCATAAACTGCATACATTAAATCCATATCTTTTCATCATAAAATGCATACATTAAATCCATATCTTTTCATCATAATCTGCACACAGAAAAACACCATATCTTTCATCATAAACGCACACATTAAGTCCATATCTTTCATAATCACAAATAAACACAACCATTAAAAAGGGCCAAACGACGATTCGTAGCCCTAAACCGGAAACTACGATTCTGAGTTTGATGAGCGGAATCTGACCGGAGCAACTTGCAGCGAGTGAGAAACAACTTCAAGTAAAAGCCAATTTCGATTTCACATTTCGATTCTTCGAGTTGGGTTCTTCGATTTCACGTTTCGGTGGTGTTCTTCGATTTCGCAAAACGGTTGGGTTTTTCGATTTCGCTGGTGTTCTTCGATTTTGGGTTGAAATATACCATGAAATCGCGAGGAATAATCTGTGGTGTTATTCGATTTCGGGTTTCGATTGGGTTCTTCGATTTCGGCTTTCGATTGTGTTCTTCGATTTCGGCTGGAACGACGAAGAGAGATAAATGGGGAGATTGTGTTCTTCAATTTTCGGCTGGAACGACGAAGAGAGATCAATGGGGAGATGATTTATGCGATACAAAATTCAATTTTCATATATTTGGAACAATTCAAAATCAAGTCAACGACTCTGCCAGAATTATATTACGCCCAATGAGCTGTTTTAATAATTTAAGGATATTTATGTCTTTCCTATTTATGTTTTTTCCACCTAATAATAAGTCTTAAAAAAAGTGTAGTATCTTATAGCAAGGACTCTATATAAATGGTACCTAATTGTAACTCCCCAAAAAAATATTCTTAATTTATCTTAAAAAATTAAGAATGACATTTAAAATGAATAGGAGATAACATAAATTATGGAGTATGTATTTAATATTATATATATATATATTATTTTTTTTAAGATGAAATATTATACCATAAATAATTTTTCATAAAATTGCAGGATTTTAAAAGAGAGAATTTATATGAGCAGGTGGTGATTCACAATTAGTTGACAAGATATAAATGGACAGTAAATATCAAAATTAAATATGAATGATTGAGATTAAAAAAATTAAAAGATTAATAATAATATAAAAAATAACTTCTCACAAAAATTCAAAATTTTAAAATAAGGCCACCACATGAAATAGGGATGGTGCACCTTTAATAGATAAGGGATTTTCTAACAAAATTTTAATATCTAATAACATTTTTCATTTCAAATATGTTCTTAACACATAATATATTAGAGGTTACCCTCGCGTATTACGCGAGCTTAAAGAAATTTTATATTATTAGTAGATTAAATATATTAAATATTTATTTACTTTATTAATAATTAAAAAATATTGGAATATTATATTAGTTTAGATTACGTAATTTATGTATTTAATTTTGGGATAACACGTTATTAATTTTGGGAGTGTCATATTTGACCGATATTTTAAAGAAAAGTAAAATAAATTAATATTATAATTTAAAAGTATATTAGAGATAATAATAATAATTCTTATGAGTGATTTTATACATTGTGGATTGCATAATTTTTTAATCTAATTTTTTGTTCCTCAAAAATCAAAATTTTCATCTCATTAAAGATGTATCAAATAGGGTATAACAATATTTTCATCGAAGGTGGTCCAACACAATTGAAACCAATAGAACCATTAATACTTCTTGTAAGCGAATACAATTTACACCTAATTAAATGGTGACATGTGTATAAATTATATATTAATATCAAATAAAATTATTTATTGAGAATTTACTAAATTAATTCTCCAAAATTAAATAATCAAATGATTGATGTTTAATATATGCACGATACAAGTCAGTCAAATTTTACGAGTATTTAAATACACGTATGTGACGAATCAGACTGATATTTGATCATAAATAGAAGAGAATTAATGACAAATCAATCAAATTAATGATTTGCGTTAATTACGCCAATCAAATCCCTTTGACCAATCAGAGGCCGCCACATGACACCTCAATTGCCATCCATCGCCCTATAAATAAGGGTCAAACTCTTCATTCCAGAAATCAATAATCAACAATTCGAGACATTCCAGACGAGCAAGTGTTGGGGAATAAGTTGCACAGATCTATTCGGGGTGAATATTTAAATACAAATTTAATTCTTATAATTATTACTAGCATGAATTAATCCTATATTGATTCAAATAATAATCCAACAACATATCATGCATATAATAATTCACGTAAAACCTACGCATGCGGAATTCTACGAGTTAACGTGAACGTACCTCTTGGGATGACAGTGATTTGACAGATTAGACTAACCAAAAGAAATTCCCAAGTATTCCCTTAGCCCTCGTTCGACTATCCGGTGGAAGGATTCTTGTGAACGATTTAAAAAAGGAAAATAAATTATGTTGCACCACCTTTGTGGATTTACTAATTTTTTCAGCACATGGAATTGTCCTTGGGAATGAAAGAATCATCCCCTATTTATAGAGCATGAGGTGGTCGAATTTTAGGTTAAAATAATGTGGGAAAATCTTTTCTTGATCTCCAAGAAATCTTGAATATATCTCCTATATTATTTCTCCCATAATTATAATATTCCACAAAATTCCACCTTCTCTATTTGCTATGGATATTTTCGAAATATAGGGTGTCAAGATTCCAAGATTTGGATCTTCTTGAATTTATGAGATATTCTTGTATTTCAAGAAATACATATCTTCCATAATATCTTTTCAAGAAAATCAAGAAAATCTTTCTTGCCCACTATATTTCAAATTTTTAAAATCCTATTATGAATAACCAAGTGGGAGATTTCTTGAATTTAATGAGATAACCTTGTATTCCAAGAATACATATCTTCATTCCATAACAAAATTCAAAGAAAATCTTTCTCCTCTCTTATCCATAATTTTCGAAATAATACTTGGAAAAAATAAGCAACAATATTTATTTTATTTAATCACCTTTTTCGCCATTGGACTATATGTTGAAATTTACTTAGGGGGCCTTTAGGAGAATTAAGATTGAACCTTCTAATGGACCTTGAATATCTAATATTGAGCCACAATATTATTCAAGCCCATAAATATTAATTAATCCCACTACATAATTAATATTGCACTATCCATCTTAATCCATATTACAAATAATATGGCTCCCTGGTTATTATTTCCCGTGTTTAAGATTATCTAGCCCATTAATTAATTCAAGCCACCTTGAAATAGCTTTTCATTAATTAATATCTTTTGTCCTTGTCAAGAACGGTTCAACATTATTATCCATACCGGGAAACTAATTCCACTTGCAAGATTTGGTATGATAAAGCTTATGAACCTCCAAAGGGGGCAAATCGAACAAGCATACTTGCACACGATTCTTCGTATTAAATCTTAGCAATCACATGTGACTAATAATATTGCCCAAGATAAAAAGTATTGAATCTCTCTTTGATTCGCTACCCATGATAAGTCAAAGCAATAGTTACCAATCCCACGTGATCCTATTTAAGGGACGAAGGTTAAGAAACAACGAACCACTGAGGTCTAATTCTTCCTTGTTCAGTTCTGAAGAATTTATCCTCCTGTAGGTCCTATTCAGCGCATCAGTCATGCACTAGTGTAATCTCTTGGTCAAGACAAACCAATCTGAGCCTTACACCTCAACCTTTCGCTATGGTTGTTCATTTCCATCTAGGTCGTGAATTGCGTACTTTTAGTTACAAGGGACTGTTAATTTAATCTTTTGTGATCTGGTATCACTAAATTAACTACAGTGTAACACGTACTAATTATTGAACAGTTATGCAGTAAATATATGTAACATTCAATCATATTTAAAGCATCAGTGATAAACAATTTATTTCAGTAAATAAGTCTGAAAATTCAGTTTTTGATTATACAAAGTAAAAAGCATACTTTTCAGTATAATCCCAACAACTACGAGAGTGGCAGATGAAGCAGTGGGAGAAGTGCACCTGTCTTTTGAAGACAAAGTTTTAATTTTAAGAGATGTTATGTACGTTCCGAGTTTTAGAAAGAATTTGATTTCAGTTTCTAAACTTTTTCATGATGGATATTCGGTTACTTTTAATAAAGTTGTTACCATTTCTCTTTTTGATAAATTTATCTGTCATGGAACGTTGGCGAATAATCTCTATACAACTAACTGTGCACACCACTCACGAAATGCATCCTATAACACATCAATTGTTTCCGAGAAAAGAAAACGTTCATCAGACGTGAACGAAACACTTCTTTGGCATCTAAGATTAGGTCATATAAATCCAAAGAGGATCCAAAGGTTGGTGAAAGACGGTTCTCTAGAGCTTCTCCAAGTTGAACCGTTTCCAACTTGCGAATCATGTTTGGAGGGGAAAATGACCAAGAGGGAATTTGGAGCCAAGGGGAATAGAGCCAAAGAAGTGTTAGAGATCGTTCACACAGATGTATGTGGTCCAATGTCAACCAAAGCAAGAGGAGGTTATGAGTATTTCGTCACTTTCATTGATGATTACTCAAGGTACGGTTATATTTTCCTTATGAAGTATAAATCTGAGACCTTTGAGAAATTCAAGGAATTTAAGGCTCAAACAGAGAATCATAGGGAAAAACGTATCAAGTCTCTACGATCTGATCGTGGAGGCGAATACCTCAAATACGAGTTTTTGAACTACTTATCTGATGAAGGGATTGTATCCCAGCTCACTGCACCGGACCCCTCAACAAAACGGGGTTGCAGAGCGAAGAAACAGAACTCTTTTGGAAATGGTTAGATCAATGATGAGTTATGCAGATCTTCCCAAGTCGATTAAAGGGTCATGCCTTGAAACAACGGCTTACATTACGAACTTGGTGCCATCCAAATCGATTCCCAAAACTCCCAAAGAATTGTGGACCGGGCGCCAAGCCTAGTATGAGACACATGAAAATTTGGGGGTGTCCGCCCACGTGTTGGATAAGGAAGCCGTAATCGGATCCTCGATCGAATTAAAAATTTGTTTGTAGGATACCCCGGGGAACAAAAAAGGGTGTATGTTCTATGGTCCCGAAGATCAAAAGGTGGTCATCAGCACCCACTTTAGATTTTTGGAAGAAGACTATATGAACCAAAGAAAACCCAGAAGTGAGATTACCTTAAATGAGCTTAGAGGGCAAACCTCGATTACCAACGATCTTAGATGATATATCAAACGATCGTTTTCTGGCCGAGCCTCGTCATAGTGGGAGGGTTATTAGACGGCCCGAGAGATTCATGGGAATAGGAGAGTCCTCGGACTTGATTCCCTAATCGGACCCATGGACATATGACGAAGGTTAACTCCAAGATAAGGATCAGATTCTTGACAAACAACAATGAAAGCGAAATGGGTTCTATGTTTCATAATAGAGTGTGGGAGCTAGTCGAACCACTTAATGGGGTCAAACCCATTGGATGCAAGTGGGTATATAGGAGGAAAAGAGGACCGGACGGGAAGGTTGAAACCTTTAAAGCAAGACTAGTGGCAAAAGGTTATACTCGTAAAAGAAGGGATCGATTATGAGGAAACTTTTTTCGCCGTAGCCATGCTTAAGTCCATCCGTATTCTCTTATCGATTCTTTGCGCATTTCGACTTTGAAATCTGGCAAATGGATGTCAAGATGGCTTTCCTTAACTAAGTCTTGATGAAGAGATCCATATGCAACAACCCCAAGGCTTCATTGAAACAGGCCAAGAACACCAAGTTTGTAAGCTCAAGAGGTCCATTTACGGACTCAAACAGGCATCCAGAGCTTGGAACCAAGGTTTTGATCATGTAATAAAGTCGTATAGGTTTGATCAAAACAAGTTTGAACGTTATGTGTATAAAAAGCGTGTCGGTACTACATTGCTATTCTTAGTACTATACGTAGATGACATTGTGATCATCGGGAACGATGTGAAGGTGTGATCAGACGTAAGGGCATGGTTTTCAAAACAGTTTGATATGAAAGACTTAGGGAAAGCTGGACACATCCTTTGGATGAAGATCACTCGAGATCACAAGAAAAGGATGGTCGGGTTATCGCAAGTTTTCATACATAGACACTAGTTTTTGAAATGATTTAGCATGCAAGTTTCCAAGAAAGGATTCGTACTTTTCAGACTTGGAATCCATCTATCCAAGAAAAGTCCCCTAAGACGAAAAAGGAGATAGATGACATGAAAGATATTCCTTGTGCTTGGTACTTGCCGGAAACCTTATGTATGCATTCTTTGTATGGCCGATATCTGCTTTCTGTAGGCATGGAAGCAAGATATCAAAGTAACCCAAGGAAAGCGCATTGGACTGCGATTAAAAAACATTACGAAGTGTCCGAAAAGAACTCGGGATAGAATGTTGATTTATCGATCGAATACTCCAATCCCCATCGGCACTGCGGACTCGGTTTCCAATCGATTTAGATTCGAAATTATCTCGCCTCGGTTAGTGTGTTTCCATTTGGGAAGTGTAGCCATCAAATGGACGAGTGTGAAGCGAAATGCATCACCGACTCAACCATGGAAGTCGGGTAAGTAGGCGCTTGTGAAGCGATGAAAAGAACCGATTGGGCTCTAGATCTTCTTAGTGGACTTGGATGGTGTTACAATTTGTCTAACAATATCCTGCTGAAAGGCGATTACAAGTTCAAGAGAGCCAAGAGTCCACGAGCCAAGCAAACACATTAAAGGAAAAGACATCTTATACGAGAAATCGTTAAGAGAGAGATATAGATGTGGCAAAGATAGCGTATGAGGACGACCTAGCGAGATCCATTCACAAAGCGTCCGCCTCAATACATTCGAGAGACATGTGAGTGGAATGGGTGTCAAGACAAATGCCAATCTGCTTTGAGTATAAGTGGGAGAAATTATTAGGTTCGTGTAGGTGACATTAGATGTCACGGACTACGCGAGACATGTTGTAGTATACTTAAAAGCGGACTTTGATTATAAGTGGGAGATTGTTGGGATTATCTTTGAAAAGTATGCTTTTTACTTTGTATAATCGAACCTAATTTTCTCGACTTATTTATTTGAAATAAATTATTTATCAACGATGCTTTAAATATGATTGAATGTTACATATATTTCTTTTTAATAACTGCTCAATAATTAAATGCGTGTTACATTGTAGTTAATTTAGTGATACCGAGATCACGAAGATTAAATTAACGGTCCTTGTAACTAAAAAAATACGCCATTCACGACCTAGATGGGAATGAACAACCCATCACGAAAGGTTGAGGTGTAAGGCTCGATTGATTGGTTTGTCTTGACCAAGAGATTACACTAGTGCATGACCGATCTTATTGAATAGGACCTCTGAGGAGGATAAATTCTTGAATCGAACAAGGAAGAATTAGACCTCAGTGGTTCGTTGTTTCTTAACCTTCGTCCCTTAAATAGGATCACGTGGGATTGGTAACTATTGCTTTGACTTATCATGGGTAGCGAATCAAAGAGAGATTCAATACTTTTATCTTGGGCAATATTGTGATTGCTAAGATTTAATCTGAAAGAATCGTGTCTAAATGCGCTTGTTTGATTTGCCCCTTGGGAGGTTCATAAGCTTTTATCATACCAAATCTTGCAAGTGGAATTTATTTCCCAGATGGATAATAATGTTGAACCGTTCCTCGACCAAGGACAAAAGATATTAATTAACGGAAAGCTATTTCAGTGGCTTGAATTAATTAATGGGCTAGATAATCTTAAACATGGGAAATAATGACCGGGAGCCATATTGACTGTAATATGGGTTAAGATGGATAGTGCAATATTAATTATGTAGTGGGATTAATTAATATTTATGGGCTTGAATTATATTGTGGTTCAATATTAGATATTCAAGATCCATTAGAAGGTCCAATCTTAATTCTCCTAAAGGCCCCCTGAGTAGCCCAACAAATAGTCCAATAACAGAAAAAGGTGATTAAAATAAAATAAATATTGTTGCTTAATTTTCCAACCAAAATTTCGAAATTTATAGATATGTTGGGAGAAAGATTTTCTTTGAATTTTGTTATGGAATGAAGATATGTATTCTTGGAATACAAGATTATCTCATTAAATTCAAGAAATCTCCCACTAGCTTATCTATATATAGTAATTTTCGAAAAAATAGAAAATATGAAGAGCAAGAAAGATTTTCTTGATTTTCTTGAAAAGATATTATGGAAGATATGTATTTCTTGAAATACAAGAATATCTCATAAATTCAAGAAGATCCAAATCTTGGAATCTTGCACATTAAATTTTCGAAAATCCATATTTAGGGGAGGTGGGATTTTTGTGGAATATTTTAATTATGGGAAAAAGAATATAGAAGATATATTCAAGATTTCTTGGTGACCAAGAAAAGTCTTTTCCCACATTGTTTTTCTACAAGAATTTCGACCAAGTCCTCTCCTATAAATAGGGGATGATTAGTTCATTCTCAAGTACAATTCCATGTGCTGGAAATATTAGCAAATCCACAAAGGTGGTGCAACAAAGTTTATTTTTTCCTTTTGTTAATTGTTCGACAAGTGTCCTTCCACCGGATAGTTGAGCAAGGGCTAAGAGAATACTTGGGAAGTCCTTTTGGTTAGTCCGTCCGACCGAAGTCACTGTCATCCCAAGAGATACGTTCACGTAAACCCGTAGATTCCGCATGCGTAGGTTTTACGTGGCTTTTTATATGCATGATATGTTGTTGCAATTATTATTTGAATTAATATATGATTAATTCATGCTAGTAATAATTAATGAATTAAATTTGTATTTAAATATTCACCCCGAATAGATCTGTGCAACTCATTCCCCAACAAGTACATTTCCCGAGTCCGACCTGCCAGAATTTGATAACTTGTACGAGTTCAATTCAAGGCCCCAAGACGAGCTTGCGACCTCGACTTGAGGGGGATGAAATATGGGAGTTTATTTTACATAGTAAGATAAGCACCAGACCAAAACATAAAATAACTTCCATTAATAGAAGACCCGAAGGTCTGGAGAAACACATCATAAACCAAAAGCCCGAAGGCTAGTACAACGGAAAAAAAAAACTAGAGCTGCGATCTCAGTCCTTCTTAACTGGGGCGGTCGAGGTCGGGGTAATGACCGTCCCGAAATGAGTCTCCTGCTGCGTAACCACTTGTGGATCGGCTTCGGGGCTTAAGACCCTCTCCACGACGGGCTCGGCAGGCATGACAACGGTTGGAGGAACAACCTCCGACCTCGGTATCTCCTCCCCAATGGGCTCGGCGGGAGTGGCAGCTGATGGAGGAGCGACCTCCGAGCTCGTCAACTTCTCCGCCAAGGGCTCGGAAGATGTGGCATCCAGGAGGTAAACCAGCGGGGAGCTAGGGAGAGGGTGCACGATTTGCCCGGGGTCGGGAAAGAAAGAGAGATCGATGCCCATATCCTCCAAATCTTGGATGTCCAACAGAACATCGGGGGCCAGAGGGTTGTCCCGGACATACTCCTTGAGATCAGCGACTAGCCCAGTAAGGTCGCCGGAAGGGTTCGCCTGGTGACATATTCGGATGGCGCCCGCAAAGGCCATCACATACGAGAAATTAACGTTCATCTCTTGGCGACCTTGAACCTCCACTCCCTAGTGTCCAGCTCCTTTGGCCCTCGCCAGCTCCTCCCCGGATCGGCCTCCACCTCGTCCCTTTTTCCGCTGGATCATCTTCAACTTCTCGGGGCCCGATCACGGTCTCCTCCCGCCGACCGACTTCTCCTCGGGCTAGCACGCCTTCTAGCTCACAAAGGACCCTCGGGTCGAGATCCGCAGATGCTCCCCATTGGCTTTCTCTAACCCTTTTCGAAGTCTCGCCGCCGCCAAGATCAGTCCGGCTTGATCGGACACACGAGCTGGGAATCCGAGGAGATGTCGGAGTGGGTTTCGGCTTTTTGGGCACTTTGTCCTCTCAAATAAAAGGCCGCCTTGAGAGTGTGGACCATGGCCGAAAGTACATATTACCCGACCATTTTCTAACGGCGGGCGTTGTCATGATCGAGACGATCCACGCCCGGGGCATGTTGTGCACGCTTCGAAATGTACCCCGGCCACTTATTGGGGAGGTCGGCCGAAGCAAGGGGAGGACTCCTGAGGAAGCTAACCACCTCGGGGCAAAATCGAGGGGGCGATTTGGTCTGTAAAGGAAAAGCGAATCATCGAGTTGTGAGGATTCATGTTGAAAAAAAAAAGGATCGGGAAAACCATAATGAGGACTTACTCGTTCACCCGCTCCTTCTCCTAGCTTAAGAAGGATTCATCATCTTCGTGCCGACCTCTCCTCGGGCGGCGGTGAAATTTCTTTGGTGGTGGAAGCCCGAGTAGGTGTCGAAATCGCCATTGCGATCGAAATGGACCCGATCTTTCTTCCCCAGCCCCCTGTTGATTTCGGACTCGTACGTCGAGATCTCCTCCCTCACTTTCTTCCGAGCGTGCCCAGAAGTCGTGGTCGTCGACCATGTAGCCTTCCTCTTGCCTTTGTCGGGCAGCAGGACGATGGGGACGAACACGGAGGGGCGACCTCGGTGGGAGTCGGCCGAGGGGCGGTTTGAGGTGATGTCGCCTCATGTTTCCCCAGAACAAATTTCCTACATGAGGCCATGATGTCCCTCGAAAGGCTTCTGACGATAACGAGGGTGTTAGGAACTGTAGGAATGTGAGAAGCCAACCAGTTAGGTCGATATCGAAAGATGTAATAAGCACGGAGTAAGGAAACTTACAAGGGATCTTCAGATGATTCGGGTACGTGTATAAGCCAGCCTTGAGACGGTCGAGCTCGGAGTTCAGGGCGTTAACGTCCCGGCAGCTCGGAAGGGTATCACAGACTAGTTTGAAGGCCTCCAAAAAGTCCCAATACAGGTCAGATTTTTGAGGCGTGAACACTGCAAAATAAAATGAGAATTAGATCAGTACGACTTCGGAATCAAGAATATGATATTTACCGTGTTCTACTCGGTTCACATAATCTGTCGGGACATGTATGGGAAGAGTGCTTGAAGGGTCCACGGACTCCCATGCCCCTCAAACGAACCACCACTTCCTGTGCCAACCATCGACTTTGTTAGGGATCCCACTCATGAGCTCCTTTCCTTGGCAAAGTCTCACGGCGTTGTAGCCGCCGGCTTGGGCAATAGGCATCATCACGAAAGATATTTCTCCCGGGTTTGGCAACCGATATAGCCCGCCTTTGTCCCAAAGACATCATTGTTGAAAGAATATAGCTCCATCCATTAGGGTGATCCGGGTCGAACTCTAATTCCAAGCCGCCAATGGTGTCGCCGGGCGGAGGAACCGGATCCCGCCTCCATTGTATGTTCGCTTGACCCGCGATCATCCCGGGGGCGGTTGGTCGGCACTCTCATCAGGTGTCGCCCCGTAGAAGTGTACATCCTGGGGGACTTTATAAAGGCGGCGGAGGGACCGGACATAGTAGTCGGTAAGAACTGACCTGTTATTCTTCTGTGAAGTAACAAAGTCCGACTCGACCGACTTCCGATAGTCGCGCGAGCCCGCCATAGGAGGCTCGGGCCTCATAGGAGCGAATCGAAAAACCCGCTCATAAGCTCCATATTGCTCGGGCGGGTTGGAGGTTCCGATCCACCTTTCTCGGCGGCCGCAAAACGAGCTTCGGTTCGGAAAGCGAGATATGTATAATGTCTTCCAACTCCCCGGTAAATTGATCGTCGGCCGCAGCCATCGTCCGGACCGGCATCGGAGGCACCGCGGTCGAGGGTATGGCCGATCGGTGGTGGCGGTCTCGGTGTTACTACGACGGTATAACTTCGAAATTGCAAAGATCATCGCATCTGGGTGAAGAAACCAGAACGGAGGGGGGCGTGGGAGCAGACGGAACCGAAGCCATTGATGTGAAATTGGGGAAAGACGGTTACTGAAAAGCTTCCGAGTGCCTGAAGAATAGCCGGAAAGTTCAAGCTGGAGTTTTGAGAGACGAGAGAGATGAAGGCTTTTGAGGAGGAACCCTAGACCTATTTATAAAGAGACGAAGGGTCGAAAGTATAAATTTTGAATTCTTGGGGACCCCCGCGGAAATTAGGACGACGTGGGTGGTGCATAGGGAGCACGCGATCGCCGATTGGGTGAACTCTCGGCTTGAAACGTCACCTGTCTACCGAACCATCATTTCAATCCTCACACCGTCAGGGCGGCTGGGGAGACCTAGGCGACTCTACGACTCCCATGACGAGACTTGACTCGCATTGCACCCCAAGATCAACTTCATTGTAAGTCAACTAATTTCGATGATTCAAGATAAGATCCCGAAGCGAGCTCGCGACCTCATCTTGAGGGGCAATTGTTGTACGGGGAGATAACCCGACCTAAGGAAGGCTTGGGATTGGGTAATCTCATATGTAACGTATTATCCGACTTTATCCAGCTGGGGGAGGACGGGAGGCGGCTTTGGAGTTTTGGGGAGGTCGCTGCGTCGACATAACAAGAAAGCGCGGTCTCGACTTGAAAGAGCCGTGAAGTCGCGGTCGAAGTGATTACAACTTCGGTTGGAGATATATATGGACAAGATTCAGGCAGTTATGGTGAGGCAAATTTCTCGGGATGTATCCAGGGAAAACATAT
This sequence comes from Stenogyne calaminthoides, assembly GCA_037126765.1. Lineage (NCBI taxonomy): Eukaryota > Viridiplantae > Streptophyta > Magnoliopsida > Lamiales > Lamiaceae > Stenogyne > Stenogyne calaminthoides. The sequence goes on from JBBCBC010000020.1 coordinate 29,844,762, forward strand.
CCGTGAGCGCGACTTGCGGAGCAAGGAAGGAAAACCCTGATTAGCCCACGAGAGAAAGCCCACGAAGACTGTAGCCCTAGATTTATGTCTATAAATATCACTTGTAGTGTAATGTTAGGAGGATCGAACTTTTAGTACCCTAGGCATATATTATACAAGATAAATCTGGCTTGGTGCCCCAAGACGTAGTCTATTCCAAAGACGAACTGGGTAATCAAATCACTTGTCATTTATTGCTTTCGCCGTGGTATTGATCGGAGCATTACTAAATTGTTTGCTTGTTTGCCGGTAACAAAACCGGGTACAACAATAATAAATTAAAATAAAAAAGTTTATTAAAACTAACCATGTCAACTAACAAAGACGTGACTCTAGACTCTTCCATCCATTGGTTCTAGCCAACATAGAACTCATTAACAAGTGTTTCAACATCTTCTTCCACAAAAAGATAAAATACAATTTATATAACAAGCAACAATTAGCAATACCAAAAAGAGTCATCAGCAATACCAAAAATAATTGTCAGCAAAACCAACAGGAGTAATCAGCAATACCAAAAAAAGTAATCAGCAATACCACAAGCAATATTAGCCAATACTACAAGTATAACCAATACAATAGGAAGTGTTTCAACATCTTCTTCTTCTTCAACTATTTTCCTCAAACAATTCTATTTACACAAAAAGATAAAATACAGTTTATATAACAAGCAACAATTAGCAATACCAAAAAGAGTCATCAGCAATATCAAAAAGAGTCATCAGCAATACCAAAAACAATTATCAGCAATACCAACAGGAGTAATCAACAATACCAAAAAACGTAATCAGCAATACCACAAGCAATATCAGCCAATACTACAAGTAAGTATAACCAATACAATAGGAAATATTCACCAATACCACCAAACAATATAAAAAAGAACAATAAGCAGTATACTTACGTTGTGTTCGAAGTTGAAAATGAATCGACTGCGTTCATCATCCATACTGATACCATTGTTTATCTCCAAGCTCCAAGCTGTGACAACTGGAAGGTAAATGCATACATTGGGCATCAAACTCATTAAATCTGAACGAGTAATAGAAATGAAATCCCCAAACCGATAAAATTGTTCCCTGAAACAAAATGATATATACACAGATTAAAATTTTAATAGAAATAACACACATAAGTATTAAAAATGGTGAAATAAAATTGCTATTTACACATTGACAGAAGAGCCACCCTCGAAAAAACAAAAATCAACTACTTCCAAATGAGTTTGGGGAAGATTGTAATAAAGCTTCGTGTTGGATGTCACCAGCTTTGAAAGATGACCGACATCGTCGTTGATCATCCAAAACAAGTGCCCAACATCATTCCCGACACTCTTACTCTTTGTGCCAACATATGTTACAACATCAGATAGTTCCGAAGCAGTCGCAGGCTGCTTTTCAAACTCATCACTCTCACAACCAAGATCTACATTAAAACCAAGATCATCGAATTCATCTTCAGGATTATCACTTAGATTTGTTTCATAAAGTACGGGATCAGGAGAGAGTAGATTAAAGTTTGGCTCCTCAGAAGCCACCTGTTTCATCACCGTGACATACCTACCCAAGTAATCAACATACTTATGAAGTTTTTTATTCATAAAAAACTTTTGGGTACTAGACAAGTTAGATAGTGTTTGATCCGGTTGTGTGTTATGATCAGGGGGATGAGGTCCTCTAACAATGTTGTTAGTTTCATAAGATACTTATCAGAAAATTCTCTTGCATCCTTGTGAAACGACGTTAATAAGTCCTTAATCTCCTGCAAAGTAACACAAAACAAAATGTATAAAATGTGTAAAATAAGTAATGTAAAAGAAATTAATTATTAAGATTTCGTATACCTGATGAGCATCATCAGCCTGTTCATCATTTGTAGATGCAAATCTCTTTACCACACCATTTTCAGTCAATGGGTAAAAACCAAACACTAGCTCCCCGGAACCATATTGTTTTGCATTGTCCTCTTGGTCACATCTACTCTTCATTTTTTGATCTGTCCAATGCTGAATCAATGGGATTGAACTAGGTTCAGAAAAGCCACGCCATTTCAGCCTATGCATATAGACTAGTTGCAACAAGAGTACACAACCACTAATATTCTTCACCCCTTTGTTGTGATAAATAAGAATTGAATCAGACAACTTTTGTAAGATCAATGTGCACCAATCCAATTTAGGAATATCTTCTACAACCTCAAGAGCTTTCAAGTAGGTTAAGTTTACTAACCTATTGGATGAAGGGTAGAGAAAAGAACACAAGGAGTAGAGAACAAACATCCTTTAAAGTCACCCCCCACCACTCAAATCATTTGCAATGATTTTAGGCAATTTGTGGATTGGGTCCCTATTATAAATTTTAAACTTTTCAGAAAATGTATCTTGAAAAGTCTTGACTTCCGAGTTTGAATAGCAAGGGACATCATGGCCTTCATTTCTAGGGATCATGAAGATGTCATAAACATCGTCAGCCGTAACAGAAAACTGACGAAAATTATCCAATGCCAACATGCGACTACTGCCATTGAAATGATCGACAAACCACTTGATCATCCTTTGGCTGAAACATTTACTGAGCCTCAACTTCAGCAAACCACCAAACCCAATATCCTCAACATCTTTCCTCTGTTGATCATTCAGTGAAGTAATCAAATCGAGTAGACCATTCGGTCTACATTGAGAAAGGAAGTCACTGCATATACACATAAAGAAAATGAATTAATATTCGAATAGTCAACAATATCACTAACAATATTAAGCAATACCATATGCAATACCAAAAGCAATAATAAGTAATACCACAATCAATACTTAGGAAATATTAAACAATAACAAAAGCAGATTATGAAAAATACAAAAGCCAATAATCAACAAATACTACAACTATTAACAAACAATACTATAGGCAATACCTGTTAGGATCATCCTTGATTCTATCAGCTTTTCTGACAGCAATATCTTTAGAGGAAGTAGATTTAGTAGTACAATGAACATTCTTCACTTTTTCCTTCCCACTAGAAGCATGACCACGTTTAACAGCTTCAACAGTTTTCTCATGCAATTTTAACATAGCACGATATAAAGCCTTAGGTCTTCTTGGCCCACTCCATATTGGCACATAAACTTTCTGCCTTACCATTGCCTAAAAAAAAAAATCAAAGAAAGAGATGCATTAACAAATAAAACAAGTACTTATAAAAAATACATCGCTCATTACACAGTATGTCATGCACATACACCTGATACACATATAGCAGGATTTAGTCCAAAACAGAAAATGCAGGATTCATTATAATAGGCAGCAATGAAATGGACACATGAACAATGCCAATGTATAAACTACACTAATATTGCACGAATCAGTAAAGAAGAAATGTATATACATAAACAAGTATCAAGGATTGGATTCAAATTAATCAAAACACTCTCACCCTCAATATTACCAATAATCAAACGTCTTGATATACAAATTAGAAAATATTAATGAAATTCTGTGATTTCTAATCAAAATTCTTCAAACAAATTGGGGGAAAATGTAATATGTACAGTTTATATGCGTACACACCACAAAAAATACAGAATCATAAAGTATTAGTTACCTCTCAAACGAAGATAACAAAAAACATAATGCTGCAAAAAGTTATCAGTACGGTAAGTTATCAAAGAATATAGCCATAAAAAATTGTCTGCGAACTTCCATATTTGGCCATGATATACTTCACGCGATAATCATTTAATAACTGACTGCATATTCAAGAACTAAACTAAATCTGTTGACAACTAAAACTCATTCTAGGTGAATCAGAATGAAGAATTCAATATCAACTGTGGAAAGAATTGGTACATCCCTAATTAATACCGAACCCTTGTTGTCATTAGATATGCCAACTGAATTAGCGATTCAAAATCCTAATGGACTAGTGATAAGCAACATTGAAAACTCAACCATAAGATATTATTCAGAACTACAACGCAATTGATTGAAAACACAAACCGATAGATTCACAAACAAAAAACACAAAAAATGCAGAATCATGAAATCGCGACTAAAAAACACAAAAATCGCAAACAAAAGAGTTAAAATTCAGTGTATGTTACCTCTCAGACGAAAATACCAAAATCTACGATTTGTTGAAGCTGTTAAACATGGGCGATACAAGAAAGGAACGACGGCGGTAAAAGAGATGAGCATAACCTCCACGATAGAGAGAGCCGATCGCGATTGGTTCCGGATGAACAACGATTGGGATAAACAGCGATTGGTTCCGGATGAAATCGCGATTGGTGCCGGATGAACAACGATCGCGATTGGTTCCGGATGAACAACGATTGGGATTGGGAATTAGGGCTAGAGAGAGCCGATTGCGATTGGGATTAGGAATTAGGGCTAGAGAGAAATGTGAAAAAATTGAAGGAAAAAATGGAATAGGAGGAAAATTTTGAGTTTAAGTATTAACCCATTTTTTTGACCCGTTTTTTAATTGGATAGTGGTGCACGTATTGTTTAGTGTGAACCAGTTACATATAATACTTTGTGAACTATATATGTCATATCAACAACCAATAATTTGTGAACTAAGAATAACTAATATATATAAAAATATGATATTTTACCTCAAGTATAGATAATATTTTCGCGTTCATTACATACTTTATAGTAACATAATATGACATTGTTAAATGCATGATGTTATTTGGATATAATTTTTTAATTGAAATATACATTCGAAATTATGAAAACAATTAGCGAAAAAGTAATATAATATAGTCTTACTATAAATTAAAAAATCATATAGCGCAATTTACAGAATATTTTTTTTAAAATAAGTATTATTTAATGATACTTTAGCTCAATTTACATAATATTTTTTTTAAAATATGTATTATTTAATGATACTTTCCCTCATAATGAATGATATATAAAAAGTAATGAATAATGTAAGTCATATCGGTTATGTTTGTTAGTGATGACTTCGTCGGGTAGTGTGCGTGAACAGGATGATGAGTTGGGGGATCTTGTTGACTCTAGGCCGAGGGGAAAGGACCGATCGACGGTGTCTTGCCTGGTAGGGAGGCTATGTTATGAGAAATCGGCTAATGTGTTTGCACTGAAGCAAGTGACAACGAAGGCTTTTTGTCCGAAAGGGAATTTGTCAATTCGAGAGTGGGGGAAGGGGGATGTTATTCACGTTTGAACTGGAGGCAGAATGTCAAATCCCAAATTTTCAAAGCTTTTAAATGCAATTTAAATAGACGAATATTCAAAATTTTCATTACTAAATAAAAATAATACATTTTAAAATTTCAAAGTTTGCAGCGAAAGTAATTAAAATCAATAATTTCAAAGAAAATAACTTAACTACAAGAAATTCTACTAAATTGTCTCAGTGCTAAACATAGCACTTTAAAATAAAATAACATAATCCAATACTACTGAAACTGATGTCAAAACTCAATCCTCAATATAAGGGTTATGAAATGAAATAATTTACTTAAGTAAAATGATAAATAATGTCTCGAGGCAATCCACCGGCCCTCCACCGCACACCGTAATTACTCTGCAAAATGTTAAATATTGGGATTAACAAAACAACTAGCTCGGTGGGATTCCCTCACAATGTTATAGTCAAATATAACACATAAATAAAATCATAAACTCACATAACATGCATCATAATCATAAAAACGAGTCAAAGATCTTTTCCATCCTGAGTCGTATTGGCCAATCTGGTATACGGTGGAGTTGCCCCCAAGGATCTTTTCCATCCTGAGTCGTATTGGCCAATCTGTATACGGTGGAGTTGCCCCCAAGGAACTTTTCCATCCTGGACCTAAGTCCCCACAACGATCTTTTCCATCGAGTAACCAAATAATTCAATATAACATTCCACGTAAATCATGTAGCAAAAAATAATTATATTCACATGAATATTAAAAAATAACAAAGCAAGTAAAAATCTCATCTCAAGTCTTGATTAACCTCGTAAACACGTAAATCGACTTAATGCCTATGTCCGTCGTCACCTAAAAAAAATTAAATATAATGTCTTAGAATTATTATAATTATTAATTAGTGAAAATTTGGTGTCTTATACTAAAGATCATATAGTACCGCAGTATAAACTCACTGGACTAACTAAAAAAAAGGGTGATCAGAACTTTAATATTAAAAATTTTGGTTCGATCATTAAAAAAATTAAACGTGACCCTATCATGAATTATTAAAATAATAATATGACTTCATTGGGCAACAAACTATCAACTCTAATATATATGTGAAGCTCAAGACCAATTATAAGAAAATACTTGGATAAATATGACTACTGACTCATTCCAATAACAATTTTATAACACTCAAAATTTAGACTTTGCATATTAAAAACGATTGCTTTTCATTTTTTTAAAAGAAAAATCAAGCCCAGAAAGTAACATAATATGTCGGACGAAATTAAACAATACACATTTTGATACGGCAGCACTAAAAAAAATACCATTAAAATAATATCTTTGGCATAATACAGGAAAACAACCAAATTAATTGGGTTTTTGAAATCCAACACGGTATATTAAATCTTTGACTGACCAGTTAAAAAGGAATATAGACTACCGGAAAAATAAAAATTAAATAAAAAGGCAGATGAGGATACCGTTTGATTAAGAGTAGAGAAAAGATACGAGTGTTTGCCCCAAAATCTCCGATTGCTAGACTGCGGGAGAAAAGTCCCTTTTTTTTTTTTTTTTTTCTAAAAATTTGAGTGAAGAGATAAATTTTGTGAGATTGAAAAATCTGGGAACCACCGTGAATTAAAAAGAGTGGAAGAGTGGAAACAGTTGAGATATTTGTGGCTAGAGTTAGATTAAGCCTTCCCACTTTTTATGTGGGTTTTGAATGTTCAAAAAAGATAGTTACTCAAAACAAACTGAGAGAATTTTATGGTCAAAGTTTATCTATGTATTATATTTTAAAAAAGGAATAGAAATTAAATGAATAAATAGGATTTATATATATACATAAGCTTTTAAGCTTAGACGTGCAGCACCTATATAGAAGAGTAATATATATATATTTTATTTTCTATTTATTTTTTTTATAAATTATTTTATCTAAAAAAAATCCTAATATATATACGTGGCCATATCTAAATAATTATTCCTTTTTAATTCTCTTAACATATATAATTTATGTGTTTTTTTTAATAACTTATGGTGATTGAAAATCTTGGGTGTTACACGGATCGTGAATGGACCATAGCCAATCAGTCGTGGCCTTTCGATGGTTGTTTGTTTGCAATCAGAGCCCTCGCCGGAAATGAGCAGTCATCCACAGTGGCAATTTCGAAAGTGTCTTTGTGGGTCCGTGCTCTGGACCTGCCGGTTTCTTTTCAAACTGAGGCAGTTATTAAGTCGTTAGCCTCAAAGATGGGTTCGTTTCTAGCCTTTGGCAAACCTTTAACGTCAAATCCTGAGGAGTTTGTCCGGTTCCGAGTTGATATCGACTTTACTTGGCCTCTGAAGATGGGAATTACTGTACGCTTTGACGGCGAACCCTTGCGGATTCCGTTGAGATATGAGGGCCTTCCTTCTTTTTGTTATTGTTACGGGATTATAGGTCATTTTTTCCAGAGTTGCAGTTTGTTTGATCGGGATATTCATACTGAACAATGTGAGTTTCCGTTTGGTCCGTCTCTTATGCTTTGAAAAGGCCGTTGGGCACGAATGTGGAAACAATGATAGTGAAGTGTACGACCAGAACTTTGGAGGGGCCGACGGGTTCAGCAATTCAGTACAGTAACCGTGAGGCTGGGTCGGGTTCGTTAGCTTCTGGTGTGAATTTAACTTCTGGCCAACCTCAATATAACCTTAACCCTGACACCATTCCAATACGTAAACCCCCAAGCACGCCCACACCTTCCCTACCACTCCAGCCATTGACTTTCCATTCACATGCACCTTCCTATCCACAAACACCTTCCCACACTCATACGTCTTCCCTCTCAATTCAACCTCCTAACCATAACGCCCATTATTCACCCATTCCGGTGGCGAGTGTGTTCACTGCACTATTCACTCAATTTGGCCTAACCCATCCTCACCAAGACTCGTTTCCATCCGTCCTTAGCTCATCTATACCGAAATCCATCATAACCACACATACTACTATCCAAACCCTTATGCCCGAAACTGCTACACAACCACCAGCCAGGGCCTTTGTCTTTGGGGCCGAACCTGAACCCAATATTGGTGGTCGGAATATAGTGAAAAGGTCATGGAAGAGAGAAGCAAGGAGCCGAGGTCTTCGTTTGCATGATGAGGATATGCCTGTTGTGCCTCGTGTGAAGAGATTGGTCGAGATTTTGGAGGTTGAGGGTGATGACTTGCTTTTGGGGAAGCATTTAAGAGTGGTTCTGATTGCGATGTATCTGGCGATAGCGATGCTAATGTTATATCGGCAGAGGCTGCTTGAGGAGCAATCTGAATGAGTTGTTTAGGATGGAACTCCCGGGGGCTTAGAAACCCCCAGAAAGTTCAGGCTTTGAAGAAAGAAATTTCTTCAAAAGGAACCCCAGAAAGTTCAGGCTCTGAAGAAAGAAATTTCTTCAAAAGGTCCCGAGTTCGTGTTCATGTGTGAAACAAAATTGTTGTGTAGGGAGTTGGAGGGGGTGTCTAGGAAATTAGGGTTTGAGTTTTATTTTGGGGTTAATTGTGTTACTAGTGGGGGTGGTCGGAGTGTTGGGGGGTGCTGTGGAGAGAGGATTTTCGGGTGACGGTTACTTCTTTTTCTCGTAATTATATTGATGCAGAAGTGGAGGAGGTGGATCCGTGGCATTTTACGGGAGTTTATGGATTTCCTGAGGAGGCGAATAAAATGGAAGACTTGGCATATGATTGATCAGTTGGTGGGGAGGAGTCCTTTGCCTTGGCTTATTTTAGGAGATTTTAATGAAATTTTATTTGATTACGAGAAGTTAGGGGGTAATGCAAGGAGAGACCAGAGGATGTTGGGGTTTAGAGATTGTTTAGATAGGTGAGGGTTAGAGGATTTGGGGTTTGAGGGTCATGGGTTCACGTGGTCGAATAAACAGAGGGGGTAGGGAGTATTCAGGAGAGGCTAGATAGGGGGATGACTTTGAATTCATGGCGTGAGAGATTTATGTCGGCTCGGGTTACACACTTAACTCAGGTGTTGTCTGATAATTGTGCTCTGTGGGTTGAATGGGTTGTTAGTGCTCAGGAGGGGGAGAGACAGAGGAGGAGGAAGAGGTTCAGATTTGAGACACTGTGGTTAGATGAGCAGGAGTGTTCGGAGATTGTGCAGGACACGTGGAATGGGGTTGATATTCAGTCCTCCTCAGATTATGTGCGTGCTGTGAAGGTTTGTGGTGATGAATTATTTGCATGGGATGCCCGATTGTTTGGTGAAATGCCCCGGGAGATTGCCAAGTGTAAAACTGAGCTGAGTAGGTTGCAGAGGATAGCCAACCCAGACTATCTCGGTTGTCCTTCAGGCTAGATGTGTAGAAAACAGATTGGGTGCTCTTCTTCGTAAGGAGGAACTGTTCTGGTTGTAGAGATCGAGGGTTAGTTAGATGAGAGAGGGTGATGCGAATACAAAATTCTTTCATAGGATTGCTAGTGGGAGGCGGAAGAGGAATACAGTTGTAGCTATCAGGAATGAGGCTGGCGTGGTCTGTAAGAAGGAGGATGAGATTCAGAAGTTTTTTGTGGACTACTTTACGGGGTTGTTTACAACCAAGGGTAACCTGGATATGAGAGAAGCGATCGAGGTTGTGGAGCATAGAGTTACAGTAGAGATGAGTGAGGCTTTGGCCCAGCCGTTTACAGAGGAGGAGGTAGCAAAGGCCCTATTCCAGATGCATCCTACTAAGGCCCCGGGGCCTGATGGTATGTCTGCTATCTTTTTCCATAAATTCTGGGGGGTTGTGGGTAATTCTGTCTATCGCTTCGTGCTTGATGTTTTGAATAACGGGGCTGATCCAGGGGTGTTTAATCATACTCATATTGCTTTAGTTCCTAAAATCGGAAAACCTTTGTGTCCTGCTGATTTTCGCCTTATTAGTCCGTGTAATGTTTCTTTGAAATTAATTACTAAGACTATTGCTAATTTTCTTAAGGCCTTCCTCCCTGAGTTAATTGATCCGTGTCAGTCTACTTTTGTTCCTGGTAGGCTTATTACTGATAATGCATTGCTTGCTTTTGAGATTTTTCATTACATGAATCATAATAAAGTGGTGTTTGTTGGGTTGTATGCTTTTAAGTTGGATATGAGTAAGGCTTATGATAGAGTGGAGTGGGAGTTTTTGAAGGGAATGTTGCTTCAGATTGGGTTAAATGGGGGGCTGGTGGATACTATTATGTGGTGTGTCTCTTCGATGTCTTTTAGTGTGCTTGTTAATGGTGTGCCATCGGATACTTTCTTTCCTTCGAGGGGCCTCCGTCAGGGGGACCCCCTATCTCCTTATCTATTCTTATTTTGTGCTGAAGCTTTTTCAGGTTTGATTAGAAGGGAAGTGAAACGTGGTGTGTTGCACAGTGTTAGGATCTGTAGAAGGGCACCAGTGGTTTCAAATTTGTTCTTTCCTGATGACACTCTTATTTTCGGGAAGGCCACTGTGACGGAATTGGTTCGTGTGAAGGAGATTTTGGAGATTTATGAGGCGGCCTCGAGACAGGTGATCAATTTGAGTAAGTCAGATATTATGTTCAGTGTTGGTATTCCGATGGCTAGGGGGCTGATTTTGTGGAGGTGTTGGGGGTACGAAAAGTGGAACAACACTCGGTCTACTTAGGTCTGCCTACCAAGGTATGCCGGTCCCGATAGGAGGTGTTCAGGGTTCTGTTTAGCCATGTTACGAAAAGGCTCAAGGATTAGAAGAGTAGGGCCCTGTCACAGAGGGAAAGATTACTCTGGTCAAGTCAGTTGCCCAGTAAATTCTAACTTACCTTATGTCATGTTTTCGTATTCCTCACGAAATCTATTCTTAAGATACAAATGGTGATTGCTCGTTTCCTTTGGGGGCAGAAGTTGGATGAGGGGAGGATCCATTGGTTACGTTGGTGGGTGTTGTGCAGACCGAAGCGTGAAGGGGGACTTGGCCTGAGAGATCTGGCAGCTTTTAACGGCTCTGTTTGCTAAGAAGGGATGGAGGTTGATTCAGGATGAGGGGTCGGGCTCGCTCAGGTCTTTGAAGGCCCGTTATTTTCAAGGGTTACTTTTCGATCGCTATCTTGTGGGATATACGCCAAGTTACACCTGGCAAAATATCTTATAGGGTTGGAAAATTCTGGAGAGGGGGCTAATGTGGGTTGTGGGGAATGGTGAGTCTATTAATGTGTGGACGGAGTCGTGGTTGTTTGATGGGGATACAGAGGCAGGTGTGAGGATGGAGATAGTGGATGAGTTGTTAGGATTGATGGTATGTGACTTGTTGGCTGCTGGTGATCGTACTGAGTGGGATCTTGGGAAGCTGGGGCGACGTTTGATAGGGTGGATGTGAACAGGATCCAAACTGTTTCGATTAGTCCTACCTATAGATGTGAAGTCCTTTCTTGGAGATACACAAAGAATGGGGTTTATAATACACGATCTGGTTACTTTGATGCTTCTGAGCGTGAGATCTCTCCTGTTGTTGGGGCTGGAGAAGCTACATTTTGGCATAAAATTTGGACGCTCAGGGTTATCCCGAAGATTCGAGTTTTTTTGTGGAGGACTTTACATGCTATTATTCCTACGACCATTAATTTGATTAGTAGGTTTATAGATGTGGATATGTTTTGTACGAGGTGTGGTGTGGAGGTGGAGACTGCTGAGCATGCCCTTCGTGATTGTGTGTGGGTGCGCCAGGTTTGGGATTCTGGTCCTATTAATGTGGTGTATAGTTCGGGGTAGTTGGAGGAGTGAGTTTGTCAGATGGGCAGCCAGTTGGATAAGGACTCTTTTTGTCTTTTTCTACGATCTTATGGAATATCTGGGTTTCTAGAAATTTTTTGGTTTTCCAGAGGACGTCTTGGTATGAGAAGGAGGTTATAGATCTATCTTTGGCACATAGGCGAGATTATCTGAATGCGGTTCCTGGGGGAGTGTGTTGAAATCGAGTGGTAGTGGGGGGTGTGAGGTGGAGATGCCCGGAGTAGGGCGTTTGAAGCTTAACACAGATGTTTCGCTGACGGCGGGGTGTGGTGCAAGTATTGGAGGAGTCCTTCGTGATTGGATTGGGGAGGTGGTGTGGTGTTTCAGTGAGAGATGTTGTATGCCTGATGCGAGTGTTGTGGAGGCCATTGCCATTAGACGTGGTTTACAATATGCTCATGATCAGAGGGTTCGTGATCTGGAGGTTAAGTCAGATGCTCAGATTGTCATTTTCGTTCTGCTACGTCCAAGGCTCGACTTGTTATTTGGGCAATGCGGTTCGTGATATTTTGGAGCTTGTGGAAGTTTTTGATCGAGTTACGTTCGTCTGGACTAGGCGTGTTGGGAACTTAGTGGCCCATAGATTGGCCATTTATGCTTTTTCTTGAGTTTTACTTTTTTTTTTTCAGTTCGGGTTCCGAAAAACATTGTTGCTACTATTGAGGCCGATTTGGCTCTCAAATGTTATTGATTTTTCCATTTAAAAAAAAAAAAATATTTTAATCATAATAAATATTATTATCACAACATAATAAGATTTGACATGTACATATCCGAGAAAGGATTATATATTGATAATTTAGGCTAAAATTGAATATTATACGGCAGACATGATAATACCAATCGTAAGTAATATCTATAGCATGAAGTTTTACAATCACACGGTAACAATCCTTTAAACAAAAAAATTAGTTTTATTAATTTTACTTTATATTTTTAATGAATATATTTAATAAATTTGCATCACACGTTTTTTTTTTTTTTGACAGAAAGCAAAATTTAGTGCACAAGAGACACTTATTGAGGAGGTCATCCACACAAATCGGAGGCTCAACCCAACAATGAGAACCCTCATAACTACGAGTAGTTCTAGCAAGAATATGTGCCAACATATTGACATTTTGACACACCCAAGTTACATAAAAACCCAAATTCTCTCTCAATTCCTTTCGTCCCCCGGAGATGATGTCGCCAAATGTAGTATCTGTTTGTCCCGTTGAAAAACCCATGAAATGCGGAAAAAAAATCATGAAATGCATATAAAAACAGGGGTGAAGGAATGGTGATTCCAGATTTTTGCGTTTTAAGTTCATGTGTTGTGTTTTGCTTATAAACGAATGCATATGACAAGATAAGAACGTAAAGCAATAAAGAACACAACAAAGTATAGTGGTTCGGAGACTCAAGCTCCTATATCCACTCTCCGTGTTCCTAGGAAAATTCCTTCAAACTGGACTTATCACCCTCTCGGGCTCGCCTCCAGATATTTAACGAGCTCTCATTCAAACGGGACTTATCACCCTTCACAGGATCGCCTACAAGCTTTCAGGCTAACTCACTGTAGCTTACTCACTTCTTCTACATAGTTTTCTGGCTGACTCACCTCAGCTTACTAACTCTTTACAACTTCACACAAACTACCTAACAATAGGGTTTGGGTTTGGTTGATGTCTCCAACTAGGGTGAGATTTTTCTGTACATTTGTTTAGCCACAATGCTAAGGTTGGGAAAATCTCTCTAAGCTTAGGATATATCGTGGGTTGCTTAGATTGGGTTTTAGAACACTCATGAATTTATTTGTATATCTACAGACTCTTGTTCTATGGTTGGAATGCCTTGAGTATATGGCTCTTGGCTGTGTAGCATTTTTTCCACATTCTCCACACTTAATTTGATGGAAGATCTTGTATTTATAGTGTGGATTTGAATGTTACCGTTGGAGAGAATCACATTCAAATCCATACTATTCTGTAAGTTCTGCAGCTTCTTCAGGCTGGTTGTCTTCCTCTCATTGGTCCACGTCAGCTGAATTCTAACGGTTATATTCTTCAGTTTCTTCTGAGTCTTCAGGTTTTTCTGAGTCTCGAGGTTTCTCCGAGTCTCAGTGTCTTGATGACATATCTTTTGTCTCGAGTCTATCTGAGTCTTGAGTTTTCTCGAGTCTTGAGTTTCTCTCGAGTCTCGGTGTATTGATGACATCTTTTAGTCTTGATTCTATCCGAGTATTCGGTTTATCTAAGTCTCAATGTCTTGATGACTTATCTTGAGTCTTGATTACTTCTTGAGTCTTGATTTTCTCTACGAGTCTTGATTTCTTCATAAACTTCTTGAGTCTTAGGTTTCTTGATTCAACGGGCTTCTCTTGGCCGGACCTTATCGTCGGGGCATCTTGACAAGCTTAACTGAGTTCGGCTCTTACGAATTCGAGACATCCCGACCCTCGAGTCACTTTTACTTATCGACCCTCACTTGACTCGGTATCCGATTTCTTCTTGCGATCGATCATTTCGACTGATCAGATCAACATATCTTCAGGTCAGCATCTCAGGATAACATCATGTCAGTACATCAGGTTAGCATATCAGGTTATCATATCTGATCTCGATCACGTCTGATCTTGATCAGTCTCATCTACTCATCTTCTGATCTGCAACCTTCTCTTCTGATTTACTGGCTTTATATTTTCTTCAAATTTGATTTGCACAGCTCATCAGTTAACTCGGAACTCATCTAACTCATCTGATCTCGATCAGTCTCGTCTGCAGCCTCGTCTGATCTCGATCATCTTCTTCTGATTTCGTGAGTTCCCCCTCAACTTGTTATCTGTAAATTAGCTTGAATAACACAAGTTGATAATGTTTTGACATAATTCATCAAAACTAAAATATCCCAACAATTTTCCCCTTTTTGATAATGAAGCCAAAACATTAAAATATATGCATCTTTAAAGAAACGGGTTTTTGTTTAAAAATATCAGTTCAGGTGATCATATTAAAGGTGATCTTTTGAACTCCTGCTCTGATACCAATTGTTTGTCCCGGTGAAAAACCCATGAAATGCGGAAAAAAATCATGAAATGCATATAAAAACAGGGGTGAAGGAATGGTGATTCCAGATTTTTGCATTTTAAGTCCATGTGTTGTGTTTTGCTTATAAACGAATGCATATGACAAGATAAGAACGTAAAGAAAACACAACAAAGTATAGTGGTTTTGGAGACTCGGGGCTCCTACATCCACTCTCCCCTGCTCTTGTGGAAATTCCTTCAAAATCGACTTATCACCCTCTCGGGCTCGCCTCCGATATTTAACGAGCTCTCACCAAACGGACTTATCACCCTTCACGGGATCGCCTACAAGCTTTGGTAGCCTTCTCACTGTAGCTTATTCACTTCTTCTATAGAGTTTTCTGGCTGACTCACTGCAGCTTACTAACTCTTTACAACTTCACACAAACTACCTAACAATAGGGTTTGAGTTTGGTTGATGTCTCCAACTAGGGTGAGATTTTCCCGCACATTTGTTTAAATTTCAATGCTAAGGTTGGGAAAATCTCTCTAAGCTTAGGATATATCGTGAGTTGCTTAGATTGGGTTTTAGAACACTCATGAATGTATTTGTATATCTACAGACTTTGTGTTCTATGGTGGGAATGCCTTGAGTATATGGCTCTTGGCTTTGTAGCATCTTTTTTCCACATTCTCCACACTTAATTTGATGGAAGATCTTGTATTTATAGTGTGGATTTGAATGTTACCGTTGGAGAGAATCACATTCAAATCCATACTATTCTTCATGGTTTCGCAGCTTTCTTCAGTGGTTGTCTTCCTCTCATTGGTCCACGTCAAATTTGAATTCTAATTTGTTATATTCTTGATTTTTCTTCCGAGTCTTGAGTTTTTAAAGTCTCTCGGGTTTCTCCGAGTCTCGGTGTCTTGATGTTATCTTGAGTCTCAGTCTATCTGAGTCTTGAGGTTTCTCACGAGTCTTGAGTTTCTCGAGTCTCGGTGTATTGATGACATCTTGAGTCTTGATTCTATCTGAGTATTCAGGTTTATCTAAGTCTCAGTGTCTTCAGTGACATACTGAGTCTTGATTACTTCTTGAGTCTTGATTTTCTCTGAGTCTTCAGTTTCTTCATAAACTTACTGAGTCTTAGGTTTCTTGATTCAACAGACTTCTCTTGGCCGGACCTTATACGTCCCCGCATCTTGACACTTAAACTTCTTGAGTTGACTCTTACAGATGGAACATCGACCCTCGGTCAACTTTTATACTTCCCTCCCTCGCTTATTTCGGGCTTCTCGATTTCTTCTTTTGTCGGTCATTTCAGCGGTCGGATCAACATATCTTCAGTCGGCGTCTCGGGATAACATCATGTCGAAGACATCGAGTTAGCATATCGAGGTTATCATATCTGATCTCGATCACGTCTGATCTTGATCAGTCTCATCTACTCATCTTCTGATCTGCAACCTTCTCTTCTGATTTACTGGCTTTAGCTTTTCTTCAAATTTGATTTGCACAACTCATCGATTAACTTCGAACTCATCTAACTTCATTCGATCTCGTCGGTCTCGTCCTGCGACCTCGTCTCGATCTCGATCATCTTCTTCCGATTTCGTGAGTTCCCCTCAACTTGTTCTTTTTCGCCCTCAACTTGTTATCGTAAATTAGCTTGAATAACACAAGTTGATAATGTTTTTGACATAATTCATCAAAACTAAAATATCCCAACAATTTTCCCTTTTTGATAATGAAGCCAAAACATTAAAATATATGCATTTTTAAAGAAACGGGGTTTTGTTTAAAAAAGATCGGTTCAGTGATCATATTAAAGGTGATCTTTTGAACTCCCGCTCGATACCAATTGTTTGTCCCGTGAAAAACCCATGAAATCGGAAAAAAAATCATGAAATGCATATAAAAACAGGGGTGAAGGAATGGTGATTCCAGATTTTTGCATTTTAAGTCCATGTGTTGTGTTTTGCTTATAAACGAATGCATATGACAAGATAAGAACGTAAAGCAGTAAAGAACACAACAAAGTATAGTGGTTTGGAGACTCAAGCTCCTACATCCACTCTCCCCCTGCTCTAGGGAAATTCCTTCAAATGGACTTATCACCCTCTCTGGCTCGCCTCCGGATATTTAACGAGCTCTCACCAAACGGGACTTATCACCCTTCACGGGATCGCCTACAAGCTTTCGGGCTAACTCATCATAGCTTATTCACTTCTTCTCTGAGTTTTTACGTGACTCACTTCTGCAGCTTTACTAACTCTTTTACAACTTCACACAAACTACCTAACAATAGGGTTTGAGTTTGGTTGATGTCTCCAACTAGGGTGAGATTTTCCCCGCACATTTGTTTAGCCTCAATGCTAAGGTTGGGAAAATCTCTCTAAGCTTAGGATATATCGTGAGTTGCTTAGATTGGGTTTTAGAACACTTCATGAATGTATTTGTATATCTACAGACTTGTGTTCTATGGTGGGAATGCCTTGAGTATATGGCTCTTGGCTTTGTAGCATCTTTTTCCACATTCTCCACACTTAATTTGATGGAAGATCTTGTATTTATAGTGTGGATTTGAATGTTACCGTTGGAGAGAATCACATTCAAATCCATACTATTACTCATGGATTCTGCGAACTTCTTGAGTTGGTTGTCTTCCTCTCATTGGTCCACGCCACCGAATTCTAATTCTATATTCTTGATTTCTTGAAAACTTACGAGTCTTAGGTTTCTTGATTCAAAGAGACTTCTCTTCAATGACCTTATGTCGTCGATCGCATCTTGACACTTTCGAGGGCTTCGAGTTCAGTTCACCTCTTCAATTCGACATCCCGAGCCTCAGTCACTTTTTTTCTTCGACCCTCGTGTCACTTGACTCGAGCTATCCGATTTCTTCTTGCGATCCGATCATTCGACCGATCGGATCAACACATCTTCAGTCAACATCTCGAGGATAGCATCGTGTCAAGACATCGAGTTAGCATATCAGGTTATCATATCTGATCTCGATCACGTCTGATCTTGATCAGTCTCATCTGCTCATCTTCTGATCTGCAACCTTCTCTTCTGATTTGCTGGCTTTAGCTTTTCTTCACTTTTTATTTGCACAACTCATCAGTTAACTCGGAACTCATCTAACTCATCTGATCTCGATCAGTCTCGTCTGCAGCCTCGTTTGATCTCGATCATCTTCTTCTGATTTCATGAGTTCCCCCTCAACTTGTTCTTTCGTTCCCCCTCAACTTGTTATCTGTAAATTAGCTTGAATAACACAAGTTGATAATGTTTTGGCATAATTCATCAAAATTAAATATCCCAACAGTATCAAGCAACTCCGTCCCATTTATCACAGAAGATGCCCTCTTGGAATCAGTTTCAATAATCACGTCCGATAAACCCAAATGTTTCGCCCGTTTTAAAGTTTCAATTAAACTCCAAGCCTCGCCATCATCAACCCTCAATAATCCCAGTCGAATAAGAGTGTGAGCTACTACAAATTCACCTAAGTCATCGTGGATTATCATTCTCAGATCAGTGCATCTTAAAAAAAAAAAAACTAGCATCAACATTTAGTTTGAAAACTCCAATTTTTGGCGCATGCCATTTCGAACAGGATTGGACTCCATAAATTTCTCAACTCGGCACTCGCACCTCGTCCCATTCTTTCAGCAAGAACAATGTCTGCTAAACCGTATTCGAAACAGTCGTAGTTTCCCCATCCCAAACCAGCATATTCCTACTACACCACATGGCCACAAGATCATCATTGCACAAAACACATCAACCTCTTTTCATTCCCGAACCATTATATGAAACAGATCTGCAAAGCCGTCCACCTCATAACACAAACAATCCAATTTTTCCCACAAACCAACCTCCATCCAACACTTCTGGGCGATATCACAGTCAACAAAGAGATTCCATATTGTCTATCCCATCTTCACACAAAACGGGCAAAGGTTATTGGTAACCGGATACCACTTACAGAGTTTAGTCTTTACCGTCATCCATCCTTTACAAAGCCGCAAATTAAAATGCTTCCACTTTAGGAGGGACTATAATTTTCCATAAGAATTTCCATGAAGTGTTAGAGTATTGCCATCTATCATCAATAATTTTAGTAGCCAGGTGGTATGCCGTCTTAACAGAATACTTGCCTTCCTCCGACCAATGCCAGATAACTTTGTCATCCATCCCCCTTGGAGCAGGGGTCATTTTCAATATGCGCTTGCAATCATTCTCGCCAAACACTTCCCGAATAAGCGAAATATCCCAAACTCTAGTTCCCGGAATGAAGAAGTCCTCTAAAAAATCATGTCCTCAAATCACGCTACAGGAGGAGTCTCCACGTAAAAACTCTTGTCATCATCGAGCCACTTTTCCCCCCACATCCGAACCTTATCACCACCACCTACCTTCCATCTCGACCCTCTCCTCACAAGGTCCTTGGCCGACATGATGCTTCTCCAAGTGTAACTTGGATTGTTTCCCATATGAGCTTGAAAGAAATCTGAGTTTGAAAAATATTTAGCCTTTAATATACGTCCAATAAGAAACCCAGGCTGCATGTGAAGTCTCTAAGCCGTTTTCCCCATCATAGCTATATTGAACAAGTGAAGGTTGAGGAAACCCATACCCCCATCATTTTTATGCTTACACAAAGATTCCCACGTTTCCCATTTCACTCCCTTCTTCGGGTCTGTACCATGCCCCCACCAAAACAAATTCATCATTTTATGGAGCTCATCCAACAAAGAAGAAGGGAGCAAGAATGTGCTCCTGGAATAGGCGGGAATAGATTGAGCAGTGACTTTCAATAAGACTTCTTTCCCGTCTTTGGACAACCTTTTGCTTCTCCAGTGGCTAAGTCTACTCCAAGGTTCTCCCGTAAGTACCGAAAAATATCCTTTTTTCCACGGCCAATGAGGGAAGGCAGACCCAAATATTTACATGTATTCAAAGGATTACTAACCCCTAAGATCTCGTTTAAATCCCTATGAGTATCACCATCAACGTTCGGGCTATAGAAAATCCCCAACTTTGCATAATTAATTGCTTGCCCCGACGCTCTACAAAATAAGAGGCAATCATCAACAAAAAAAGAAGATGAGAGACCGCCAGAGCTCTCCTTCAAACCCTGTTGTCATGCAAGTTACCCTGTCTATTCTCGTGTAGAAGTAATCTCGACAGGCCCTCAGCACAAAATAAGAAAAGATATGGTGATAGAGGATCACCTTATCGGAGTCCTCGTTCTGGGGTAATGGGACCCACCAATTCATCATTCACGAGGAATGGATAAGAGATATTTCTAATACACAAGCGCATCCAATCCAACCACTTCTTATGGAAGCCCATCTTTCGGAGCACACAATCAAGATAATTCCAGTCGACCCTATCATAGGCTTTGCTAATGTCAATCTTTAGAGCCACATCTCCTGTTTCCCCTTTCTTCTTCATTTCATTGTCTTGAATCGACCTTCCAGATAGAAAAGCCGACTGAGACTCATCAATTAATTTCGGTAGTACCTGTTTCAATCTGTTGCAAAGAACCTTTGAGAGAATCTTATAAACCACATTACAAAAAGAGAGATTTGACGTACATCTTTCATAAACTTAGGATCATATCATTTAGGAATAAGTACTACAATTTGTTTCTTTAAGACCAGTAGGGAACATATCCGAATTCAACCATGAAATACACTATCCCGATATATCGGGGCCAGTTGTACTCCAAAACCTCTTTATAGAATCCCATATTAAATCCGTCAAGCTCCGGTGCCTTATCCTTATGCATTTGCTTAATTGCCATGCATAATCCGTCCATTTCAAAATCACAGAATAATAACTAGTTTTCTTCATCTGAGATACGACCGCTAATGGTGTCCGTTAGTTGCTCAATGTCCCGAACACTATCCAAAGCCTTGAAGAGATTCAAAAAGCAATATATGACATCTCTTTGAATATTCATTTTTTCGATCCTCCACCTGTTGTCCTCATCAAACAATATGTGGATGGTGGTTGTCTTTTTTCTTGTCGATGCTATTTGATGAAAAAAAAAAAAAAAGGTGTTGAGGTCGCCTTCCATCAACCATTGAACTTTGGCTCTTTGCTTCCAGTACACTTCTTCTTTAACATAAAGATGTGATAATTTTGTTTTTGCCTCAATGAGTTAGTTGCTTGCACCATTACTGGACGAATCTTGAAGTAGCGAAATTTCATTCTCCAAGCCTTGTCTACTACATTTTGCTGCTAAAGCAATGTGTCTCCCCTAGTCCTCCAAAACACCGGATGTAGCATGTAAACGCTTCAGCAATTCAAGATCATGGAATTCATCCTAGGATCTCTCCACAATATGTTGTTCTCATCATCAATTTTTTTTTGAACTATGCATTTGGTAATAGAGCAGTTGAATTCAATATATACAGTGTCAACACTATGATTAATTCAAGAAAAATAAAATAAAAAATAATTTAAAGTTGTCTGAAACATACTATAGCAGAAACGTGCAACTACCAATATCTAAAACATGCAACTATTTTAGCTAAAACATGCAACTCAGTACAAGCGAAAGGGGCAACTAATGATAGTCAAATATGGATCTTCCTATAATAGAAACGTGAAATTATTTAATAATGAAACATTCAACTTCTAAAACATTCAAACTTTAAAACAATTTGGGTTAATTAAAAAAAAAAGGATAATTGTGGGAGTTGAACCTTGTACCTTGCCTTAAAAAGGTGCTGCTCAGCCACTGGGGCAACATCACATCGTTGTAGAATCGCAATTTAATATCTTCAAATAATAAGCGCTACCCGTTTTACTAAATAGGTTACTTCTGTACATGAGGGCACGGTGCACAGAGAGACCCACTCTGATGATAAAGTAAAAAAATAGGAGAGAGAGTATTGAGTTGGATAAATAATAATAATTGAAAAGTGTGTAATAGATGATTGATAGTGTATTGAAAATTGTGTTTGTAAAATGTAAAATATGTGTATTATAGAGTAGAATATTTTTAGGATTTAAAATCCTATACCGAAATCCTGAAAAATAAATGGGGATTTGAGATTTGAAATTCCAAATGAGACTTCCCAAACCATAAACAAACATACCCTTAATGAATAGTAAAAAATATCGTTTGTTTTGAAATTTTGATAGGGTGAGATTTTACTTTATGTCACATCGATGTTTTATAATGATTGATGTTGTGTTTAGAGTGAGAAAAATCGTGATGTGATTGTATTAAATTTTATGAAAAATATGTATATAAAGTGTATTTTATAGAAATGAATATTGAAGTCTAATTTTAATCTCAAATTGTTATTTTATATTCAAATGAATAAGACGTTTGTACACATTTCATTTTTGCAATTCTAATTTTAATCTCAAATTACTTGGTTATCAAAGTTTTATATTCATTATTCGAGTGAGACCTGAAACAAACATAAGACATTTGTACACATTTCATTTTTGCAATTCAATTATCGGATTATCTTCAGACAATTTCATTTCATTGTAATCCTGCATGACAAATTAGCACCAAGTTGCCTTGGCCGTTTCGATTCATAGAAAAATAAAAAGTAAAAGTTAAATATGCAAATAAAATTATACAAAAGTATAGAACCATATATTATTATACCAAAAAAAAAAAAAACACACACACACACTCTAGAAATAAATGGAAACACACACACACACTAGAAAAACACCATATATATAGAACCATATATTAACGTGAAACTCACACACATTCATATTCACCACTTCCAAATTTATCCCTGAAAAAGAATAGGGGGGGATAAAAGGAACAAGAAAACTCAAAATTCTGTGTTATCCAATTGAGTTTGTGCTTCAGTGATATCCAACCGGAGCTGGAGCTTCCTTCAACTCAAGTCCCTGATAGTGAATATCCTGCAACCATCACATACCATCATATCAATTATCACATACACATGTTCAAAATAAACGTCATTTTAACAATTCCAAGATTATACAATTAATACTTATATATCCACTGGTTGCACCGTGCATTTGTATATGGTATTAGCTCTTGTACATAAAGTATTAGTTGTTTCATTGAAAAGTATTAAATGTGCACCCAAGTGTATTTCAAAACGACACTTATTCAAAAAGAAAAAGATACGTACCGATGCGAAGTGATTGACATCGCGATGGTGAGCCTCGTCAGCCCTAACCACCATCACGACATCCCGAAGAGTGGAGTTCTTGGGAGGCGCCAATAGTCGATGGCAATAGCGGGAGCGGGAACATTCTCGATATTGCCCTTGTCGAGCTCTTTCAAGAACTCGGTGTACGAGTGGATGGCCTCTTCCTCCAAGTAGCCAACGACGCGATGAGCGAGCTTTGGGGGAAACGAGATAGGCCAAGAAGTAGGCGTTGAAAAACACGCCCTGCACCGTGAACACTAGAGCTCGCTCGTACCACCTGGGCTGAGACACTTCCATAAAAGTCATGAGATGCATTCGCTCATTCTCCGCCTCTTGGAGAAGAATTCTGATCCAACCGCTGCTGTGCTCAAATCTCCGAAGGGATTTGCAGTGCAGCAGCATTCCGCCCACCATTCCCGGGACTGCAGCCACCGTTTCGAGCATCATTGCACGACATCCGTACCTCCTCTGTGTGTAACAAATTTCGATCCAATTAATTCAATTTTTCAAATAGCAAATATAGTGATACAAAAATATATCTCATTAACCTAGACAAACTATTCACCTGATACTCAAATTTTGATAAGAGGGTGAGTGAAATTCATTTTTGATCCCATATGACACGGTACCTTACGATTTTGGTCCCACCACTTATCTCTTTGGTCCCCAAAACCATTTTTCATGCAGTTTTAGTTCAATCGTTACGTTTTTCGCTGCAGTTTTGGTCCCAAAGGAGGACAAGGTTTGAGACTAAAAATATAATTGAACTTAACGGATTCCGTAACGAAAGGAACAAAATAGCATAAAAAAATTCATACGAACCAAAGTGGTGAGTATTTGAACAAAAATTATGAGGTCCCGTGTTATGTGGGACAAAAAATGAAGTTAACTCATAAAAGTGTTAATTCAACGGCCGCTGAAAAGATCATGTTATATATATGAATATAATTGCTAATGCCCTATCAATTGCAGAACCGAATCCAAGAAAATGAAATTCCGATAGACTATTGACTCAATTAACACAAAAATTAGATCAATTCTGTTAAAAAAAGTGATAATATTTCAAAACATATTTTTTTTTGTTGACAATTGAACGACTGTCTACATACCTCGTAGAATTACTATAAATCACAGAAAAATAATAAAACTAAATAAGAACCACATCAGACACGGGTGTACTTATACCTATCATATATACATTAATGTAATTGTATAAATTCATTTTTTTCTAGAACAACGAACATTTAAAAAAAAAGAGACATAATGATTAAATTAGAATTTAAATGATATTTATGAAGAAGATGGAATTGAATGGATAATAATACCTGAAAGAATATATCAGTAGGAACACGGAGAGACTTGACAGTCCAATAGGCGAGTTTGTCCAGAAACGTGGCGGGCACGTGATGCTTTTCCAGATCTATCGACAAATCAGCTTCGTACGTGTCCCATGGCTTCATTCATTTTCAAACACCACAAATCAATATCTTCTCAATATGGAATTTCAGATTTCAATTATAAAATAAAAAATAAAAAATTCCCCGACTAAAAAAATCAAGTTTATTTTCACAGATTTGGACAAAAAAAATCTCAATCAAAATCAGGGAGGGGGCGAAATCTTTAGCAAAATTCCAAAGGGTCAAAGTGATAAAATTTTATGATTTTAAAACATAAATATAATTTTTGTTTTATATATATAGCACAAAAAAAATTATTCATCTCTGATAAATCATACAAATAAGATATCTAAGAAAAGAAGAAAAAAAATTATTATGTCTTGAATGTAATAAAATTGAAAAAGAAAAAACATAGAATTTAAGTTGAAATATCTATTATGACCTGGATGGATCAAAATTTTTCGTGATTTGTTAGATGATATTGTCCACTTTGGAAATTGGCAGTCTGGTTTGTTTTTTTGCAAGATCTCCCAAAAGATCTTATACCAATTGAGATAGTGTCCATCCTAATAAACCCCATGATCCTCCCATATTTTTTCCGAAGGATATTGTTTGAACCTCAACAATATCTTTGAAGTGAAGGCATAACTGTGTACTATCAAAAAATTGAACATGGTTCTCATATTCGTAAATCGATAAATAAACAAGTAGGGCATATTTTTGAACATTAATTATAGGCAACAATTTTTTTTTTTTTTTATTTTTAAATGAAAGTGAATGCGGTGGGTTCTTACCCTAAAGCTATTCCACTTCCATTCGGTGCCATCCTCTTTCGTAACCTTCGCAGGCTCAATCCCCCAGTAACTCGCTATCTCCTTCCCATCATTCCGGCCACCGCCTGAGGCGGCGCCACCACTTGCTCCGCCGTGCACTTTCTCCTCCTTCTGTGGCTTCTCACCCGCCGCCACCGTACTCGCATTGCGAGTCCCCACAACCGGCAGCCTCATCCACTTCTCAATCACCGTCTGAGAACTTTTAGAAGGATCGTGAAAAAAAGTGGCGGCGGCGGTTGAGAAGTAGCGCGGCCGCAGCACCGACCGCGCCACCGTGGTTGCACTTCGGCTCATCATATTCGATGAAATTAAATTAAATTTGAGATTAGGAAAATCAAGGTTTAAAAAGAAATTAGAGGGTTTTGGTAATTCACGATATTTGTATGTATGGTGGGGTAGGGGTAGAAGGGGGTATTTATATTTTGTAAGTTCTTGTTGGGCACGGTAGTAACGTTACCAAACTATTTATTTAATTAGATTTTTAATGAGTGTATTAATTTTGACCGTTTACTCAATAATAGAATTTGGATTTTCTATTTTAGTTAAATATATTGCTTATGGCTATGGCGGTGTATTAATATAACACGTGAATGATAATTTCCATCTTTGACCTTCAAATATTAAATGTGATTTTTTTTTTTTTGAAAGAAATGGATTTTTGTTTTGAATGTGATAAAAGAGTTTTCTAGACAATCGAATGACATGGAAGGACCTGATCAAATACTTACAAATAAATACATTTCAAGATTGCAACTTATTAATAAATATAAAATAATTATATATACAACTTATTAATAAATATAAAATAATTATATATAATTATACATATGTACATTTGTATTTTTGGGTACAACTTTAATTATATATGCAATCAAATTTGTATA
This sequence comes from Stenogyne calaminthoides, assembly GCA_037126765.1. NCBI lineage: Eukaryota > Viridiplantae > Streptophyta > Magnoliopsida > Lamiales > Lamiaceae > Stenogyne > Stenogyne calaminthoides. The sequence continues at coordinate 29,871,027 of JBBCBC010000020.1, forward strand.
TATTAGTAATTTACATAAAAAATTTATACCTGTTAATAATTTTTCAGGACCTGGCATGCAAGTTTCCGAATGGTCCTTAATTTCATGAGTAGATCTGGTGAGATTTGTTCCGAAATTTATATCACTATATTTATAAACTAATATTAGAATATTTATCAACTGATATTATTACATTTGTAAATTGAGATTATAATATTAAATAATGTATATATTAATTTATAACATTAGTGATATCAATTTATAAGTGTAATAATATTAATTGCATAGTATGAACAAATTTTATTGGAGAGTTTGTGTAATTTCATTGAAGTTTCTTTAAGTCTTGGGCAAAATTTTGTTGGAGAAATTTAATGATTCTAGGTAATGCATACTATTTGTCAATAATTAAGTTCCAAATTCACCCCAAAATTAACAAATATTGGAAATAAAATTTTGGGAAAGATTAAATAGGTAATTAAGATAGGAGTCAAACTCACATGCTTTTTAGAAAAAAAAAATGTTTAACAGTCATCTATGTTGTGAATACATAAAAATTAATTAAGTGATTAGAAAGAAAAATAAAAAATTAAGAGTGAAATATCAAATTACGTATAATATGATTTAATGAAAATTTTATCAGAAATGATATAATTCCCATACAAATATTGATTTGTGATATTCAAGAAATTAAAATGGGTTATGGGCGAAATGGTCAACAAACTTTAGTGTGAGTCTCATGTGCATTCAGGTGCACCGTGCACCCATAATTCATTTTAAAATCGTGCAAGAAAGATGCAACTTGTTTAACACTGAGTTGTGTAATTATTCTTTTATACTAATAGTTGCACGACTCAGTATAGACAAATTACATATTTCAATATAATAAATTAAATGTTCTAAAATATAGTATTAATGTACAATCCACTTGGATGCATACTAGATTTAGCCCGGACAAATGCAACATTTATTACGTACTAAAATTGGAATGGTGGTGGTATCCTTCTGATTCGAGGGCAATATAGGAATAGAATGTGTACTGTTTGGACAATAAAGTACAATATTCCTTTGAAGTCTTCTATTTTACTTGTGCGTTGTGTTTTCTTGGAGAAGAAGTTGGGAAAAGATTGCGTAAGGTCCACGAATTAAGTTGGTAGTAATTGGAAAACAGAATTAGGCAAACCCCGAATTAATTAATTCGATCAGATAGAATTACGCAATTCTAAGTCGGTTTCTTATTCCTAATAAATACAATTTTATTTATTATTTTTATACCATTAATAGACATTATTACATGTGAAATTAACATGATATTTCATACAAAGGACAACTTGCATTGGTGAATAATGGTCATTACTTAGAGTTGGGGATCTTTTTTTTTTGAGCATCCAAAAATAGATGTATTAAAAACAAAGGGTGCAGAAGTCGGAAATCGCTAGTCGGGGGTTTCTGGCGCCTAGGAGGTTGGTGTATTTTTTTTTAAATCTGAAATAAATTAATAAATTATAATAAAAATTCAAATAAATAGTAAATCTTTTTTTTTAAGAAATAAATAGTAAATCTTGAGTAGAAAGAAACACGGCTTCACTGAAATTCGGCCCAACCTCACCGCTTAACAAATACGCAACCTTCACCCATCAAATCTGAGACTCAAAAATCAAAATTTCATTTAAACAATACTCTTCTCAAATCTCAATAATACGCAAACTTCACCAAATCTGCAAATCTCCATCCTCGCACCGACGGTCTCCAACCTTCACCAATCTGCAAATCTCCAAATAGACAACCTCCAAGCGGCGAGAACGGGCGGCGGCAGCGCGAGCTCGGGGCGCGAGCAGCGCAGGCGCGGGCGGCGGCGAAAATTCTACTCCTTCTCCCTTGCCTTGCACAGTGAGTTATGCATCTTCTGGTTTGATTTGGGGGTTGTGACTTTGAGTTCCATTTTGATGTAAACAACAGATATAAATCTGCTGATTTATTGTATTTTCTTTCAATTAGTGAGAATTGAGATATGAATATAAAAAGAAATTTTGAAAAACGCCTAGCCGACTCGCCACCTAGACGGCGCCTAGGCCGCCTAGGCGGCGTCTAATTACAGAACGACTAATGTACCGATTTGTGTGAAATCGGGGCGGCAGGCGGCCGCCTAGCGCCTAGGCGGCTGCTTAGGCCGATTTCTACACCACTGTTAAAAACCCAAGATGGAGTATAAGGGGTACTTCCACCCTTACAACAAAGCTAGTTCCCACTATCGAAAGGACAGTGCCGATGAATCAATATTACAATGATTAACAACTTACTCAACTCTAGGGTTAAAGCGCCATGCCCGAATCGATTTGCCTTGGAATGTTTTGTTGTTACCCATGACCATGTCCTCGCCCTGATTTCGTCGAAAACCTTGCTTGGATTCGGATTGGTATTATCAAAAAACTTTTCATTTCTGGAATTCCAAATTGCCCACGTTGCAGCTGTCCAAATAGTATAGCCAATTTTGTTGAAGACCCGTGACCCGAGCATGGCTTCATGTTGAAGAAAATGTGTAGTGATGTCACTGTGTGGTACCATGTTCAGCCCCGCCCATCTATAAATACTACTCTAAATTGTCTTTGCAAAACTACACTCGAGCATGAGATGCGCAACACTTTCCTCAGCCGCTCCGCACATGATGCAAGAAAGATCGCCGCCCGTCGGAATGATGTTCCTAATGAAGAGATTGTCTTTGGTTGGTAGCCTTTGTTTGAGAATTTTTCACATGATGGATTGGACTCTGCGTGGAGCATAGTTGCTCCACAAGGATTGGTATTCCTTTCCAATCGTGCGGTCTTCTTGTTTCTCTTCCTCTTTGCTCGCGCCGATGTATTCTTCTTTAGTCGAAAAAATGTCGTTTCTTGAACCGTTCCAGCTCCAAAAATCAGCTTGTGTAGCCTCCAGTTTAGTCCTGCTAATGCACATAAGAAGGTTGTTAACACTCTCTACCTCCCGCTTCCTCAAGCTACGTCTCCATTGAAAATCCCAATCCCACCCTCCCTCCCCCCAATGTCCCATTTCACTAATTTTTGCCCCTTTATGTACACTTAGTCTAAAAAGTCTCCCGAAACTCTCACAAAGGGGAGTTTCTCCCGCCCACAAATCGAACCAAAATCTAGTATCTTCCCCGTTCCCCACCTCTCTTTTTAACTCCTCCCTCATCCCTTTACCCTCTTTTCCTACTTAAATCTTAAAGATGTCTCTCCACCACCCCGAGATAGCTACCCCTCTCTCGTTCCCCCTCCCTCCATCTACATGGAAAAACCTCCCACTCCTCTCCTCCCCCTCCCTCAACGTGACAAGTCCCCCAAATTTTGAATGTAATACTCTAGCCCACAATCTCTTTGGTTCGTTCAAAAACCTCCACACTCATTTCTTGACTAAAGCTCTATTAAACCGACTCACCTCCCTAATGCCTAACCCTCCCTTCGATTTATCTTGACACACCTCCCCCCACTTAACCCAAAAAATTTTAGAATTCAACTCACAACCCCCCCATAAGAATTCTCTTTGAATTTTCTCAATTTCTTTCAAGGTGTTTTTAGGTAAACAATAATGAGATAAGCAATAAATAGGGATCGACGAGAGAACCGCTTAAATCAAGGTTATACGGCCACCAAACGAGATGTGCTTCCCTTTCCATTTCTCCAACCTCTTTCAGATTTTGTCGACGATGCAAGCCCATACCTCAGCCTTATGATGATTGATACCCACTTTGATTCCCAAGTAAGAGAGTGGTTGTCTCCCAATGTCGCAGCCCAAAATTTACCCCATTCGGTCAATAAGCTCACGGCTGATGTTAAATCCCCACAAACTGCTTTTCTGGAAGTTCACCTTCAGTCCGGAATTGAGCTCGAATAAATGAAGGATATGCTTGAAGATCTTCACATTTTCGCCGAGCCCAACTTTAAAAGATTTGAGTTCGGTTTGTTTATTTTTGAGCCGAGCTTGAATTTAATTATTAAATGTTTATGAATTTAATCGAGCTTATACAAGTCTAAAGTCTAACGTTAATAATATTAATTTTAAATTAGATTATTTATCAACTAATTTTTAAAAAATTGTATATTTTTCAAAAATCATATATATTTACTAAGTTATACTCTCTCACTTCCACATAAATTTGCACTTTTACCTTTTTACTCATGTTTTAGCGAGCGAATGAGTTATTAGTAAATGAAATAATAAAGTGATTTTTAAGGTGAGGTATGATAGCCTTAACCCCTTCTCTATCATACCGTCTTCTTAAAATTATTTTATCATTTCAAATACTAATAAAAAATTCGCTTGTTAAAACTCAAACAAAATAGTAATTGTGCAAATTTCGGTGGGACGGAGGTAGTACGTTATTAAATTAAATAAGTTTAATTACATATTTTTATATTTTATCATATAGATCTAGTGTGAGAGTTATAAATTAAGATCAAACTACTCGTTATAATTACAAGAGCCAGCTCACTTATTGACAAGCCTGTTCACGAGCTAACAGATCGAATATCAATAAAGTCACGAATTTGTTTGTTTTTGTTAAGGAGCTTTATTAAAGAGCTCGATCGAATATTTTTCAGATCGAATCACGAATAATTCACGAACGGCGTGATTAGACTCGACATTAGTTACCTCCCGACAAAAGAAGTATTGCACCAAGAACGATATAAGGTCAAGTCAGCATTTTATTTGGATGTAGGTATTAGTATTTAGCCATCTTCAAATACAATCCAAGAAAGAATGGAATGTTAAAAATTAGACTACCCCAAAGATCGACCAATCTATTTGGCACACAGGCATGTGCCTCATGATTTTTTTTTTTTTGCACTATTATATTTAAATTATACAAATTGGTACTAATCGGTATATATTTTTCTTAAATATGTTCTAATTTTTAATCCTCAATTTCATTTCCATATCCCATGTCGACCCACTGCACCCTGCAGACACGATAACTATTTGTTATGTACTATACTTATATTATACATAGAGAGTTTTTTTGCACTTTTAGTCCCACCAACCACGCCATGTTTTCAATTTGGTACCACCTCTGCCAATGTAGTCCTGTAAGATTATTTTCGTCAATTTTATTCCCACTGTTTAACTAAACTTGCAAATGTAGTCCCAAATATTGACTGCCTATAACGGACATACGTTAAGTGGAAGACGGAGGCTGTTTAACGTATAATTAAAATGTATTAAACCTTAATATGTCTTAACAAATTAATTAAAAACTAAAACAAAACTAAACTAAAAAATCATTAAAACAAACTAACACACACACACAAAACACATAGTGGAGGTGTTCGTCGTTTTCTTCACTAGGAGAAAAAAAGAGAGAAAAATCACCAGAAAATCCTAAAATCCCCAAAAAATCGATCGAGTTGGTCACAATCCAGTGCACCCTCAATGCTGCGAAGGAAGAATCTTGTGAAATATGGAGTTGTGGACTATGGTAAGTATTTATATTTTTTATTCGTATTCAGTTTTTGGGGATTTTGTGTTGTTGGGTGTTCGAGTATAGTGATAAAAGTTCTTGGGCTTTCGATTTTCATTATTTATTAGGATTTAGGGTTTGATTTTCAGTGCTTGAAGTTTGATTATATTGATATTAGGGTTTAGTGTTCGATTTTAGTAATTTTTTGCGATTTTTTTAGGGTTGTTTTTTTGTTCAGTAACTGTTGGATTTTGATGGGTGTTGGGTGTTTGATTTTGTTATTGACTGAATTTTGATGGGTGTTTGGTGTTTGGTTTTGTTGGGTGTTCAGTAACTTATTTGAATTATTCTTATTATTTCAGTTCAAAAGCCATTCTTATTAGGCTTTTACACCCTCAAAGGGTACCATGGTGGAAAGACAAAAGATGAAGAACCATTGGAGGCACTGTGAGTGTGTTTGACTTTGTGGAGAAATTTAAATGCAATATTGATTATCTAGATAAACTGTGTGAACACTTAGGATATCTAGATAAGAAGGTTTATTATGGGAGGTGGAAAGATGATAGAGTTCATTTAGTTGTGAGTCAAGAGGATATATATAAGTGTTTTAATGGCAATAAGAAGAAAGAAGTAACATTGTGGTTGGAGACAGATAAACCACCAGATATCCCAACTGTAAATGAAGATGAGGTATAGGGGGAGGTAGAGTATTACACTGGGGAGGAGCTACTGAAATTGAAAACTATTGATGTAAAAATACATAAACCACCAGGAATGTTATTAGCTATTGAGAAGGATCTTAGGCAGTTTACTGAAATTCAAGTGGAGGTGATGAATGATGGTGAACTTATTGCTGAAGTTATGGGTGAAATTGATGTTGTGGATGTAGATAAATTGTTTGAGAAGGATGATGTATGTCAAGCTGATGTTCAAGAGGATAATGAGTATGAGGAGGGAGCAAATATGTTTGAAATTGAGGATGAAGAGGACAATAGCACTGAGGGAGCAGAGTTGATTGAGGAGGCTCCAATCCATGCTGAAGAGGTCTCTGAGGTGGGAGTTGATCAGTTTTTCACTGAAGATGTGGTCCCTAATGTTCAAGAGGTGGTTCCTAATCAGACTGAAGAGGATCCAAATCATGATGATGAATTTTGGGAGATGAATTCATGGAAGCCTCAACCTGAAGAACCTAAAGTGACTCCAAATGAAGATGTGATAGTCACTGAAGTAGCTCAAAATGAAGATGATGAATCTGAAATTGGTCTAAATCAAGATCAATTCAAGGAATATGATGATGATTTTTGAATGTCTCAAGAGGAAGAGCCTGAAGATGACTTAGTTCTTCAGAAACTAAAGAGGAAGAGGCAGGGCAAGGAAGTAGTAGTCACTGAAGATGACATAGTCTCTGATAGTGGTACTGATTCTGATTTCCGTGGTTCAGAATCAAGTGGAGAAAGACTACTAGATGATATTATATTTGATGAAAACATAGATGGTGAAGTTGAGTGGGCAAGTTTGAAGTTAGGTCAGAATGAAGATGTTGAACAATCTGAACATGGCAACATAGAAGAAGAAGAGTTGATAGATGATGAAGAGTTGGATAGTGTGGATGAAGATGAAGAGGGGGAAATACAGGCAGTGTTGGATAGATCCTTTGTTTTCAAGCCATCTGAAGTCAGTAATCCTACCTTCTTTCTTGAACAGATCTTTACTACTAAGAATTTGTTTAAAGAAGCTGTGAATTCCCATGGTGTGAGGACTGGAAGATCCCTATTCTTTCAGAAGAATGATGGTATGAGGATATATGCAAGGTGTAAAGCTGAGGGATGTGATTGGGGAATCAATGCACTTAAGGTGAAGGATGAAGAACACTACCAGATCAGACACTACAACCTAGAGCATACTTGTGCAAGGTCTTATCATGTGAAGAATGTCAACTTATCCTGGTTGGCAAAGACTTTTAAAAATGAGTGGAGGTGTGATCCAAACAAGAGGGCTATACCTTTTAAGAAGAAGGCAATGTTGTAAAGTTGGGAGTTTACATCTCAGATACCTAGGCATACAGTGTAAAGAACAAGGCACTGAGAAGTATTGAAGGTGATAGTGCAGAGCAATATTCAAAATTGTGGGACTATGCTTATCACCTGCTTGAAACCAACCCTGGATCAACAATCATTCTAAGGACTGAGGGGAACAGTGATGGGGCTACACTCTTTAACAAAATTTATATTTGTTTGAATGCTTGTAAGAGGGGTTTCAGATCTGGATTAAGGCCATGGATAGGAGTTGATGGTTGTCACTTGAAAGGGAGTTTAGGTGGAGTACTTCTCACTGTAGTTGGCATGGACCCTAACAATGATCTATATATTCTATCATATGCAGTGGTTGGTAGTGAGACTAGAGAAAATTGGGAGTGGTTCTTGGAACTGTTGAAGGAGGATTTCATAGGTGATCAGGAGGGTAACTTCATCTTCATGCCAGACAAGTAAAAAGGTCTGATCCCTGCATTTGAGAGGGTGCTGCCCAATGTTGAGAATAGATTTTGTGTAAGGCATGTGCATGGGAACATGAAGAGGGCTGGATACAGAGGTGATGAGTTTAGAAAACTCCTCTGGGGAGCAACTAAATCTTTGACCACAGCCTCTTTTCATAGAGCAATGAGAAGGATAGAGGAGAAAGATACAAGATGCCTAGAGTGGCTTGCTGATAAGCCCCCTGCACAGTGGTCAAGATCACACGTCTCTCCAGAATCTAAGTGTGACACACTAGTGAACAACATGTGTGAAGTGTACAATGAATGCATTCTGGAAGCAAGAGACAAACCAATTCTCACAATGTTGGAGTGGATCAGGGAGTACATAATGATAAGAATTCAAGCCAAGAGAGACAGATGTGAGATCAAATGGGAAGGGAGAAAGGTATGTGCCAAGATCCAAAAAAGTGATAACACAGAGGAGGGAGACATCAAGATTTTGCCAGGCAGTAAAATCATCTGAACACAACTATGAAGTATCAAGATTTAATGGTACAAGGTATGCTGTTGACTTGAAGGGACACATTTGTGACTGTAGGGAATGGGATGTCAGTGGAATCCCATGCAAGCATGCTATCAGTGCATTCTGTTCTCAAGGGGAAGATGTAGAGAATTATGTACACAAGTGTTACTCTGTTGAGGTGTACAATGAGGTGTATTCTCACTGTGTTCCCCCCATGAATGGTGAGGAGTTATGGAAGATAACTGACTACATACCCCCTACCACCTAACTTTGCAAAGAGGAAAGCTGGTAGGCCTAACAGAAAAATGAGTGAAGGAGCTGGTGAAGTAGAAGTGAACAATCAAGGAGATGGTGGTCAAACTATGCATATGCAGCCTTACAATGTCAAATGTTCATTTTGTCATGAAACTGGGCATAACAAGAAGGGTTGTAAAATGAGGAAGATTGCTGAGGCTATGATAGCTGAGGAAGACAATAATGGAACTGATCAACATGAAGAAATGACTCAAGGAGATGACATTCCACCAATGACTCAAGGAGCTGATGAACCTGTTGTTGTAAGTTCTCACTCATTAATTCTGCTTTATTTATATTTTTCTCTAAACTGATAAACTTGTACATGTGCAGGAGGTTCATCTGCTCAAAAGGGCCACCACAAGGAAAGGGAGGACAAAATTAGTTGTTGCTCAAAGAAGAAGAAGAAGAAGAATTCAGTCTCAATTGGAGATTCTTCAAGGTGTGCAACAGAGGATGTATGATTATGTTAACTTTTTACATGTTTTTCATTGTATTTCTTTTTATGGTCATTACTAATCCATTGGGTTTATAGGGGTCAGCTACATCATTTGCTCCCAACAACTTTATTGGAGGAGGACCATCACAGAGGGTTGACAATGTAAGTGTGTTTTTCTTATTTTTAGGTATCATATAATAACATGTTCTTATTGTTCTTGTTTCAATTATAGGTTTAGAGTTCTGCTACTTTTACTCCCAATAGTTACATTGGAGGAGATGTGGAGCGTCCATCTGTGGGAGGTTCAACAGTGGCTGATGAGGATGGAATGAGTGTCACAACAATTGGGGATAATAAGTTTGTCACACAGACCAGTCTCACAAAAGCTGTCATGTCAAAAAAGGGAAAGGTAAAAAGAAGTAGATGAGGGTTGGGGTAGGTTAGGATAGTTTTTTGTCTTTTAAGTCACTACAATCTCATTGTCTTTTATAGTATACTGAAAAACTCAACTTTTGTGCTTATAATGGTATCAGATTGTGGTGGCTTAAGATTGGTGAAATATTTGGCTTATATTTTGCTATTAATGGGGTGGAAGTGATGTATATTTTGCTGCAGATTCATGGTATATTAGGCTTTTAGTGATCTTAGTTTTGCTATTCATGGTATATTTTGTATTTTTTATTGATGGTATCTTGGTTTGAATTGTTTGTATATATTGGTGTGCCAATGATGTTGGTTGATCATTAGGTTAGCATAAAACATAGACAATATAGGACATTACATTAGATATCATTAGAACATTACTAATGAGACATTACATTAGACAACTTTAGGACATTACATAAGATAGAATATTAGTCCTAGAACATTACAAAAGACAACCAAAATAGGAATCACATTCAGATGCAAGAAACTAAGCAAACCACATGCAAGAATGAGAAGTAGTACAACCAAAAACAGTTTTTCCAATTTCAGTAGTTCCTTTATTGCTTCAGTCAGAACCTTGATTTCTTGTACCAGAATTTTCATCTCCTCAATCACCTTAGTGTCAGTGTCTTCACCTTGGCCATCATTCTTGTCAACAACCCCCTTATTGCTATCTTCAGCCCACATAAAAAAATCACATCCACCACCTTCACTTAGGGAGTCGGGACAGTTATGAAATAACCTTCCTCTACTTCTAGGCTTTTGAGAAACGTACGTACGACAAGCTTTCCCACAATAGCAAATAAGGTTGTGTCGGATTCTAGCGGAAGATGAGGAAGACATGGTGTGTTTAGGTATTTTTGGATTTGAATTTAGTGTTGAATGTGTTTGTGCTTCTTTTTTTCATGAATGTGTTGTGTTGATTGTGTGAATATATGTGGATGTATATATAGCAGAGGTGAAAAACAGGGTTTTGGGAAGAAATTGGTGGGAAAAACTTGATTTTCCCACCAATTTTTGACAAATTTTAATCTTATGGGACTGAAAGTGACAGTAAATTGGCGCCCAAATTTTGTTATTGGCTGAATTTTAGCGCAAAAAATAATGGAGGGAAGAAATAGAACCTATGGGACCATATGTGCAAGTGGGCCCAAACAAGTTAATTGATTAATTTTGTGTTAATTATGTTTCATAACGTATGTGACTAAAAGTGCAAATTGAAAGGTGGTTAAGCCTTAATTAAGTATTAATTATGTCCCATAACTTATGGGACCACATTTGCAAGTTGATTTAACGGAAACTGTAACGGTGGGATCACATTTGCAAATTAAAATTCTTGTGGGACTAATTTTGCAGAGGTGGGACTAAATTGAAAACAGTGCGTGGTTGGTGGGATCAAAAGTGCAAAAAACTCTATACATAGATGGATATAAATCTCAAATTTTTGACAGTGTAAATGATGGGTCAATCATGCAAATATTCCAATAATAAAAATATGTAATGCTTCAAACGTAATATATTTGGTTGTTATGCCATCAAGAATTTCTTAATGTTATATTTGTATTTATTTTGTGCCTCTATCATAAAGAATTCCTACATTCGTACCTGTCCAAAAGTTTGTAGTTTTAGATAAGATGAAATTACTTGTTATCAAAGCCTTAGGCTCACGATCACGTCATGTGTTCAAGTCGCACTAAAAGAAACTACCACTATAAGAAAATGAAGAATTGCCTAAAAAAAATTCAAATGACTATGGAAATTTGCTACAAAAATAATTTGGTCCTTAAAAGTGAGAATTGCCTACAATTTACCTACAAATTTTTAGAATAATCTTGAAAAAAATACCTACGCAAATAATTTTCTAAGCAAATAAATTACCTACGAGCATTCTACCTACACATTTGTAATTTCCGTAGGCAAAACTTACCTACACAAATAATTTCCTAGGCAATTTACATTTCGTAGGTAATTATACTTGTAGTTTAAAAATAGCCTATATAATTAGAAAATTTTGTAGGCAAGCCTTACTATTTAAGAATGAACTTATTTTCATTGAAAATTTCATTGTCATGTTGAATTTTTTTTTTAAAATTTCGTAGGCAATGCACTATTATATTATAGTGTACACCCATATTAAATTATCAACTCAGTGGACATTCTCCCCATGATGGAGTTGAGAATTTAAGTCCAGGGAGAGTGTTAGGAAATTAAATACAAATAAATTGATTTTATATCTCTCTATAAGTTTGAATTTTTAAATGAGATGAAATCTTTCACGATGTTTAAAGTTTTGGCTCATACCTACATTCTAGAGTCTTATCCTGGTGAAAATAACTTCATCCATATTAAATTATCTAATTAATTGGTCTTAAGAATTTAGCTCAAGGGAATTTTTAGTAAATTAAATAAATACACACTTTGACATATATTATATTTCAGATATAAAGACAGAACAAGCCCTCAAACTTCGTATCACATATATCACACACTCTAGCAAGCGATTACAATTCAAAAGACAAATAAACAACATGGGTACACAAGCACAAACTCCAGCCTTCTTATTCCAAGTACATATAACTTCTTATCCATAGTAGCATCAAACTTGAAGGACTTTGATTTGTTTAAATAATTACAACTTTATATATATTACTAATTTGGTGAATTGATTTCGGAGATGATCATCCCAAAACGTGAACCTCGAGTTCTTTGATGAACTCGATGAAGAAGTTCAGGAGTGAGATTGGATGCGGATTTTCGGTTTCAACATGACAGGTTATGATCATGTTCTTGTATAGCTCACACAGATTTCCTTCAAGCATCTTGAATGCGATTTGTTTCTTTTCGAAATCGATATCTTGAAGTACTTGTTTTGAAGTTTGAGGTTTTCCATATGTAAGGTTGAAGAAGATTTACTTAATTAAACAAGGAAATGTTAAAGGTAGTACTATTTCTATCTCTGAATTTGTAACACGTTACTTAATTAAACAAGGAAATGTTAAAGGTAGTACTATTTCTATCTCTGAATTTGTAACACGCTCCGAAATTTTAGTCAAACATGGTCAAATTTACTCAAGAAGTTTACAATAATTTTATTAGAGTAACATTCACCTTTAGTCCCACAGGACAAGATATCTTACGATTTTGGTCCCAACGCCCATAATATTGGTCCCAAAATATATTTTTCATGCAGGTTTTGTCCCACCGTTACGTTTTTCGTTAAAGTCAGCTGCAATTTTGAACCAAAAGCATGAGTACCGTGTCATGTGCGACCAAAATTGCAGCTAACTTTAATTGGAAACATAACGGCGGGACTGAAACTGCATAAAAAAATAATTTTTGAATCAAAGTGGTGGGTGTTGGGACTAAAATTGTGAGGTACCGTATTTTTTGGGACCAAAAGTGAATATTACTTGACTTTATTATATCTTGATTTGTTTTTTATTCGTTTCCAAATGTTCTAATTTTCGAACTTGTTAACGGTATTAAAGGTCAAGTTTATTTAATTTATTCCTTATTTAGAGTAAAAAGTTTAGGAAAAAAGGGGATATTAAATGAAAGATATAACATTTGAAAAATAAAAATGTAATTTTTAGAATATAAAATCATTAATAATCTAACCTTTTTTACGGCGTACAAAATTATTTTCCAATACCGTTATTCCCGGGTTGCATGCCGCGAAGATTTTTTATTAAGTTTTTTTTTTTTTGACTGGGATTTTTTATTAAGTACTACACTGTTCGTTTGTGTTTCATACCATGAAGATTACTTGTTAGTATATACGTATATGATATTGTCTCCTATGACTACTCAATTTGGTGCAGCTAACGTTGCAAAAGTTAAAAAAAATAAAAGTTTAATGAGACCGTCTCATCGATGAAATACAATATTTAGTATTTTACTATTTTTGACTCATTTTCACTGAGAAATATTGATCCATAGACCTTATGAAATAATATCTGTCTCAAAAATGCCATGAATATGTAATGACATGGATTTTAAAATTTGTAGGCGACATTACAAGAAAATTGACCAATAATGACAACAATTATGTCATTAGATCTTCTCTAGCAGGAAGTGACTTTCAATGACAAAAATTGATATTAAAGATTATTTTATGTCATTTATAAAGACATTTGGTTATAGGAGAATGGATCTTTTGCATTAAATGCACGGTGTGTGCGTGTTAGATCTAACGGCTCCACAGTGAACTGTATTAGCAACTATCTCATGAAAAATGTCTCCTCCAGCCTTGAACGCCACCTGCGTTATCAATTTGTTAGGTAGAGACGCCATCTTTTTATTTAGGTTCTAATCTTAATTTAATGCTTTATGCACCTCTTTATATAGCTCTTACCGGGCATACAATTATTGGTTTTTATTATAACTTTTATTTTAGTTTGGGGCGTAATCTCTTGTTCATTTCGATAAAGGATTTGGATAGTGACTATTTCCTTCAAGTTCTTGCCATTGACATATAGATGATAATATTTCAGTAGATTTGCCGCAACCTTTCTGCAGGATTCACAAGTTACTTCATTAATCAATTATCAATGATAAGATAGTGAAGTATTGCACAATTAACCAATGTGTATGACAATTGAGGACAAGTAAAGATTTAAGTGTGCAATTTAATAGGAACTGTGCGACAAAATACCCCCATACTTAAATCTTTACTTGTCCCCAAGTAAAATAACACAAAAAGAATAATAATGAGAAGCTAAGAGATTCGCTCACGTCCTATCTACACACCAAATATGATACTATCACAAAGTAGCAACTCACAAAGTCCCAGACTAAAATCAATGCAATTAGAAATTGTGAACTTTTGAAAGCTTTCACTCAAGTTCCCAAAATAATTTATGATAAATCCTCAATTCCTTGACTTGTCAAGCCCCTTACCATACTTCGGCTCCCCTATGATTTGCTTCATCTAAAATAGTCAACCCAACAAACTTTGCATTCTAGTGTACCCCCTATCTCCTTTTTTCCAAGGTCTGCAGCATCACTCTACTTACCGGGTTTTAGCTCAACCCGTGTAATTTTATATGAAGTATTTTTTTTAAAATTATTTTATTAGTAAATTGGTTTATTTAATTTTTTTCAATTATAAAACAACTATTTTGATTTATAATGGAAATCAAATAAAATTTATATAATTAGGGGCTTACTTGATCTCCATCTAAAGCCTAGGGGCTTATTTGATTAAAGAAGAAGGGCTTAGATGTACAATAAAAAAGTTCATGGGTCTATTTGACCCCTCATATAAAATTAAAAGCCTATCTTATCCTAATGATAAAGAATAAGGGTTTAGACATAAAAAAAAAAAAAAAAAAAGTTTCAAGGGCCTATTTGATCCTCACATATAAGATGAGGGGCTTATTTGTTCATTTTCCCTGCTAATAAACAACTTTCTCTCATTAAAATCCATGTCATTTTGTTTTGAGCAATCAAAAACAGAATGAAGATAGTAACTTTTATGATTATTACAGAGTGAAATAATTTATATTTATTTTTTTTGCAGTGGAATAATTGTATAATTTATTTTGCACTCTCATTTCAAGGTATATATAATGCACTCTTTGTTGTGGGGGTATTTCACTGACTAATATAAGACAAGATATTTCAATAAGAAAAACATTATTTAAATATTTTTTGAAATATTAATTTATTTTTATTCTCAACGCTATTCATATTTTAAAAAGTTTAATTATGTGAGACAGTCTGATACATGAAATGGATCTCCACTTAGTATTTGAGTCATACTTTCCCTTAAAAACGTTATTAAATTATGACTATAAGACCATGAGTCATATAACACAGTAAATAAAATTAGTATCATACAAGCTAGTTTTCATAATGCCGTCAAAAAAAAAAGTTAGTTTTCATAATTAATACTCCCTCCGTTCAACAATGATAGACTTCTTTTCTATTTTCATCTGTCCTACAAAGATTAGAGCAGTCAAGACGGGCCGGCGGGGCGGGCCAAAACCCACAAAAGCCCGCCATTTGGCGGGGCGAGGCGGGCTGCAAAATCCCAACCCAACCCACTAATTGGCGGGTTGTGGGTCCAAGCGGGCCATTTTGCTATTATATTTTTAATATTATTTTATATTTTAAAATTATAAATATGTAATTTAAAAGCTCTAAATACATTAAGTTTATCAAAATCAAATGAAAGTAAACAATTTATGTTGATTATTGTCACTACAAAAAAAATTAAAATAAAATATTTCTCACAAAAAAAATTAAAATAAAATATTTCTCACAAATAAATTTATTAATCATTCGTTACTCACAAATATAACTTTATATAAATTGAAATTTACCACTAATCAATCATATTAATTTATAAAAATACTCTTCTACATATTAAATTTACAAAATATCAAAAAACATAACATTATAATTACTAAAATATATAATAAAATAAAATAATTAAAAATTATTTTACGAGGTGGGCCGGCCCGCCTTGACCAGCCTTCAACCTGCCAAAACCCGCGGCCCAAACGGGCCTGCCCATCTAGGCCCGCCTCCAAATGGGCTAAAATTTTATTGACCCAACCCACCTCTTTAACACGGTGGGGCGGGCTGCCCCAAAGGGCCCAACCCGTCTTGACGGCTCTAACAAAGATAGAATTGTTACTATATTTAAGATATTATTAAATTTTTATTTCCATCTTTTGTCCGTATTTAATGTATCTTGTTACTGGTTACTAGTAATTATTTTGAGAAACTAGTAATAATAACGGCAAAATAAGAAAATAAAAGCAAAATTTAATATTCTAATTATAATAATTTTCATTTTCTAATATGTGTGAAAAATGGGCAAGTCATTTTTTATTGAATAGAGGACGAATATTTTTATGATGCGTATAAAAAAAAGACGAAATACAAGGTGAAACGCATTTTGATATAATATTACATTTCAGATAAAGAAAATTGAACAAGCCCTAAAATTTTGTCACATATCACACGCACTTCATAAAGCGATTTTACAATTCAAAAGAGCACGACCACAAACTTCAGCCTTCTTATTCCAAGTACATATATATAACTTCTTATTCATAGCAACATCACACTTGGACTCTTAATTATTTATTTAAATAAATATATATATATATATATATATATATATATATATATATATATATATATATATATGAGGATGTTCGTAGAATTTCAATGATCACCCAAAAACGTGAGTCTCGAGTTCTTTGGTGAATTGGATGACAAAGTTCAAGAGTGAGATTGGATGTGGATTTTCGGGACTAATGAGCTCGTAGTCTATAGTCCAAGTGATGAAGTCAATTCCACTTTTGATTTCAACGTGAAAGGTTATGATCATGTTCTTGTACATCTCACACAAATCTCCTTCAATCATTTTGAATGCGATTTGTTTCTTTTCCAAATCTATGTCTTGAAGTACTTGTTTTGAAGTCTGAGGTTTTCCATCTGTACGGTTGAATAATTAGCAAATTAAATTATAAAGGATAGCAATATTTGCATTGATTTCTGAATTTGTTAAACGCGCTAACAATTTATTCAAATTAAGTATGCCCTCAATTTTTTTGATCCTTTTTAAATGAACAAAAACTAGTATGAGACGATCGCATGCATGAGACGGGATACAACTTAATACAAATCAACATTCACTCTTTCAAAAGTGTTAAAACGACAACCCATATTATGCACTGTTTCACCGTGAGACCGTCTCATACAACATGTCTTTTAAAATGTTATACTATAATATCTTGTTTTTGGTCTAATTTTCTATTTTGAACCCGGAATTGATTAAGGTTAAGTTTATTTACTCCCATTTTAGAATTAGAAAAAAGGGACATTAAGTAAAAGATTCAACATTTGAATAAAAATGTAACTTTAGAATAAAGAAATCGTGGAAAATTATAGCCTTTCTCACCAAGTGCTAAATGATTTTTTCCTATACCATCGTTTATATGTGTTGCATCACGCGAAGAGTTATAACTTGTAAGTAGATTTGGATCATGTGATGTACAAGTCTGTTCTGTACATTAAGACATGTACGGTTCTGTAGTGCAATTGAATCAACACTTTGTTATGCAATTGAAAAATACATTATATATAAATTTGTACGAGTCTAATGCACATGACGGTCTTGCATAACACATGATCCAAATCATAATATTATTATCCTTGTGTATTGTAGCGTGGAAGTTTTCTTGTAAGTATATGACACTAGAGTTAAACCCCATGCATTATGCTGTTTGAAAAAAAAAAGTTACTTTATTAATTTTATATTAAAAAATTAAAAAGTTAAATTAATTCAATTTAGTTATAGTCATATTTTTTTATTTACTAATATTGTTTATGTACAATATATTTATTTTAGAATTTTTTTTAATTATGCATAATATGCAATTTTAAATTAATATATTTCTAATTGTATAGCGTGTTGGTTAAAATATTATATCAATATTATGAGAATATATATTATATTTCAAAAACTCTCCAGTCAAACTTGTTCATAGTATGATATTGATACCATTACATTTTTAAATTAATATTATCGCTCTTATAAACTAATATTTATACCATTAATGTTACATGTATTACTTTATAAGTGTAATTATATCACTTGATCAATGTTATGATATTAATTTATATATGTAAATGTATCAATTTTATATTGTGAATAAATTTTATCGGAGACTTACTCATTATATTTAGACTTATTTATAATTTAGAAGTATATTTTGAAAATATAAATAAATTTAATTATACATAATTCAAATGAATAGAACAAGAGTATGGTGAATAAAGGGTTATTTACAATTAGTTATATAAAAATTGTTTCCTATATATGAGTCAACTACTCAATTTTAGTTTAGCTAGCTACACTTGTCGAAAAATATAAAATGGTGTTTTTATATTTGCTGAAAAATATTAAAAGGTATTTCTAAAAAATATTGATTCATTTAATTTGACGTTGTGAATATTAAAAGGTATTTTCACTAAACAATATTGATCCAAACAACTAATACGATTTAGTAAAAATAGATAATATTATTTAGTGAAAAAAAATAACAATTTCACTATGACTGAGGTTTCATAGTATATGTGTATGAAAGTGATTTAAACTAAATTCGTCCCATAATTTTTTACATTTATTGAAATGATCCTGTAACTATGAACATTTTCAATTTAGTCCCGCAAATATTTAATTTGTTTCAATTTAGTCCCAAACTGTCGGAGATCGATCAGAAACACCCAAAACGATGTCGTTTTAGTCGCGAAAACTAGGGGTGCGTGATAGACACGCAACTAAAACGACATCGTTTTGGGTGTTTTTGGTCGGTCTCCAGCGGTCTGGGACTAAATTGGAACAAATTGAATACTTGTGAGACTAAATTGAAAAACTGATAGTTGCGGGACCATTTCAATAAAGGTGAAAAATTATGGGACGAATTTGATTTAAACCCCGTGTATGAAATGGTAGTAGATGTTAGTAATAATTATAAGATGGATTTTGCAGGTAAATAAGGAGATGTTTACCAAGAGAGTAATTCCAGTAGAGAACAGCGCCATTGGTTCCAAATTGGCCTTGATGCAATTCACAACCCTGAATTGCAGTAGGAGTGGCTTTGGCCAAGTGTTGAGGCCTATTTGCAAGTAGCTCATGAAATATGTCTCCACCGGACTTAAACGCCATTTGTGCTATTAATTTGTTACCCAAACACGCCATATCGAATCCGCCTTCTTCTTCTTATTTAGGTATTTCTAATGTTTGCTTAGTAATACTTTGCTATCTCCTCTATCCTCTTTATATAGCTCAAAACGGGCCTTGGTTTTTATTTCTTATTTTAATTTTTGGGCTTAATCTTTTGTTCATTTTGATAAAGGATTTGGATAGTGACTGTTTGCCTCAACTTCTTGCCATTTATACATAAACATTTCACTATATTAATAATTGATACACGTGAGATGGTGGAGTACTACTCTAGTAGACTAAGCTTATTTTACATTTTAAAAGGTCTAATCTTGGGGCTTAATCTCATGTTCATTTTGATAAGGGTACATTCGTTTCACGATTATTCCCATCTTTTATAGAAAGAGAGATAAACAAGTTTGAGACCAACCGTTTGGAAAAAAAGGGTAAACAAAGTTGGGACGGAGAAAATATCAAATAATAATTTTATTATTTTTTATATTGAGATGATTGGGTTGGGATCGAGCAGGGTGGGGATTGTGGGATGAGGTATATCTTATAAGACCTTAGTAAAGAGTAAAATAAGTTGGAATATATAGAGCTTATTTTAAATTTTTATAAAATAGTAGTATTAAACATCTTATTTTTCTAAATAAATCTAGAGAGAGCTTATAAGCTCACCACACGGGCCCTTACTCACCCGCCGTGATTCTTTTATTCTTTGTCTCATTTATTTTCCTTTCTTTTCTTCCACACACACTATATCGCAGCTTAATACTCCATTTGTTCTACTATAAGTTTTTCCCTTTCTTTTTTCATCCGTCCTGTAATAAGTTTTTTGTTTCTATAAATGAAAAAAGTAACTCCACTACCCATAATTTTTATCCTTACTTTTCACACAATATTACAAAGAATGTTGTTCACTACTCCACTCATTACTCCACATGTCTTTTTTCTCTCTTTCAATACCCACAATCACCCTTCATTTTATTATTTTATTATTATTTCTTAAATAAAACAACAAAAAGAAACAAAAAATTTATACCGGGACGAGAGAGTATAAAACGTGTATGGGTTTTTTCAAACAAAGGAAAACTCTTACGATTCTTGAAGTTTGAAAAAAGGTGCTGCGAAGAGTTTTAATACCTTTTTTTTGCTAAACTAATAAGGTTAACACAACCTTTAAATCGCATGGAAAGGAGATAAAGAAAAACTTTGTTAGATCATATTTTTAGAAGAAAGTTGATGTACAAGTTTTCCTTGCAACCAAATAATAATTTATATACAAGATCATGTTGAATTCTGAATAAACATGTTAGGGAATGGTGTTATGGTAAGTATTAAAATTTTTTTAGTTGTTTTCTAACTAGGCCAGACTCTGCTTATTAAGTTAAATTAAACAGCCCGGAAACCATTGTAAAGTTTTCCACTTTAACTTTCCAAGGTTTTGTGAAAACCTAGGGATCGCTTGGTCGGGAATAATAATAGTAGTGAGTATCATTAAGGGGTCAATCACTATGGGGTTATTCATTGCATTATTATTGCTTGGTTCAAAAGTCAATAATGAGTATTATGTGAAGAGGATTGAGTGAGTGATGAGGGTAATCAATTTCTTACTTCTATTTATATTACAGACACATCAAAACTTCCAAGCAGCATTAATAAGAATAATCCCCATTACTCCCGACCAAATGGACCTTAAATTCTGGATAAGAAACACGTTAATAGAAAAAAATTTGAGACTATGGAGCAGCGGGAAACCAGAAATGAAGGAAAGAATTTTGGATTACATTCTCGACGAAGCAGTAGTAAACTATTTGCTCATTAAGCTTAACATGTTCGCCTATTAAGTTTTTGGCCTTCAAGAACGATGAGTTCCCACAATGCCCAATCATACTACCTTTGGGAGTGACAAAAAGCAGCTTTCTTGATCCTTTTGTAGCTAAAACCTTTGAATACAAACTCTCTTAAGTTATGAAAGTGCAGAAATGAGCTGAGAAGAGGTGAATTTTTCTGTGTCTTCATGAAATGGGAAGAATGGGCCATATAAGCTGTGGAGAAGCACAAAAAATCTCCAAAGAATTGCATTGGAATTTGAGAGCTTCACAATTAGTCTACATTAAGACTAATAAAACTTATTTATGTTGGTGAGTCGCTCAATGAAATTGAAACAAAAATTGGAAAGGAGATTTGGAAGGCTAAATTATGATTTTCCAAATTTTCAATCTTATCACTTTGTGTCGATTTATCATTCACACTAAAGCTTAGATTTCCCACATGTTATATATCATCGCGAAGATTGTGCAACCCATTGTGTGACAAATTTAAGCGCACTAAAAACGGGAGTGATGGAGCTCACATCAAACTAGTTCAAAGATGCCTACTTAACATTTTAATTTAAACAAATTCTCCAAAAATATATTCCATATGAAGCACAAACAAAACAATTCTCCAACAAGAGATACGAAAGAAACAGAATCGGTTACATTAATAAAGTATCAACAGAAAGACCATCACAAGGTTGTTCATTCACACTAACCAGAAAATACGAAATTCAAGTAGCATCGCAGTGGAATTAATTAAAACAAAATCAGAAGCAATATCTCATTCTAAGAGCATGCTTGCAAACTCAACCAAGTTGAGCAGAATCACTTTTTTTTAAAGCTATTAGACATAAGACGTGTTTTAGAACTCTAAAAAAGTACTGTAGAGGCACATATTTTTTAAACTGTTGGACATAATTTTTTTAAAAAATAAACGCTTCTAGAGTTTGTATTGGATTTGCAAACAGGTACTTAAAGCCTTTTTGCAAACTCAATAGAAAACTGTGTCTAACATCTTTAAAAATAAGTACTTCTACACCTTATTTTTTAATTTATAAACACACCCTTGGCTTTTTTTTTAAAAAGTGCTTCTACCCCTCCACTTGGTTTGAAAAAAAGTGCTTCTAATCCCTATTGTTCACACAAACATTTCATCAAACACATTGCGTGCACCACTCAACATCTCCAAAAAACCAGTAAAATTCCCAATAATTAAAAAAAAAAAACACCCACCCAAATCGAATCACATAATACAGATATAAACCCCTAAAACAATGAGAAAAGTACCAAACAGAGCAGGCCCGACGCGCGTTTGTTCTCCAAGAATCATCCCAAAAACAGCGGTGGCTGCAAATGTAGTGGCGTTTGTCACCTGCACGGCCAAAGAAATTGGGGCGTCATTCAGTATGGCAAAGAAAGTAGCCGAAGCAGAGAGATTAATTAGGAAAGGCAGGGTGTACTGCCAAATTAACAGAAGTTTCAGCCACTTCTTGACAAGGGGAGTGTTTGGTTGAGGAGTGGATTTGAGTGCTTCGTCCCATATGATCGCGCCTCTGCGTATCAGGGCGTTGGTGGCCCCCCAAACAAGGCCTACTACTGCCAACATCTTCTCCACATCTCTTCCCATCATGCCTTGGCTATACCAACCACTATCAAGCTTCGATGTATGACCGGTTGGTTTATTTTCAAATCTCAAGGAATATAATAAAACCCCTATCATGCATATGAACTCTTTATTCTTAATGATTTTATCTCTATATATAGAAATAAATGACATTATTTATAAATATATACTCCATCCGTTCTAAATTTAATGACGCACTATTATTTGCGCGGAGTTTAATGAGAAATTTGATTATTAGTATAATTTATTTATGAGGGTTAAATGATAAAGTAATGAATGTGTAAATAAAAGGGAATGAAGTTAATTTTAGTGTGGGAAAAATAATGATATTGTGTGTAATTTTTTAGATGTTTTGAGGCTAGATATTAAGGCCCCAATTGGTAGCCATGGAAGGAATTGTTATAATATTAATGTCTAGACTATATTAATAAGAAGAAATCTTATAAAGTTGATTGGTAGGAAGAATTAAAAAGTGGGTGTAAAGTATTATAAGTTGATTGTTAGCCACTTAAAAAAGTTGTGTAATATTTATATATTGATTGGTAGGTAACATAAATCATGTATAACTATTTGAAATGACCAATTTGCCCCTACCCACCTCTTAACCTAGTACAGAATTGTGAATTACTCAATTTCTTCAATTTCGCGTCGCAGATGGTAATCGCCCACGAAGGCTCTGGCTAACTAGGGTTTGCGATTCACTCGTATGTCTAGGTGCATCCTTCTTCCTTTCTAATCTCTATTTGTTTTCAGCTTAGACCTCCGATTTCTCTGTAAGAATTTCTATGATTTTGTTGGTCCGATTACACTAGTGATTTGGGTATTAGGTTTTCTTGTTTCGATATTTTGGTATTTGATTCATATTGAACACACTTTTTATGTTATGGTTGAATTAGGTGGTATGGAGTTTATGTTTATTGGTAATGGAGTTTATTGTTACCGTCTTGACCCCCAAATTTGTTACAGTTGCATTTGGATAAAAAAAGTGTCGTTTATCTGATACATTGTGATGTATATATGAGTTATGTGAAATATATATTTTAGAAGGTGGAAAAGTTTTGTGAATCTTTGTTTTCACTGTTGATATATGTATTTTAAAACGTGGGAATCTTTGTTTTCACTGTTGATATATGTATTTTAAAACGTGGGAATATTTGTTTTCACTGTTGATATATGTATTTTAAAACGTGGGAAAGTTTCGTGAAATTCTTCTAATGCCACTGATTATACTTGGTATTAGTAGAAATATGGAGGGTGATGGTAGCAATATTGACCCTAGCAGAGTTAGAAAGTCCGGTGGCACCCGAAGAACATGGAATGAGAAAGAGGAAGACATTTTGATGGCTAAGTTAAAAGAACATGTTGCGTCGGGATGTTGGAAAGGTGAGAACGGGTTTAGACCAGGCTACTGTAATAAGCTAGTAGAGAGGATGATGAAAAGGCTCCCTGGAACTGATATCTGTGCAATGCCTCATATTAACTCAAAAATACAGACATGGAAGAAGCACCATGGTTGCCTACAGACTGCTCTAGGGGAGACCGGATGATGGTTTAACACCATTACTAAGATTCTGGACGTCTCTGATATAGCTTGAGCTAAAGTATTGAAGGTATGGCTATTATGTTCTTATACTGGGTATCTATTTGACATTTATTTTTGGATGAATTCAGATTAAAAATTTATACTGAACAATAACTAGAAAATAACATGTTTATATTAATCATTTTATAGAAAGACTCGTCAATTGGTCGGATGCGGTACAAGCCATGGCCATATTATAAAGATTGGCTGGAGGTATTTGGGAATGATAGGGCTAATGGTTCTAATTCTGAGAATCTTATGGATGTTGTTAACACACTTTTTAAGGAGGATAATGAGAAGAGGAAGACTGCAACTGAACCAGGAAAGAGCAACGTGATCCCTGATGGAGATGATTCCTGTGACATGGACGTGACGAGTGAGAGCCCGAGTGTTGAGAAAACTACTTCTATCCCAAAGTCTGGCAAGAGGAAGTCATCTTCAATGGAGGGTAGCAGTGAAAACAAAGAGCTCATTGAAGCAATTGGAGGTTTGTTTAAATCTATAGATGAACGCCTTGAGAACATCGTCGATGTCATTGGATACGAGGCAAAGTTGGCCATGAATCAAAATGAGGTCTACACCATTGTAGAAAGCATCGAAGAGTTATCAATGGATGAATGTCTCACTGCTACTGACATGCTTTGCATGAACACGCGCCGTCTTGATATGTTTATGGGACTTCCTCAAAGAGCTCATTATCGTTACCTGCAGAAGTTACTAGCTGGGGATTTCAGTGGGGGAAATGCATCGACATCCAGTTGATCAGTTTGGAGTTGCTATCATTTTGAACTTCTAATTTCATGGTTTTATGGTTTTTGTTAAAAACAGTCAAATTATTCATATTTAAATACTGACATTAGGAATGTAGTTTGTGTTCTTGCTTTTGCATGTTTAATTGGTGTACCTTTATGAAATTTGTGTTCTCATGATTTGAATTCTCTATTAGGTGGTTTACGTTGGTATTTGAGAATTGTATCATAGCAAATACCTATATAATTTGACAATGATATTATATGAAGTCATAACAACTAAAATAGTGCAAAAGACAATATTATAATATCATTACGTAACACTTGAAATACATCAAGCCAACGCACACATTAAAAAAAAAAAAAAAAACCATTGACATATATATAGTGTGAAATATAAACAATGCATACATAACATGGCACGGTTAAAAAAATTATTTATTGGTCACAAGATGCTCCATTAGATGATGATACATACATAAAACCAAGTAGTTTGATTGACTCGTGCATGGTTTGTCAACCATTATAGGTACATCTTTATCACATAGCAAGTCAGCGAGGGATGCAGATTCTTGTCATAAGGGTTATACTGGAAAATATATTTTTATTTTGTATAACTAGACTGAATTTCTGTCTTATTTGCTGAAATAAATTATTTATCATTGTTGCATTAAATATGATTGAATGTTACATATAGTTACTGCATACCCGTTCAATAAATAGTACGCATTACATTGTAGTCAAATTTAGTGATACCAGATCACAGAAGATTAAATTGACAGTCCCTTGTAACCAAAGTACAAAATTCACAACCCAGATGGAAATGAACAATCCATCGTGAAATGTTGAAGTGTAAGGCTCAAATTGACTTGTCTTGACCAAGATATTGCACTAGTATATTATGATGCACTGAATAGGACCTACAGGAGGATAAATTCTTCAGTACTGAATATAGAAGAATTATACCTCAGTGGTTCGTTGTTTCTTAATCTCCGTTCCTTAAATAGGATAGTGTGAAATTAATAATTATTGCTTTGACTTATGTTGGGTAGAGAATCAATGAGATTCAATACTTTATATCTTGGACAATATTATTAGTTACATGACGATTGCTAAGATTTAATACGGAGAATCGTGCGCAAGTACATCTTGCTTGTTTTGTCCCCTTGGTGGGCTCAGAAGTTTTATCATATCAAATCTTGCAAGTGGAATTTGTTTCCGGTATGGATAATAATGTTGAGTTGACCTTACTCCAAGGAAAAATATATTAATTAATATAAAGCTTTTTAGTGGCTTGAATTAATTAATGGACTAGATAATCTTAAACATGGAAAATAATAACCGGGAGTCATATTACAGTAATATGGGTTAAGATGGATAATGCAATATTAATTTTATAGTGAAATTAATTAATATTAATGGGCTGAATAATATTGTGGCTCAATATTGATAATTCAGAGTCCATTGGAAGGTCCAATCTTAATTCTCATAAAGACACCTCAAGCCAAATATAAAGTCTAATAACTGAAAAGGGTAATTAAAATAAAAGAAATATTGTTGCTATATTTTCCAAAATTTTCGAAAATCTGTAAGACAGGAAAGAAGAGATTTTCTTGAAAAGATTTTATGGAAAAAGATAAGTATTCTTGGAATACAAGGTTATCCCATAAATTCAAGAAATCCCAAATCTTGTTTCTTTCTTTGTAATTTTCGAAAATTGCCTAATTATAAGGGAGAAGATTTTTGTGGAAAATTATTTATAGGAAAGAGAATATATTAGATATATTCAAGATTACTTCTTGCACAAGAATTAAGATCTTCCCAAATCTAATTTTTGGCCAAAAATTTTGTTCCCCCTTGTATTATAAATAGGGGATGAATTTTTCATCCCCTACACAGTTCCATGAGTTGGAAAAATTAGAAATCAACAAAGGTGGTGCAACATATTTTGTTCCTTTTGTTAATTGTTCGTGAGCATCCTCCCACCGGATTATCGGACAAGGACGTGGGAATATTTGAGAAGGACTTTGGGTTTGTTCATGGATCGTTGCTCGTCTTCTCTGTTGTCTTGATCGTCAAGAGGTTAGTTCACGTAAACTCCTAGCAATTCCGCATGCGTGAGATTTATGTGGCTTGTTTATATGCATGATTTATTGTTGAATTATTATTTGAATTAATATAGGATTAATTCATGCTAATAATAATTGTTAGAATTAAATTTGTATTTAAATATTCACCCCGAATATATCCGGGCAATTAATTCCCCAACATTATATGCATTATGACAATTTTACATAGGGACTTGTAGCTTATATATATGCGAAAATCAGCAATTAATACAACCAAAATACATACCAACAGTACGAGCATTAAATTCAAACCACTTGTTCCAATAAAAAGAGTGATAAATACAAAGAACATAGCAACTTCACACTTGCTTATAAATACAAAACATAGTAGTTTCACATCAGGAGGAAAATATAAATAACTAAAAATACAAAGTCCACCTAATACCTAGAAATAAGAGCATGTTACATAACAGTACTCACATTAACATTCCCAAAAACACACATAGCAACACCAACATAACACAAAAGAAAATAATAACAGTAGACATAAAAATCCATAACATATAATCACTTGGACCACCAGATGCATTCACAAGGGTAGACATACTTGGGAACTGTGCAGATGAATTTAGTGTACTATTATCAGTTACCTCTTCTGCTGCACGAGACCTAAATTTGGCTTCATTGCGTTTTAAAGTTGAATCGAAAGAAGGGCATGGACGTTTGTGGAAATCATCGAACCAATAAAAATATTTCTTGTGGCGGCCATTAATTGGACAAACATAGTAATATCTACATGGATGCATAGAACTATCGCTTGCACATCTTAGGATCATTCGACCATTGCCGTATGAGCATTGTAGCGGTAACGATGAATCTCCATGGCATCTATATATTATTACAAACAAAAAATGATACTTATAAATTAAACCAACATATGGTACATTATAATTAGGCAACAACACAAATTATATGTATACGCATATTCAAAACATCACAATAGAAAAAACGTTAGTAGCCAAAGTGTACAATCTCAAACTCATCATAAATTACATATTCCTATCATTAAACTACTCACTAGTGTCTCCAAATGTTATACATAGACTCTGACAACTCTTCCCGGAATAGATTAAACTCCGGTGATGACTCAACCATATCAATAATGTCCGGCGGTTGAGAGTCAAGTTCTGGAGTATCACATTCGTCAAGTAGTTGTTCAATTGGGTCATCAGGCATCTCTTTGCGAATGAAGTTGTGGAGTAGGAAACAAGTCATTATAAGCCTAATTTGAGTCTTTATGGGGAAGTATGTAGGAAAACTGAGGATTGGGAATCGCATTTTTAAAACACCGAAGACACGTTCTATGACATTATGTGCTCTAGTGTGTCGCATATTGAAATGTTCATGGGGGTGTTGGGGAACGTTTTGCCAGGATCTATTCGAGGTGCAATTTAAATACAAATTTAAATTTACTACTAACATGAATTAACCTATTAATTCAAATAGCAAAAACCAACAACATACATGCGTACAATTAATTTCACGTAAAGTCCTACTCATGCGAAATCTAGAAGTTTACGCGAAATGTACCTCTTGAAGAGACAACCGTTGAGATGATGGATCAACCCAAATGTCTTCTCAAGTATATCACAAGCCATTTGCTCGTAATTCGGTGGTAGATTCGCACGAACAAATTTAACAAAGGAATAAAGAAAAATTTATTGCACCATCTTTGTGGATTTCTAATTTTTCCAATACTGGAAATTGTGTAGGGGATGAAAAAATCATCCCCTATTTATAACTTATGGGGGGGACGAAAATTATTGGGCTTATGGGATTTTCCTTGTATCTTCCACAAGATACAATCTTGAATATATCTCATATATTCTATTTTCCATAAATATCTTCCCACAAAATCTCCACTTATTTTCTTACCATATTTTCGAAAATTTCCCCAAGAAAAGACTTGGTCAAAGATTCTTGAATTTATGAGATAATCTTGTATTCCAAGAATACTTATCTTCCATAAAATCTTTCCAAGAAAATCTTCTTCTTTCTTTTATTGTATTTTTCGAAAAAAATAGAGAAAAATTGGGCAATAATATTTTCTTTTATTTTAATCACCATTTCATTAATTGGACTTATATTGGGCTACTTGAGGAGCCTTTAGGAGAATTAAGTCTGAATTCTAATATTGAGCCACAATATCATTCAGCCCATTAATATTAATTTACTCAACTATTGAGCCACAATATCATTCAGCCCATTAATATTAATTTACTCAACTATAAAATTAATATTGCACTATCCATGTTAACCCATATTATGATAATATGGCTCCCGATTATTATTTCCCGCGTTTAAGATTATTTTTTCCATTAATTAATTAAGCCACTGAAAAGTTTTATATTAATTAATATCTTATTCCTTGGAGTAAAGACAGCTCAACATTATTAACTATACCGGAACTTAATCCACTTGCAAGATTTGTATGATAAAACTTCTGAGCCCACCAAGGGGACAAATCAAACAAGACTTTCCTTGCACGCTTTTCTCTGTATTAAATTTTAGCAATTGTCATGTAATTAATAATATTGATCAAAATACAAAGTGTAGAATCGCTCTCTCATTCTACACCCAACATAGATCACACACAATCCTATTTAAGTGACAGAGATTAAGAAATCAACAACCACTGAGTTTAATTCTTCATCCCATAAGTCAGTACAGAAGAATTTATCCTCTCTGTAGGTTCGCTTCAGAGCATCACAATGCACTAGCGCAATCTCTTTGTCAAGACATGTCAATCTGAGCTTTGCACTTCAACCTCTACCAATGAAGTGTTCAATTCCATCTAGGTTGTGAAGTAGTACTTATTTACAAGGAACTGTTAATGTGATCTTCTGTGATTGGGTATCACCACATTAACTACAATGCAATATGTACTAATGTTGGGAAATTTATAGTTTTGATAAAAGTTCCAGAAACACATGTAATAGGACCAGTCAGACCTGTTAGTTGACTGATGTTTATATTACTGATTATAGAATACCAGTTGATAATTACTGTATAGAACAACTGATGTAATAGATAGGTCACATATTGAGGGGGAACCTCAATATGTATGAGTCAGATCTGAAGATCCAAAGAACAGCTGATATCCGACAGGCCAGAATGCTAGAGAAGAACAGAAGATCAGATCGATCTGATCTAGTCAGATATCTCAGCTGAAGTCATGAAGCTCAAACTCAGAATACTTGAAGATCAGATGACTTTCAGAAGATCAGACCAGAAGACCTACATCAGCCGAGTCTGCTAGTTGAAGCTAAGTCAATCGGCACCAGAAGACTCCATCGTAGATCGATCGATTCCGACGATCGAAGTCACCACCAGTGAAAAAATCGATGCTTCACCTAATCATACGACTATGATCCGAACAAGAAGAATGTCAACATTAGTTGGAAGAACAACATCAAAAAGTCGTCTGCTCAACCAATAAGAACAAGACACGATGATCGGAGCCGACAAGTAAGGGATTCGATGTTGCTTCTAACGGCTATAAAATACAAGTTCACGCTTTTCGCCATGCCGCTCTCAAGACGCCACATCAATCCTCAAAACTACCTAATATAAATTTGAAATTCAAATTGCTTTCCAACGGCTCTTTGATTTCAAGGTCTATAAATATGGGATCACACTTCAGAGTGAACACACTGAAACACTGAACAATCAAGAAGCTAAAGCAATTATCAGATTTCCGCACGAAGAACACGATCAAGAAGATTATTTTATTAAGTGTTCATCCCATAAGTTCTTAGCACATAAATATTTTCATCTAGTGATAAAGCTACCTTAAACACTAGAAAATATTTCATAGTTGGAACCAAAACAATCTTATCCAAACCCAAAGTTAGGTTAAGTTGTTTAGCAAGATTTCGCATCAGGGTTTCTAGTTCCGATTTCGGGATCGGTTGAGTGAGAACTCCTTAAATATCTGTTTGTACTCGTGGTTGGACTAACACATAAAACTAAGTCCAGCTTGGTTAAGTTGGTGCCCCTTGTGATAGGGAAGAGTGGGCGTGGGACCGGTTTGTCCCAACCACTATAAATCTTGTGTGCCTTTACCGCTTTGATTAATCGGCCCACACTATTGCACACAACCTTTAAAAGCGCATACATATTCGAAGTTGAGATCGGCTAGCACCAAGCTTCGATTCGATCAAGCTTGACATTTCATCAACCGTTAAAAACACTAACTTTGGAATCGATTTACAAAAAACCGGTTTTTCACGGGTAAAACTTAAGCTTCCGCGACACATCGCTTAAACCGATAGTTACCGAACCGATCTGCCTTGAGCGATTAGTAAGTTGGTTATCGATCAAATCGATTCACTCGCACTTTTGATCGTAACTAATCGCCATCACACCCGATCCGCACAAAAAAGTTTTCGTAAGTCTATTCACCCTCCCCTCTAGACTTACGCCCTCACAAAACCCGCTCGGACCTACAAGTGGTATCGAGCGATTGGTTCTCGAGACCAATCGACTCGTATCATCGATTCTCGAGGAAGAATCTTTGTGGTCGATCGAATCGCTCTTAAAAACCTTCTTAAAACTCATTCATTTTCCAAAAACACTCAAAGATGGATAACACCTCGTATATGTATCATGATCTCTTCTCAATCGATGAGTATGCAGATTGGGCCATATATATGTCCAACCATCTAGGCTCGATTAGTGGCAGAATGATGGAAGTCATCGAAAGAGGACCCATCATTATATATTACGACAACCCTGCAGTTGGAGGAGATCCAGACTTTGCCCCGGGAAGTCTTGTACGAAAAAGCCCAGCCTTGATGGATGCAGAGGAAAGGAAACTGCATACTCTAGATACTATCGCAAGGCATATCATCATGAAAACAATGGATAAGGTCACCAAGGAAAAGATTAAGTATCTCAAAACTGCGAAAGCAATGTGGGATACTCTAGCTGAAATATGCGAGGGAAATGACCAGATAAAAGACAGCCGTCTGCAAGCCGAACTGGTGAAGTTCGAAAAATTGAAGATGCTGCCCAACGAAACCATCAACGAACTCGATGGAAGAATTACAATGTCAATAAACAAGCTTCGAGAACTTGGTAGAGAGATGTCTGATAAAGATATCAACTACAAAATATTAAGGTCTCTCACCAAGAAATGGGATATGAAGGTCACGGTAATCAAGGATTGCCAAGACATTTCAAAAATGAAGCCAAGTAGCTTGTTCTTGAGCCTTAAAGCTCACGAGTTCGATTTGATTGAGAGAGGACAAGCAGATGAAGATTAGGTGCCCACTGAAGCCTCAACTTCCAAATCAGTTACCTTTAAGGCAACCAGCAGCAGATTGAAGACCAATGAACCCATTGGAAACATCATGAGTCGCGTAATCAGACGCTTCGCTACTCAGAAACTAGAGAAATCAAATACTCAACTGGGTAAGTATCGAAGATTCTATAAAGATTATCAACATAGCCGAGGAAAAGATAGGAGATCAGACAACAGATCTCCAGAAAGAACCAGATCTGATGATCGGAGAGATCACAGAGATGAAAGGAAAAGAGATAATCTAAATGATGAAAGAAGAGATAACCAATCAGACAGAAGAAGCTCAAACAACTATCAGAAAGGGAAATCACCTGATAGATCATACAGACGAAAGGATTCACCCGAAGAAAAGGTTCCGTGGATCAAGGGGCGGCTTCAATTGTGAGAAGCTGTGTCACTACAAATAAGCAGACGCCTGCACTGACGCCAAGAGAAAGGGAAGAAAAAAGAGGAAAGAAAGAGAGCAACGGACAGAGACGGAAAAGCCATGGTTCTTTTACATCGTCAGAATTGATGATTCAGATTCCGCCCTCCTCGAGGACTCTGGATACTCCTCTGAGAAGATTTCGTTCCGACAAGAAGGCTGCTTGACTTCTATGGAAATGAAGATCCGATATTCTCTTCGACGATGATGAGATCTCACCTCGATGGCCAAGGAGGACCAACTGAGGTAACCTCCAAACTCGCTTTGTTCGCTTCTACACCTGCTATCATTAGCACACCTGCTGGGGAGATTGACCTGCAGCTCTATTCTGAGCAATTGCTTGAGGATCTCTCCAATGCAGTAGACACTTATGCTATAGTGGAAGCTGAAAATGACAAGCTGAGGACCAGAAATAATCAGCTTGCTAAAGAAAATGATCTCAGTAAAGCCTCTGAACTTAGATCGGGCCAAACCGCCGTAAGGCAACCGAGGAATTTAAAATTCTCGGTTAAAGCTTCGATCGGAGAAACAGATCAAAGATCACCGGCAATTAACAAAATAAGAAGTTTGATGACTTCAAAATCCTGCAAGCAAAATTCGATGAGCTATTCCAAAGGCATGAAAGTCTAAAATCATCTGAGGATAATCTGCGTAAGAAAATAGAGGTTTTTACAAAATCATCTAAAACCGTTCAAAACATGAACATCTATTTTCGAACAACGATTAACAAGAAGGACTTGGGTATGAGAACCCTTCCACATCCTCAAAAGCCCCTACCGATTCATCTCAAAAAGGTGTAATCGACGAAGTTTCGGCAAAAAAGATACACCAAAAGCCAAACATGTATCTAATAAGGAAAAATGACCAGTTGAGCAGGTAAGACAGGTGCCTAACCAGAAGGGGAACAAAAATGGACCCCAACTGGTAAAGCATCAGCCGAGGAATCAACAGAAGAACCCAGTTCTTCTAAAGAAACCTCAACATAATCAACAGATCGAATCGAAAAAGACAACCCAGTAAAAAAGAAGTCTAATCGAGACCCAATCAAGGTCACCGCCGAATTAGCATGCTTCGTAAACCGCAAAAACCACCTATGCCAAAAAAAGATATGAATCTTTTGATGGTAGCAATCGTACCTACCCCTATAAATCGTAAATCTAGGTCAAGCCGCACGTAACCACACCGGATGAAAAGAAGACAAACAAAAAGATAAATCCCAAGTCTTCTAAGTCACCCAAGGTTCACACTAATAATCATACTAATCGAAAAGCATATAAAGAGACGATGATTATGTTGATAAGTATGGGAGACAAATCGGGCCTTCGATCTAACCGATCTCAATAGAAGTGCTCTGCTTGTATGGATCCCCAAAAACTAAACCTAACCCCTCAGACCCAATCCAAAAGGGGTACCTAAAGCCTAATTTGGCTCAGGAGGATCGCGTGGGTCCGGCCAACAAAGGAGGTGTGCAAGCAACTATCCGGGTACATCGATAGTGGATGCTCAAGGCACATGATTGAAGCAAACATCTCCTCAAATCTTACATAGAAATGAAAAGGCCCGCGTGTACTCTTTTTCGGTGATGATAACTTTGGTTACACCAAAGGATTCGAACCTTAGAGAATGATGATGTACAAATAATCGAGTCTCAGATGTCGAAGGTCCGAAGCACAACCTATTATCGGTTTCACAATTTCATGACAACGGATTCGATGTTGAGTTCTCGAATCGACCAATGCACTATCAAGAATCGAGTCACTCAACAGATTTTTTGCTAACCGGTTCAAGGAAAGGGACGATTTACACACCGATTGAACAGGTTGCCCAAGAAATGCATGCTCGATTGTCAAGAGTTCCAAAAGTAGCGGTGGCTCGCACAAAAGAATGAGCCATCCCGAACTTTAAAACTCTTAATAAGATAAAAGGATGTCTCTAGTGGAAGGACTCCCGAATGAAGTATTTTCAAAGGATCAGACATGTACTGCATGTCAGAAGGGAAAACAGGTCAAAGCTTCATTCAAAGGAATTTCCGGACCGGCATCCAAAATCTTAATCGCAAATCCTATATGGATCTATTCGGACCCATTACACCGGTCGGTCTCAACGGACGAAATATACTCGTAATCGTGGATGACTATTCCAAGTTTACAGGTTATATTCTTACATAAGAATAATGAGGCGACAAAATGAAGATACCCGAGCTGCTAAAGAGATTACAAAATGAGAAGGGGTGTCGATTAGTAAAAATCGGATCGATAAAAAGTACGTAATTTCTGAACTCTTTTATTACTGATTTTTGCTCTAAGTTTGGTATACAGCATGAAACATCAGCTGCAAGGACGCCACAACAGAATGGAGTAGCAGAACGGAGGAACAGAACTCTCAAAGAAGCTGCTCGCACGATGTTAGCTGAACATGCAATACCAAGCCGCTTTAAGGCGTAGCAATCAACACCGCATGTCATACTCGTAATGTATGTCTTCCGACTAAGGCTCACTGCAAAACACCCTATGAACTGTGGAAGGGCAGAAAACCTCGTGTTTCTTACTTCCATGTTTTTGGGTGTAAGTGCTTCATACACAACAATGGGAAGAGTCAGTTGAAGACTTTTGAGGCCAAGTCAGATGAGGGTATATTCTTAGGATATTCCTCATCTAGCAAGGCTTTCAGGGTTTACAATGCATTTAACCCTACTTGTGGAAGAAACACCCCATGTAGTCTTTTTGATGAAGCATCTTCGAACAAGAGAAATCGCCTCGAAACAAGATGTACCGATCAACCAAGACCGATGCTCATAAAATGGATCGCTAACGATCAAGGAAAAAAGAATCGAAAATGAATAAAGATACATTCCGGATCTAGTCGATTCACCGATCATTCAGATCCTAAGGTACGAAAAAACTGCCGATGAAGAAGTCTGATATAAATGAGATAAAGATCAACCGAACCATCCGGTTCGGGGGGAACACTGAAGTTCCCACGAACGACATCGACATGATGAGTCCAACATCACCGAGACATGTTCTTATCAAGTGGATCATAATTCCGCACCACTCCCGATCGCTAGTAATAAACCTTTATCGAAAATGGATGATGTTCTCCAAACCGATGCAAATCGAGCATGTATGACACGGATAACCACCATCCAACCGATCTAATCATCGGAGACCCATCTGATAAAGTTAAAACTAGACATCAGATTGGTGAAAGTGCCATGTATTGCTGTTATTTGTCTATGAAGGAACCAACAACAATAGAGGAAGCTCTACAAGATGCAAGCTGGATTCTAGCCATGCAGGAGGAGCCGGAGAATAGCCGAGAGAAATCAAGTTTGGGAACCGGTAGATGCACTAAATCATCAAGACGTAATTGGCACGGTGGGTTTTCAAGTACAAGAGAGATGAAAAAATGTCATCACCGTAAATAAGGCAAGACTAGTTGCTAAGGGGTATTCACAATCGGAAGGAATTGATTATGATGAGACCTTTGCACCGGGCCGCTTCGTTTAGAAGCCATTCGGTTGTTTTACATATATGCTTCCCCACGAGAGGATTCATCGTGGTATCGATGGACGAAAAGAGTGCATTTTTAAATGGGGTACTAGCAGAGGAAGTTTATGTCGAACAACCTCCGTGCTTCAAAAAAAACAACCAAGTGTACCGCTTTAAGAAAAGCTCTTTATGGCACAAACAAGCTCCTCGAGCTTGGTATGATACACTCTCTCGGTTCTTGATCGACAAAGGGTTCACTAAAGGAACAAAGGACGAAACCTTATTCGTAATAGAAGATGGAGAAGATATTCGATGGTTCGGATCTCGTGGGCGACATCATCTTCGGATCTCCTAACAAGAGTCTATGTGAAAGATTCAAAGAAAACCGATGCAAGGAAGTTCGAGATGATGGGTCGATGAATTACTTTCGGGTCTCCAGGTGAAGCAAAGTCTTGAAGGATATTCATCCGCCAAGCAAAGTACACTAGGAATTTATTGGCTAAGTTTGGAGTTCAAAATTGCAAGGAAGCCAAAATTCCTATGATGACCGGATTCAAGATGGATCCGGATTTGAGGATGGTCGAAAAAACAAATCGAAAAGAATATAGGGCTCTCATTGGATCTCTACTATACCGATAACAGTTGCACGGATATCACCTTTGGCAAAGGGTGTATGTGCGGATTCGAAGCAAATCCAATGCAAAGCCACCTAGAAGCAGACTAAGCGGATTCTTAAGTATCTGAAAGACAATGAAATCTTGGTTTATTTTACCCATCGATGATAATCTAGAGCTTAGTGGGTATTCTCGATTACGATTATGGAGGTTGCAAGATTGATCGAAGTCAACATCGAGAACATGTCGGGCTCTTAGGAAGAAAAGCGATCTCGTGGTTTTCAAAGAAGCGGACATCGATTCTGACATCTACATCTACTAAAGGCTGGTATTATATATGGTCAGCGAGAAGTCGTTGCTCCCAACCGCCCGCTTAGTCGGCCCGGTGAGGGATTATAACATTGTAGCTAAGAATGTACCTATATTCTCGCGATGATAATAGTGCTATTGCAATCACTCGTAATCCTGTTCTACATACAAGATGCAAGCATGTGGATGTCAGACACCATTTTATAAGAGATCATGTTGAAAAGAAGAATATCAGAATGGAAAAGATTCACACTGATTTACAGAAAGCTGATATTCTAACCAAGCCACTAGCTGAGATCAGATTTAGAGAATTGTGCAATGAGCTAGGGCTTCTGGATCTTGGAGAAAAAGCACCTAAAATGCTTGATGGATTGTTCTCCAGAACCAGCTGGTTAAGAGACTAACCAGGTTAAAAGGAATCAGTTGAGTTTGGTATCTCAACTGATCAGAAGACCAGTCAAGGAACTGATATGAGAAATCGATCAGATTTACAAGATTATCAGGTTAAAGGAACTGATCAGACTTAAGGTTTATCAGATTAAAGGAAACGCTCAATTTAAAAGGGATATCTGATTAAATCAGTTTTTGTTATTTTACATCTTTGTAAGTCGATTTAGTTGATATTCAACAAGCAAGATTCACAGATTAAAGCCTACAATCGCATAAGAAAGCAGAGAATTTACACAACAATGGAATAATAGAACTTTTCATTGATAAAGACCCAAAGGTCAGATTACATTACAAGTTACAAGTACAAAGGACCCGGAGGTCAGTACATAAGTCATAACCGAAAACCCTAAACCTATAACCCTAAACCCTCATCCAAACCCAAGAAGAGCAGGGGAGAGAGAGATTTTAAATCTGATGCTCTCATTTTCCCCCACTTAACAAGGGTTAGAGAGGCTTTGAAATAATCCTAAAGGCGCTTAATGGGCTAAAACCAAAGGAGCGAGAGCGCCTTGATAGGATTTCTAAGCCAGAGCCCTTAGACCAAGTCAATGGACTCTCCAGCTGTTAAATGGAGCACAAGTGCCAAGAAGTTGGTTCAAAGACCTTATGGGCACATGTGTTGCATAAAAAAATTGAGCTTAATATACGAAGATCAGCTATTGTCTGATCAAGACCGTATATCAAACTCATGTTTTATATCGAACGAGTCTGTTGATGCTGGTTACGTCATAACGATAGACACACAAGGTGCATACGGTTAGGAGAAGTGTCTTCTCGGTTCATGCATGAACAGATCCGCCATTGTGGTGGTAGAGAAGCTCTGCAACAATCATATGTGAAATCTTTGATGACGACGAAAAAAAAAGATAAAGGGACGATACGGGGGTTGATTTGAGAAGTCAATTCATTAAAAAAGGGTAAAGGTGTTTGCGGAAAGTTTCACCGAAATAAGGGTTCACCGTAATGCATGATTTTACAAAGAAGATAAGTATGGTGAATGGGTTATGTTGTGTAAAACATTGGTCCAATTTATAGAGGCCAAGCAAGGGTGCAAATGCAAATTTGATTTCAAAAAGCCTTTTAGAGAAATTTGCATCACAAGGACAGCGTGTAGAAATCACGCGACTGATAATTGGAGAAATTTACGGCGGATTGACATATCAAGATTTACAGACAATAATTACGCATGTCAAATCACGCCAACTTAGGGAATAGAGACTACTATTCTAGACTAAGTTTTGGCGGTAACACTTATCCCAAGAATTGGATTGATTTGAGAAGAATCGATTAGGTCAACCAAAATCGATACATACTGAAATCGACGATAAGGAAGATCACTGAACTTAAAACCTCAACAAATCGGATATATCGATCTATGAGAAAACAGAATATCAGTTGAAGGGGGAACTTCAACTGATCGAGGAGGATCAGAAGGGAAATCAGACGCAAAATGAAACAGATCAGTTGAAAAGAACAGTTGGGAAATTATAAGGTTTAGGCAGAAAACTAAGATCAACAAGTGAGATCAACCTACAAGTGGTATTGACTGATTACTATATCAGTCAACCAGATACGCCTTTCTTTTCCCTTGTTATTTGCTTATTTATTGGATCTTATCTGTTTTTATTTACCTTCTTCAGACGACACCTGTGGACGATTCCCTGCAAATCATTTAATGCGGACGTGGGGTACATGTATTAATTGCTACAAAATGATCTTTTAAATCCAAAAGGTTTTCGTACGCATCTTTTCCATCCGTTCGATCAAAACCGCTAAATCTGGATCGTTTAATTTCAAACGGTTGATCTTCCAACTTTTGTCTTTTTCCCTCCTCATCTTTATAAGGTTCATCAAAAAAAAAACCTACCAGAGTTTTCCAATTCACAAACTTGCGATCTATTTTCTGAAAACTCTCCAGATTACTTCTCTGCGATTCAAAGTGCTTTTACTTAAGTTTCAAATTCACAGAATCTGGTAATTACTGATTATTTGATGAATTTGTTTTTAAAAACCATTGATCTTAAAGATCTTGTCAATCGATGATATCCTGTATTATGCTTTATTGTTTCTTGGTTTCCGCTTATGTGATATTCTTTGTATTAATGCACAATTTTTAACCGAATCTATCTTATCTGTAGATGATCACTCACGGTATGGGTAAAATAATGTGCAATTATGCGGAATTGACATTAAGGATTGTCGAGGACAAGTTCGTACAATTTGGGGTTACAAAGGATCCGGAATCAATGGAAGTAGAGGAAATCCTGAAGAAGGCAGGACTTGAGAAATATTGTGTTGCTCAACGCAATCCAAAGGATGCAATGATGAAGCCCTCGAATTCGTAAGGAATTTAAGGGTGGATACAGATGCTCCAGAGAAGAACTACTTTTCGACAGTCACCGGAGAGAAGAGATCGACTGACGAATGAAGATATAACACGCCTGTTCGCCTACCAAAAGGACGAATCTCGTCTGCTCACTACAGGGAGAATCAAGATGAGTTGATCAGAAACGAGCTCATGAGAGAGGCTGACAAACATCATACTTCGAAGCTTTGTCGCCAATGCTCAAGAGGAAATACCGATTGTTGTTTGACATTTTGTCAAAAAACAATTATGGGTATTTCATTCAAATTTCGCATGCTCTTACATCCGTCAAACCGCATAAAAGATGGTCGCAATAATTGATGAAGCCAAGAACATCAATTGGCATGGGTTTCTAAAGGCCATTCTACTCCAAGAACATGATAAATTTGGAGTTGATGAGTGGAGGCAGGTATATCTGAAGAAGAGGATCAGCAATCTCAACAAGGTTGCAGTTATCCTACAGGATAAAATGCCAAAGGCCAAATGGGAAACGTAATGGATCAAGTCCTACAAGGCATTCCTCTCCACCACTCTAGCCATATTTGGGCCACCGACGATGATATCGCCAACCCTCCAAAGACGAAGAAAGGAAAAAGCAAGGAAGCAACTTCGCTTACACACCAGATGCCCCCTGAAGAAGAAAAAAAGAAAACGGTGAAGGCCCAGAGAAGAGGCCAAGAAGGCGAAGCAAGCCTCCATGACTCGATGCTAGAAGATGAGTCGATGAAGAAGGAGCGCCCGAACGATGCATGTTGCACCACAAAATCAGGTGAAGCATCGACACAGCAGCAAAGCTCAAAGAGAGCTCGC
Organism: Stenogyne calaminthoides; assembly: GCA_037126765.1. Classification (NCBI taxonomy): domain Eukaryota; kingdom Viridiplantae; phylum Streptophyta; class Magnoliopsida; order Lamiales; family Lamiaceae; genus Stenogyne; species Stenogyne calaminthoides. The sequence goes on from JBBCBC010000020.1 coordinate 29,911,970, forward strand.
CAGATTCATTAGAGGAAGAAGCTCGAGATGAACGATCTCCTTCTCCTCCAAACCGAAATGATTCACCACTCGGACTAATGGGTCACGAAAGCATGTTTCTCCTTCTCTCACACACCTGCAAACACAAAACTACATCAGTTCGCGAACTGTAAAGCTTACCTTTGTGGAACCAGCGCACTGCCTCCACAGTGAGAACCTCTGCAGTCGAGCCAATCGACAACTTCCGCCCACTCAAGCACCACGGTAACCCTCCACATCTCATCAACTCGAGATCGAAAGGCACAATTCTGAGTCTAGATCATCAAAGACCATCACAGGGGAAAATGGTCGACCGAATCGAACAAGAAATTGATGAGAAGTATCCAAATCGGGTCGCCCATCCTGTTATTAGAGAAGAAGTTATGGAGATCCTCACCGAGAGATCCGCAGTTAAAAAGCTTCTCGATTTTATAATGATTATTGAACAGATGGGCGGTCTTTGATGAGTTTGCAGATTTTGATTTCGATATGAGGAAATCTGCTAAAAGTAGGATCACCAAATTGAGCCGATAACTATCAATCTGTCAAAGCTCTAATCCACGTGAAGTTGGGTTGATCAACAAGGCGAACCGGAGACTGCTCAAGAAGCTCCTGAAGCAGATGCTACAATGAAGGATACAGGAGCTGCCGATGATAGTGGAACTGGTGCTGCAGTTCATGACCAACCACTGGAGGCACAAACAACTGAAACTGATCAAGTGACGAATACCATTCCTACATCTCACATCACCGCTGATCAACTTCAGGAGATCAGATCACGTTTCAAAGATCTCCTGAAAGAAGAAATTGAGGGAATTATAGGCGATCGAGGCGATCGCCTCAAAGAAATATCAGATCAAAGGGAATTGGTTATTTCCTAGATTGCAGCGATCAAAGATCAGTTCTCCCAAACTGTGACCACCGTATCTTCCGATCTTATAAAATCCGTGGATGACAAGCTGATTCAGGTGGATCAACAACAAGTTTCTTTTCTGATGCTCACTGAAAAGCTCGATTTGACAGAAGACAAACTTGACAAACTGATCTTTACATTTTCTTCTGCCATCGAATCTGTCAAGACTGAGCTGATCTCGAAGGTTCAACTTCTAACTGCTCCAGTTCCAGGCTTATCTGTTGCAGATCTCAACAGGGCAATATCAGTCGGTTTTGGATCCCTAACTTCCCACCTCACAGCGCTTTTTGATCAAACCAAAAAGGGGGAAGGACGGACTGAGAAACCAACTGACATGATCAGAACAACAGAAGATCTAATTCAGACTGTTGAAGCCTATGGACAAAGACTAGACCATCTGGATCTCTTTGCTAACGAAGTCTCTGAAAAGATTGAAAAATCAAAGGTAAGAAAGGTAGCTGCTGCGGGTGCTGGGACATCACAAAAGGTAGCTGCTGCGAGTGCTGGGACATCACAAAAGGTAGCTGCTGCGGGTGCTGGGACATCACAACCTGTACCAGCTACTCAGACTAAAATAGTCACAAGAAGCACAGCTAGCCAGATACAGGCCGATAAAGAACTGGCCGAGAAACTGTCCAAAGAGCAGATTGCTGAAGAGACCAGAAAAAGCGAAGAAGAAAGAAGGGCAGAGAAATTGGCAGAGACAGAAGGTCTGAAGAAAAGATTCAGATCGAAAGCGAAGAAAGGAAAGGCTGGAAAATCTGTACCACAAAATCAGCTGCCAGCAAGAGTTGATGAGATTATTCCAAAAACTGCTGCACATGCTAAGAGGTTTGAGGAATGGAACAAGATCAGAAGTGAATGGCTTCTGGATGCTTTTGTCCTCAATCTTGTTCCACAAGAAGAATCTCCAGATGATGAATTCCTCAACTGGTTAGAAAATAAATATCCAGATTTTCTGAAGTATCTGGAAAATGAGGCCAAACTTATCAATGTAAAAATATCTTGCCAAGAGTATGATCTGTTGGATTACTCGAAGAAGGCAGATGACTCATTTGACAGACTGGCATTTCAGAGGTTCTATTTTGACATCCTGAGCAAAACGCACATAACTGATCCTCAGCAGACCAATGATGTCAAATGGAAACTATATCAGATTTTCAACGTTCCTCAAGATCAAAGAGAGATGCCAGAAGGATACAAGCCTAAAGAGTGAAGAATCAGAAGACTTCTCAGGATCAGCTGTTTTTAAATTCAAACTTTTCTGATGTAACATGTAATCGACATATCTAATCAGAAAAGTTTATTTTCTGATCCTAAGACAAAATCTCATTGTCTTCTGATTATGTGCTCTTTAGTGTTCTATATTTATCAACTGTGTTTGGTTTCTCAGGTGTTTTGGTTTTATCAAAAAGGGGGAAATTGTTGGGAAATTTTTAGTTTTGATAAAAGTTCCAGAAACACATGTAATAGGACCAAATGATCGGACACATTAGTTGATGATGTTTATATTATCGATTATAGAATACCGGTTGATAATTCTTGATAGAACAACCGATGTAATAGATAGGTCACATATTGAGGGGAACCTCAATATGTATGAGTCGATCCAAGATCCAAAGAACAACCGATATCCGACAGCCGTAATGCTTTGAGAAGAACGAAGATCGATCGACCGATCTAGTCGATATCTCAAATTGAAGTCATGAAGCTCAAACTCGTAATACTTGAAGATCGATGACTTTCGTAAGATCGCACTCGGAAGACCTACATCACCGAACCGCTCGCTAGTTGAAGCTAAGTCAACCGGCACCGTAAGACTCCATCGGGTAGACCGATCGATTCGACCGATCGTCACCACCAGTGAAAACTTGTGCTTCACCTAATCATACGACTATGATCTGAACAAGAAGAATGTCAACATTAGTTGGAAGAACAACACTGAAAAGTGCGTCTGTTCAACCAATAAGAACAAGACACGATGATCGGAGCCGACAAGTAAGGGATTCGATGTTGCTCTCTAACGGCTATAAAATACAAGTTCACGCTTTTCGCCATGCCGCCTCAAGACGCCACATCAATCCTGCAAACCTACCTAATATAGCCTGAAATTCAAATTGCTCTCCAACGGCTCTTTGATTTCAAGGTCTATAAATATGGGATCACACTTCAGAGTGAACACACGGAAACACTGAACAATCAAGAAGCTAAAAGCAATTATCGATTTCATACGAAGAACACGATCAAGAAGATTATTTTATTAAGTGTTCATCCCATAAGTTCTTAGCACGTAAATCTTTTCATCTAGGCGATAGGCTACCTTAAACACTAGAAAAGATTTCATAGTTGGAACCAAAACAATTTTATCCAAACCCAAAGTTAGGTTAAGTTGTTTAGAAAGATTTCGGACTAGGGTTTCTAGTTAGGATTTACGGGATCGGTTGAGTGAGAACTCCTTAAATATCTGGTCGGTCGATTATCTTGTGTTGGACTAACACATAAAACTAAGTCCATTGGTTAAGTTGGTGCCCCTTGTGATAGGGAAGAGTGGGCGTAGGGACCGGTTTGTCCGAACCACTATAAATCTTGTGTGCCTTTACCGCTTTGATTAACTCATCCCACACTATTGCACACAACCTTTAAAAGCGCATACATATTCGGTTGAGATCAATTAGCACCAAGCTTCGATCCGATCAAGCTTTCGACATTTCTGTCAACTGGTTAAAACACTAACTTTGGAATCTGATTTACAAAAACTGGTTTTTCACGGGTAAAACTTAAGCTTCCGCGACACATCGCTTAAACCGATAGTTACCGAATCGACCGCCTTCAGCGATTAGTAAGTTGGTTATCAGTCCAAACTGATTCACTCGCACTCTGATCAGGCTAACTGCCATCACACCTGATCTGCACAAAAAAAGTTTTCAGAAGTCTATTCACCCCTCCCCTCTAGACTTTTGCCCTCACAAAACCCGTTCGGGACCTACAACTAATATTGAACGGTTTGCAATAAATAAATAACATTCATTCATATTTAAAGCAACAATGATAAAAGATTTATATTTAGTAAATAAGAGTACATTAGTATGTTATACGTAAAAGCATACTGTCACGTATATCCCTAACAATCTCCCACTTATACTCAAAGTCTGCTTTTAAGTATACTACAACACGTCTCATGTCCTACATGAGCCTAATAACATTTCTCCCACTTATACTCAAAGCAGATTGACAACGCACTTGACAACCATTCCTGTCACATGTCACTCGAATGTATTCTGAGAGGTAGACACTTTGTGAATGGTTTTGCTAGGTTATCCTCCGATGCGATCTTTGTCACCTTTATATCTCATCTCTTAACGATTTCTCGTCTAAGATGGTATTTTCTTTTTAATGTATTTGTTGGCTTTGTGGGCTTTTGGTTCCCTTGAATTTGTAACTGCCTCCAGCAGATGTTACTGGGGAAATTCAGAACTACATCCAAGTCCACTAAGAAGTTCTTGAGTCAAACCACTTCCTTTACTGCTTCACAGACAACTACTTACTTGGCTTCCATGGTTGAGTCAGTGATGCATTTTATGCTTCACACTCCTCCATGCCATGGCTACACTTCCCAAACTGAACACATTACCTGAGGCAGATCTTCTGGAATCTATGTCTGATTGGAAATTTGAGTCTGTATATCCCACGGGAATAAGACTATCTGACTGATCAACTAACATCCTATCTTGAGTTCTTTTCAAATACTTCAGAATGTTTTTAACAGCAGTCCAGTGTTCTTTTCCCGGGTTACTCTGATATCTTGCTACCATTCCTACGACAAACCAAATATCTAGTGTCGTGGACAACATTGCATACATGAGGCTTCCAACTGCCGACGCATATGGAATTCCCCTCATGTCATCTATCTTGTTTTGTGTCTTATGACACATTTCTTTTGACAGGTGGATTCCATGCCTAAAAGGTAAGAAATCTTTCTTGGAATCCTGCATGTTGAATCACTTCAAAACAATATCTATGTATGAAGCTTGCGACAAGCCTATCATCATTTTCTTACGATCTCGAGTTATCTTGATACCAAGGATGTGACCGATTTCTCCTAAGTCCTTCATATCAAACTGATTTGACAGCCATATTCTTACGTCTGACAACATCTTTACATCATTTCCAATGAGCAGAATGTCGTCTACGTATAGTACTAAGAATACCAATGCATTTCCGACACACCTTTTGTATACACAACTCTCGAACTTATTTTGATCGAAATCGTAAGATTTTATAACCTGATCAAAACATTGGTTCCAAGCTCGTGATGCTTGCTTTAGTTCGTAAATGGACTTCTTAAACTTGCAAACGAGATGCTCTTGGTCTTTCGTGATGAAGCCTTCGGGTTGGCGCACATAGATTTCTTCGTCAAAACTTCCGTTTAGGACAGCTGTCTTAACATCCATTTGCCAGATTTCAAAATCTAGATGTTCAGCTATCGACAAGAGAATACGGATGGACTTAAGCATCGCTATAGGCGAAAAGGTTTTCTCATAATCGATCCCTTCTTTTTGAGTATATCCTTTCGCCATAAGTCTTGCCTTGAAGGTCTCAACCTTCCCGTCCAGTCCTCTTTTTCTCTTATAAACCCACTTGCATCTAATGAGTTTTACCTCCATTGGGTGGTTTGAGTAGCTCTCACACTTGATTGTGATCCATAGAATCCATCTTAGCTTCCATCGCTGTTTGCCAAGAATCTGCATCCTTGTCTTGGATCACCTCGTTGTATGACCATGGGTCTAATTCTTCTCCTGAGATCAAGTCTAAAGACTCTCCTATCCCTAAGAATCGCTCCGGGTTGTCTAACAACCCTCCCACTACGACGAGATTCTGGTTGTGTAGGTGTGACACTTGGTATATCAACTTGTACAGTTGGTGTTTGAGTTGCCCCATTTAATTCATCAAAGGTAATCTCACTTTTGAGCTTTATATTGTTCATATAGTGTAATACACGCGCTTTAGTACAATTAATACCAATATATATCATGCATTATGTGTGTAAGCAAATAAAATTTTCACCCAATTAAATGGTGACACGTGTACAAATTGCGTATTAAATATCAAATAAAATTATTTATTTATTTACTGAGAATTTACTAAATTAATTCTCCAAATTAAATAATTAAATAACTGATATTTAATATTTACACAGTTCAAGCCAGTCAAATTTTATGAGCACTTGAATACTCGTATGTGGCGAATCGAACTGATATTTGGTCATAAATATAAGGGAATTAATGACAAATCAATCAAATTAAATGATTTGCGTTAATTATGCCACCAAATCCCTTCGACCAATCAGAGGTCGCCATGTGGCACCTCAATTGTCATCCCTTACACTATAAATAGGGGTGCAAACTTGTTCATTCCACACATCAACAATTTCCAGATGATCCAACTTCATCATTCCAGACATCAACATTCAACTCATTCCAGACAAGAAGAGTCTAGAGCTCCCTACAATCATTCTTGAAGATTCGAAGCAACTTCAAAGGCGTTCTTCGTGCAAATCAAGTTAGAAACGACGTTCGATCAGAGATTAAGACTCGAAGTCCCTCAGATCAGACGTTTCTTCAAAAGTGAACTTTGAAGATTTGAAGGCATTCTTTCACCAGCTCCAAGGTGTTCTTCATGAAACCGTCCAGAAACGACTCCAAATCCGAGATCAATGTGCTAAGCCCCTCCGATTCAGCGTTTCTCCAAAGGCGTTCTTCGTTCAACCCCTTGAAGATTTGAAGATCTTCATCATGTTGGGATTATACTGAAAATTATGTCTTTTACTTTGTATAATCGAAACTGAATTTCCAGACTTATTTACTGAAATAAATTGTTTATCACTGATGCTTTAAATATGATTGAATGTTACATATATTTACTGCATAACTATTCAATAATTCGTATGTATTACATTGTAGTTAATTTAGTGATACCAGATCACAGAAGATTAAATTAACAGTCCCTTGTAACTAAAAGTACGCCAATCACGACCTAGATGGAAATGAACAACCCATCGCGAAAGGTTGAGGTGTAAGGCTCAGATTGGTTTGTCTTGACCAAGAGACTACACTAGTGCATGACTGATGCACTGAATAGGACCTACAAGAAGATAAATTCTTCAGAACTGAACAAGGGAGAATTAGACCTCAGTGGTTCGTTATTTCTTAACCTTCGTCCCTTAAATAGGATCACGTGGGATTGGTAACTATTGTTTTGACTTATCATGGGTAGCGAATCAAAGAGATTCAATACTTTTTATCTTGGGCAATATTATTGGTCACATGTGATTGCTAAGATTTAATACGAAGAATCGTGTGCAAGTACGCTTGTTTGATTTGCCCCCTTGGGAGGTTCATAAGCATTATCATACCAAATCTTGCAAGTGGAATTAGTTTCCGGTATGGATAATAATGTTGAACCGTTCCTTGACCAAGGACAAAAGATATTAATTAACGGAAAGCTATTTCTGTGGCTTGAATTAATTAATGGGCTAGATAATCTTAAACACTCGAAATAATGACCGGGAGCCATATTGACTGTAATATGGGTTAAGATGGATAGTGCAATATTAATTATGTAGTGGGATTAATTAATATTTATGGGCTTGAATTATATTGTGGCTCAATATTAGATATTCAAGGTCCATTAGAAGGGCCAATCTTAATTCTCCTAAAGACCCCCTAAGTAGCCCAACAAATAGTCCAATAACTGAAAAAGGTGATTAAAATAAAATAAATATTGTTGCTTATTTTTCCTCTAAATTTTTGAAAATTATGAATAAGTTGGGAGAAAGATTTTCTTTGAATTTGATTATGGAATGAAGATATGTATTCTTGGAATACAAGATTATCTCATTAAATTCAAGAAATCTCCCACTTGGTTATTTCATAAGAGGATTTTGAAAATTTTGAAATATAGTGGGCAAGAAAGATTTTCTTGAAAAGATATTATGGAAGATATGTATTTCTTGAAATACAAGAATATCTCATAAATTCAAGAAGATCCAAATCTTGGATTCTTGCATCATTAATTTTTGAAAATAATCCATAATTGAGGAGGTGAGATTTTTGTGGAATATTTTAATTATGGGAAAAAGAATATAGGAGATATATTCAAGATTTCTTGGTGATCAAGAAAAGTCTTTTCCCACATTGTTTTTTCACTGAAAAATCGACCACTCCTCACCTATAAATAGGGGATGATTGTTTCATTCCCAAGTACAATTCCATGTGCTGGAAAAATTAGTAAATCCACAAAGGTGGTGCAACAAAGTTTATTTTTTTCCTTTTGTTAATTGTTCGACAAGTGTCCTTCCACCGGATAGTTGAGCAAGGGTTAAGGGAATACTTGGGAAGTCCTTTTGGTTAGTCCGTCCAACCGAATTCACTGTCATCCTGAGAGGTACGTTCACGTAACCTCGTAGTTTCCGCATGCGTAGGTTTTACGTGACTTTTTATATGCATGATATGTTGTTGCAATTATTATTTGAATTAATATAGGATTAATTTATGCTAGTAATAATTAAAGAATTAAATTTGTATTTAAATATTCACCCCGAATAGATCTGTGCAACTCATTCCCCAACAACAGGTATCAGAGCCAGGTTTCGGGCTCTGAATTTTTTAAATTGTAATTTAATTCGTGGACATTAAAATTGAAATTGGATAGTAGAACTGTTAGATCTGTTTTGCAGGTATCCAATTGTCATGGATTTTAATGTGTTTATTTATGCATGCATATAAACTGTGTTTTTTTAATTTGATTCGTTCGGATTCGTTTTGCCTTCGTGAGAAAATCCACGAGTAGATTAGAATTTGTTTGATTTGATCAATGTAATAGAGTAGTCTAGATCTAGGTTTATTTATTTTTTGTAAATAAATTGTAACCCGATCGATCAAAAACGAGGACGACGAGAGACGAAGAATTAAAGGACAAAATCCGTAATCGGCGTGGGCGGCGCGGCGCCGTATTCCGGCACGACGACGGCGCAATCTTGCCGAGGTGGCCGAGCGCCACTGAAACAGCCGCGTGCACGGGCGGGCGCTTAGGCGCCTTGCGCACCACCATGCGCGATCGGTCAAGACGCGGCACGCTGATACGCTGTGCGCCGCAGGTCGCGGGCGAGGCGGTCGCAGCGAAGCACGCTATGGATGGATCTGCCGCCGCCGGCGAGGCGTCTTGGCACCTTCCACGGCCCGCCCCGTCGGTGCCGAGGTTGTCTAGGCAAGCGGCAAAGTGAGATCTTGGCGTGCATCCATCATTTGCGAAATGCCATGGCGTGGCGTTTCGAGATGAAGTTTTTTTTCAAGACGAACGAGTGGGAGAAATTCGAGACGTGTTTCTTCAAGATCAAGTCAAGAAAAATCAAACCATGACAATTGGATAATTTGTGCCCAATATGTTTATTTTTCTGTTTTGCTTGATTTATTTGTGCTATCTTATGCTTTATTTAATTTGTTTAAATGTGTTTGCATGAGGGTTGCCAAATGGAAAAATCTCACCTTCAAAATTACTAAGTATGTTTAAATAATTAATTGACAATTTTATTCCGGATAATAAAATTGAATTAATTTTGACCTCCATGATTTATTTATTTGTGAATTCTTTTGGAGAAATTCCCCCAACGGGACGGTCAAAAGATAGCTTTCACATGAATGAATTCCAAACATATGATTGTGGGTTATTACTAGTGGCGACGATGACCCTCCCAACAAGGCTCGATCAAAGCGAAATAATAATCCTGTATTTAATCATGGTTATTACTTAGGTATAAAATTGATATGCATATACTTCCCCGAAGTCCCTGTCAATTTTATATTGGTCAAGTGGGAGCCAACTATTAATCTGGATATTAAAGGTTTGTAACTGTTCTTGTTTGTAACCTGCTTGAATGTGTTTAAATAATGACCCACCCAACGTGGCTTATTTAAACTGTTTTGAGATGTTGGTTGATGCATGTTCATATTTTTTTGAGATTTTAATATGATGTATGTGATCGAACCTTGTGATATACTTGTGCTATTGCATATAGTTGTTTATTTAAGTTCAGCATGTCGTTACCTTTTAATCCACTGTTATTATACTTAAAGTCAATACAATATGGAAACTATATTGATTGGTAAATTATAATTGTCCTAACTGCACAAAAGCACAAGTGGATTTTGACACACCAAAATCAGATGAGCCAACTGACGAGTCAAAACATGCGGGACTCGTCAGATCACCTTGCGAGAGATGTCGTCGCTGAAAATGGTGGAGGGCAAACCCGTAAGGGATTACGTCCTCAAAATAGATGGTCCATCTGAACAAACTTGAGATTCTGAGTGCAGATTATGATCTGGAGACTCAGATGAATTTGGTACTTCACTCTCTGCCCAAAAAGTTTTTGAGCATTTTGGCCTCGCTAGCTAATTTGTTGCAAGCTTTTGGTCTCGGCACCAAACTTTGACGGCAAGTGGTCCGTCTTCATCTTCCAGGCCAAGGGTAGGCAAGATAAAGAAGAGGACAAAAGGCCATAAGCAATAAAACTCAACTGTTGCCAAGGGCAATGGTAAGATGAGGAAATGCTTGTTGTGTCAAAGAAAATCCAAAGAGGAAGTGCTTGAGATGCGGTAAGAGAGGAAAATGGAGGTTTTGCCTGTTCCAACCCCAAAAGGGACGGAAAGAAAGGTAATTCTCACGCACTAGTTGTTGAAACTTGTTTAGCGGCGTATACTTCTCATTCGTGGGTGGTTGATACGAGATCCACTAATCATGTTGGCTTCATGGGTTATAAATGATCCGGCAACTTAGTGGGAGTGAGATCCTCATCACACTGGGCAACGTTACGAAAGCAGAAGACATTGCAATGCTACGTAAGTGGCAGATATTGCAATGCTACGATAGTAACGATTATTGCAATACTACGCAAGTAGCAGACATTGCAATGCTACATGAGTAGCAGTTAAAGCAGTGGGAGAAGTGCACCTATCTTTTGAAGATAAAGTTTTTTTTTGATATTATCTTTATGTTCCCAGTTTTAGAAAGAATTCACTTTCAGCTTCTAAAATTCGATTAAAGGACACTAAGTTTCTTCTAATAAGAATGACATCATTTTTGAAATGATGAGTGTATCTGTTACGGGACATTGATGGAAAATCTCTATACAATTAACTGTGCACACCACTCACGAAATGCATCCTATAACACATCAACTATTTTCGACAAAAGAAAGCGTGAACGAAATACTTCTTTGGCATCTAAGATTAGGTCATATAAATCCAAAGAGGATCCAAAGGTTGGTGAAAGATGGTTCACTGGAGCGTCTCCAAGTTGAATCGATTCCAACCTGCGAATCATGTTTGGAGGGTAATATGACCAAGAGGGCATTTGGAGCCAAGGGGAATAGGGCCAAAGAAGTGTTAGAGATCGTTCACACAGATGTATGTAGTCCAATGTCAACCAAAGCAAGAGGAGGTTATGAGTATTTTTTATTGATGATTACTCAAGGTACGGTTAGATTTTCCTTATGAAGCATGAATCTGAGACCTTTGAGAAATTCGAAGAATTTAAGGCTCAAACAGAGAATCATAGGGAAAAACGTATCAAGTCTCTACGATATGATCGTAGAGGCGAATACCTCAGCGATGAGTTTTTGAACTACTTATCTGATGAAGGGATTGTTGGTCCCGGTGGGAAAAACCATTTGCGCGTGTGCGGAAGCAAGACGTTTTTAACTCGGTGCATATAAAACAGGGATGAGGGCAGAGTGCTCCAATTATGCTTTTCTTTTCGAGCTCATGTGTGTGCTTTGCTTATAAACGAATGCGTATAACAAGTATAAACATAAAGCAGTAAACAACACAGCAATATATAGTGGTTCGGACAACCAGTCCTACATCCACTCTCCCTCTCTAGGGAAATTCCTTAAAACAGGACTTATCACCCTCCACGGGATTGCCAATAGATATTTACCGAGCTCACACTCGAACTGGACTTATAACCCTCTCTAGGATTCGCCTCGGGACTTATCACCCTCCACGGGATCGCCTATAGATGTTTAACGAGTTCACACTCCAACTGGACTTATCACCCTCACTCGGGATTGCCTACAGATGTTTAACGAGTTCACACTCCATCGGGACTTATCACCCTCACTCGGGTTTGCCTAACAACTACCTCACTTCACCACTGGGTTTGGGTTTTGGTGTTGTCTCCAACTATGGTGAGATTTTCCCTTACAATGGTTTAGCCTCAATGCTAAGGTTGGGAAAATCTCTCTAAGCTTATGATACATCGTGGGTTGCTTAGGTTGGGTTCTAGAACACTCTTTGAATATATTTGTATATCTATAGACTTGTGTTCTAGGGTGGGAAAGCTTAACTCTCTTTGGCTCTATAGCATTATTGCTATCTTCTTCGCAATTCCATACTTTTCCACACGCGATAATGAAGGAAGAACTTGTATTTATAGTGTGGATTTGAATGTTACCGTTGGAGAGAATCACATTCAAATCCATACTATTCTTCTGTAAGTTCTGCAGCTTTTCAGGCAAGTTGTCTTCCTCTCGTTGGTCCACGTCAGCTGGATTCCAACGGCTATGTTCCTCAGCTTCAGTGCCTCGGAACATTCAGGATATACTGAGCATTCAAGATATATTCTTGAAGTCTTCGATAAATCTTGTGCCTTGATATTTCTCGAGTCTTCGAGAACTCGAGTCTTGAGTTCTCGATATCCTCTTGAGTCTTGGCCTCTGAGTCTTGAGTTCTCGGTATCCCATTGAGTCTTGATTTCTCTGAGTCTTGTGTTCTCGATATCCTCTTGAGTCTTGAAAAAATGACACTGTTCTATATCTGCCGACTATACACGATGCAGATAACATCCTGAACACTCTAAAACTGAATCCTGATTCATCTATCAAGATTATCCTGAACATGTCATACTCAGGGGTTTTGGGATCTTAATCAAAATCCTCTTTATTAAATTTATTTCCCAACAATTTCCCCCTTTTTGATGATGCCAAAACCATCTTGTTACAACAATCTTAACCTATACTCAGGTTTCAGTTTTTCCTATTACAAGAATGGTAAATCTCTTAATAATTGATTCAGCAATGAATCACCCAACAATTTCATCACTAAATAACAATAATCAGGCATATCAAATATAAAGACATGTAAGAAGATAATGAGGTATTATCTTTGAGCATAAAGATAAAGATTTCATTGATGTATGATAGACTATTACAGTTTACAATGAACAAAGATAAGAAAGAATTACAAGAGTCTTCAGTCTTGGTCTTCAGTCTTCTGTCTTCTGCTCGACTCCTCATTCCTCTTCTTCTACGGACTTTGTCTGATCAGGCATACTGACACTCATCTTGGACCGAGTTCGGTTTCTTCGACTTCGATCCCGACCCTTAGGTCTCTTTTGCTCACTGACCCTCAGGTCACTTGACCTATACTGAGTCTCAGTCCACTTTTTTTACTGAGCCTTCAGTATTCCTACTCAGGCTATCTGATCTCTTCTTTGCTTGATCTGATCAGTTCGACTGATTTGATCAACACATTTTTAGATCAACATATCAGAGTAGCATCAGGTCATCATCTTAGGTTAACATATCAGGTTTATCATATCTGATCTCGATCACGTCTGATCTTGATCAGTCTCTTTCGCTCATCTTCTGATTTGCAACCTTTTCTTCTGATTTGCTGGCTTTAGCTTTTCTTCATTTCTGATTCTGCACAGCTCATCAGTTCACTCCGGAACTCATCTAACTCATCTGATTTTGACCAGTCTTGTCTGCAGCCTCGTCTGATCTCAATCATCTACTTTTGATTCCGTGAGTTCCCCCTCAAGTTGAAGTTCCCCTTTCAACTGATATAGACCGATATATCTGATTTTGTGAAGTTGTCAAGCTCAGCTGATTTTCTTCATTAGGTCAGCTTTGACTGTAATCAGATTTTTGTTGACCTAATCTGATTCTTCTCAGATTAAGATAATTCTTGGAAAGTGTTACTGCCATAACTTAGTCTAGAGTAATAGCCTCTATTTCCTAAGTTGGTGCGATTTGACATGCGTAGATTTCGTCTGGCACTCTCGATATGTCAATCCGCCGTAACTTTATCCAATTATCGGTCGCGTGATTTCTACACGCTGTCCTTGTGATGCAAATTTTTCTAAATAGGCTTTGAGAACTCAAATTTGCATCTGCACCCTTGCTTGGCCTCTATAAATTGTACCAATGTTTTACACAACATAACTCATTCACCATACATATCTTCTTCGTAGAATCATGTATCCTGGTGAACCCTTGTTTCCGGTGAGACTTCCGGCAAACACTTTTACCCCTTTTTCCATGATTTCATCTTCTCAAATCAACTTTGTTCATCCCTTATTGCTGCTTTCGTCATCGTCAAAGATTTCACATACGATCGTTGCAAAGCTTCTCTTTCACCATGGCGGTGGTTTTGCTATTGCAACTGAGAAGACACCTCTCCTAACCGTATGCACCTTGTGTGTCTATCTTTATGACGTGACTACCATTAACAGACTTAGTCTGAAAATGAACGTGAGTTTGATATACGATCTAGATCAGTCTACAGTTGATCTTCGTATATCACACTCACCATTTAACAGCTGGAGCGCCCTTTTGCTCCTCCTAAAGGGCTCCTGGCTTAAAATCCTATTAATGCCGCTCTCACTCCCTTGGAGAGTCCATCAGTTTGCGGCATAGGATTACCTTTCAAGCCTCCCTCACCCTGTTAAGTGGGGAAAATGAGAGCATCGATTTAAAATCTCTCTCTTTCCTCCTCTTAATCACCCTCCCCAGATCGGGTTTGGGTTTGGATGAAGGTTCAGGGATATGGCTTAAGGGTTTAGGGTTTAGAGTTATGTATTGACCTCCAGGTTTTCTTGCATTTGTAACTTGTAATGTAACCTGACCTTCGGGTCTTTATCAATGAAAAGTTCTATTATTCCATTGTTGTGTAAAACTTTCTGTTTCCTTGGTACCGCTTGTTGATATCAGATTAGAGACAGGTTTTAAAATAGATCTGCTCAGGCGATCACATTAAAAAAAAATCTTTTGAGCACCTGCTCTGATACCACTTGTTGGTCCCGGTGGGAAAAACCATTTGCGCGTGTGCGGAAGCAAGACGTTTTTAACTCGGTGCATATAAAACAGGGATGAGGGCAGAGTGCTCCAATTATGCTTTTCTTTTCGAGCTCATGTGTGTGCTTTGCTTATAAACGAATGCGTATAACAAGTATAAACATAAAGCAGTAAACAACACAACAATATATAGTGGTTCGGACAACCAGTCCTACATCCACTCTCCCTCTCTAGGGAAATTCCTTAAAACAGGACTTATCACCCTCCACGGGATTGCCAATAGATATTTACCGAGCTCACACTCGAACTGGACTTATAACCCTCTCTAGGATTCGCCTCGGGACTTATCACCCTCCACGGGATCGCCTATAGATGTTTAACGAGTTCACACTCCAACTGGACTTATCACCCTCACTCGGGATTGCCTACAGATGTTTAACGAGTTCACACTCCATCGGGACTTATCACCCTCACTCGGGTTTGCCTAACAACTACCTCACTTCACCACTGGGTTTGGGTTTTGGTGTTGTCTCCAACTATGGTGAGATTTTCCCTTACAATGGTTTAGCCTCAATGCTAAGGTTGGGAAAATCTCTCTAAGCTTATGATACATCGTGGGTTGCTTAGGTTGGGTTCTAGAACACTCTTTGAATATATTTGTATATCTATAGACTTGTGTTCTAGGGTGGGAAAGCTTAACTCTCTTTGGCTCTATAGCATTATTGCTATCTTCTTCGCAATTCCATACTTTTCCACACGCGATAATGAAGGAAGAACTTGTATTTATAGTGTGGATTTGAATGTTACCGTTGGAGAGAATCACATTCAAATCCATACTATTCTTCTGTAAGTTCTGCAGCTTTTCAGGCAAGTTGTCTTCCTCTCGTTGGTCCACGTCACCTGGATTCCAACGGCTATGTTCCTCAGCTTCAGTGCCTCGGAACATTCAGGATATACTGAGCATTCAAGATGTTCTTGAAGTCTTCGATAAATCTTGTGCCTTGATATTTCTCCGAGTCTTCGGAACTCGAGTCTTGAGTTCTCGATATCCTCTTGAGTCTTGATTTCTCGAGTCTTGTGTTCTCGATATCCTCTCGAGTCTTGATTTCTCTGAGTCTTGTGTTCTCGATATCCTCATCGAGTCTTGAAAATGAACTGTTCTATATCTGCTGCCGACTATACACGATCGCATAACATCCTGAACACTCTAAAACTGAATCCTGATTCATCTATCAAGATTATCCTGAACATGTCATACTCAGGGGTTTTGGGATCTTAATCAAAATCCTCTTTATTAAATTTATTTCCCAACAGGGATTGTATCCCAGCTCACTGCACCCGGAACCCCTCAACAAAACGGGGTTGCAGAGCGAAGAAACATAATTCTTTTGGAAATGGTTAGATCAATGATGAGTTATGCGGATCTTCCCGAGTCGCTTCACGGGGTCATACCTTGGAAAACAAATGACTTACATTCTGAACTTGGTGCTATCCAAATCGGTTCCCAAAACTCCCAAAGAATTGTGGACCGGGTTCAAGCCTAGTATGGGACACATGAGAATTTGGGGTGTCCGGCCTACGTGTTGGACAAGGAAGCCGGTAAATTGGATCCTCGATTAGAATTAAGGCTGCTTGTAGGATACCCCGAGGGAACAAAAGGGTGTATGTTCTATAGTACCGAAGATCAAAGGGTGGTCATCAGCACCCACTTTAGATATTTGGAAGAAGACTATATGAACCAAAGAAAACCCAGAAGTGAGATTACCTTAAATGAGCTTAGAGGGCAAACCTCGATTAACAATTTGTACTAGATGATATACCAAACGATACACTTTCTGGCAACCGAGCCTCGTCGTAGTGGGAGGGTTGTTAGACAGCCCGAGAGATTCATGGGAATAAGAGAGTCCTCGGACTTGATTCCCGGACAAGACGAATCAGACCCATGGACATATGACGAGGCACTCCAAGATACGGATGCAGATTCTTGGCAAACAGCAAAGAAAGCCAAAATTGGTTCTATGTTTCATAATAGAGTGTGGGAGCTAGTCGAACCACTTAATGGGGTCAAACCCATTGGATGCAAGTGGGTATATAAGAGGAAAAGAGGACCGGACGGGAAGGTTGAAACCTTTAAAGCAAGACTAGTGGCGAAAGGTTATACTCAGAAAGAAGGGATTGATTATGAGAAAACTTTTTCGTCCGTAGCCATGCTTAAGTCCATCCGTATTCTCTTATCGATTGCTGACCATTTCGACTTTGAAATCTGGCAAATGGATGTCAAGACAGCTTTCCTTAACGAAAGTCTTGATGAAGAGATCTATATGCAACAACCCCAAGGTTTCATTGAAACAGGCCAAGAACACCTAGTTTTTAAGCTCAAGAGGTCCATTTACGGACTCAAACAGGCATCCAGAGCTTGGAACCAAAGTTTTGATCATGTAATAAAGTCTTATGAGTTTGATCAAAACGAGTTTGAAAGTTGTGTGTATAAAAAGCGTGTCGGAACTGCATTGGTATTCTTAGTACTGTACGTAGATGACTTTGTGATCATCGGGAACGATGTGAAGGTGTGATCAGACGTAAGGGCATGGTTTTCAAAACAGTTTGATATGAAAGACTTAGGGAAAGCCGGACACGTCCTTGGGATCAAGATCACTCGAGATCGCAAGAAAAGGATGATCGGGTTATCGCAAGTTTCATACATAGACATTGTCTTGAAACGCTTCAGCATGCAAGATTCCAAGAAAGGATTCGTACCTTTCAGACTTGGAATCCATCTATCCAAGAAAATGTCCCCTAAGACGCAAAAGGAGATAGATGACATGAAAGGCATTCCTTGTGCTTCTACCGTTTCGGAAACCTTATGTATGCAATGTCATCATGTCGAGACCGGGATATCTACTTTGCGTAGGCATGGTAGCAAGATATCAAAGTAACCCGAACAAAGCGCATTGACTGACGATTAAAAACATTCAAGTGTCCGAAAAGAACTCGGGATAGAATGTTGATTTATCAGTCAGATAATCCATTCCCCATCGGCTACACGGACTCGGATTTCCAATCAGATTTAGATTCCAGAAATTATCTGCCTCAGTTAGTGTGTTTCCATTTGGGAAGTGTAGCCATCAAATGGACGAGTGTGAAGCAGAAATGCAACACTGACTCAACCATGGAAGTTGGGTAAGTAGCTGCTTGTGAAGCAGTGAAAGAACCGATTGGGCTCTAGATCTTCTTAGTGGACTTGGATGGTGTTCTGAATTTGTCTAGCAATATCTGCTAGGGGCAGTTGCAAATTCAAGAGAACCAAGAGTCCACGAGTATAAGTGGGAGATTGTTAGGATTATACTGAAAAGTATGCTTTTTACTTTGTATAATTGAAACTGAATTTCCAGACTTATTTACTGAAATAAATTGTTTATCACTGATGCTTTAAATATGATTGAATGTTACATATATTTCTTTGCATAACTGTTCAATAATTAAATCGATTACATTGTAGTTAATTTAGTGATACCAGATCACAGAAGATTAAATTAACAGTACCTTGTAACTAAAAGTACGCCATTCACGACCTAGATGGAAATGAACAACCCATCGCGAAAGGTTGAGGTGTAAGGCTCAGATTGGTTTGTCTTGACTAAGAGATTACACTAGTGCATGGTGATGCCTTTGAATAGGACCTCTGAGGAGGATAAATTCTTGAATCCCGAACAAGGAGAATTAGACCTCGGTGGTTCGTTATTTCTTAACCTTCGTCCCTTAAATAGGATCACGTGGGATTGGTAACTATTGCTTTGACTTATCATGGGTAGTGAATCAAAGAGATTCAATACTTTTTATCTTGGGCAATATTATTGGTCACATGTGATTGCTAAGATTTAATACGAAGAATCGTGTGCAAGTACACTTGTTTGATTTGCCCCCTTGGGAGGTTCATAAGCATTATCATACCAAATCTTGCAAGTGGAATTAGTTTCCGGTATGGATAATAATGTTGAACCGTTTCTTGACCAAGGACAAAAGATATTAATTAACGGAAAGTTATTTCAGTGGCTTGAATTAATTAATGGGCTAGATAATCTTAAACACGGGAAATAATGACCGGGAGCCATATTGACTGTAATATGGGTTAAGATGGATAGTGCAATATTAATTATGTAGTGGGATTAATTAATATTTATGGGCTTGAATTATATTGTGGCTCAATATTAGATATTCAAGGTCCATTAGAAGGTCCAATCTTAATTCTCCTAAAGGCCCCCTAAGTAGCCCAACAAATAGTCCAATAACTGAAAAAGGTGATTAAAATAAAATAAACATTGTTGCTTATTTTTCCTCTAAATTTTCGAAAATTATGAATAAGTTGGGAGAAAGATTTTCTTTGGAATTTTGTTTGGAATGAAGATATGGTATTCTTGGAATACAAGATTATCTCATTAAATTCAAGAAATCTCCCACTTGGTTATTTCATAAGAGGATTTCGAAATTTTTGAAATATAGTGGGCAAGAAAGATTTTCTTGATTTTCTTGAAAAGATATTATGGAAGATATGTATTTCTTGAAATATAAGAATATCTCATAAATTCAAGAAGATCCAAATCTTGGATTCTTGCATCATTAATTTTCGAAAATAATCCATAATTGAGGAGATGGGATTTTTGTGGAATATTTTAATTATGGGAAAAAGAATATAGGAGATATATTCAAGATTTCTTGGTGATCAAGAAAAGTTTTTTTTCACATTGTTTTTTCACTGAAAAATCGACCACTCATCACCTATAAATAGGGGATGATTGTTTCATTCCCAAGTACAATTCCATGTGCTGGAAAAATTAGTAAATCTACAAAGGTTGTGCAACAAAGTTTATTTTTTTCCTTTTGTTAATTGTTCGACAAGTGTCCCTCCACCGGATAGCTGAGTAAGGGCTAAGGGAATACTTGGGAAGTCCTTTTGGTTAGTCCGTCCAACCGAATTCACTGCCATTCTGAGAGGTACGTTCTCGTAAACCCGTAGTTTCCGCATGCCTAGGTTTTAAGTGGCTTTTTATATGCATGATATGTTGTTGCAATTATTATTTGAATTAATATAGGATTAATTTATGCTAGTAATAATTAAAGAATTAAATTTATATTTAAATATTCACCCAGAATAGATCTGTGCAACTCATTCCCCAACACATCAAACATTCAAACATTCAAAGGCGTTCTTTATCAAACCCGAAGAAGTTCGTCCAAAAGTTACGTTCGATTCAAAACAAGACATCAAATCCTTGAATCAACGTTTCAAGTCTCCAAATTCAACTCCAGACAAGATTAAGGCGAGGACCGTTACAAAGTCGTCCGAGTCAAGGTCAAGTCAAAGAAGAGAAGAATCAGAGGAAGAAATTAGAGATTGAACCCGCTATATTCATTCAAGAAATTAAGTTGTAAATCACTTTTCCTTGTTTTTTTATTCAATTCACGAGAATTGTACTTACAATGTGCATTTTATATTATTTGTGTGCTAATATTATTTACGTGATATTTTGATTTTGCATTAGTTTCAAATATTAAATTATTTATTACGCTCATACGTAATTAATTGTGAAAATATTATAATAAAATTTATTACGACTCTAGTCGTGTTTAGTGAAAGATTTGATTGTTGAAGACATAATATGTCAATAAATTCGCGGTGAGTAAAATGGGAAAGAAAATATATGAGGGTATATATATATATATATATATATATATATATATATATATATATATATATATATTAGTTAACCTTATAAAAACTAATAATAATAATACGGATTTGATCATATGCCCACAGGTGGGCACAAACTTATATGCCCACCGCTTATGTGGCGCGCCACATATGCAAGGTTCCATCATTATTTAATTAATTCAATCTTCTCATTAATTATATAAACCTGAACCCTAAACCATGAACCATTCGGGCTGGGTAAAACATGAACCACTAGGGCCGGGTTCAGGTCGGGTTGGGTCCGAGTCGCATACAAAATTTTGAATTATATAAACTTAAACTCTAAACTATGAACCCTAAATCATGAACCATTCGGACTGAGTGAACCACGAACCACTCGGGTCTGGTTCGGGTCGGGTTGAGTCTAGGTCGGGTAAAAAAAAAAAAAAAATATATATATATAATTAATTAAATTGGGTAAAGTATGAAATATATATAAATAATAAGATTGAATTAATTAAAGAAACTAATTAAATAATGGTGGAGACCTTGCATATGTGGCGTGCCACATACATATAAATTTGTGTCCACCTGCGGGCATATTATCAAATTCGAATAATAATAATAATAATAATAATAATAATAATTTGTTGTGTTCGATATAATTATTCAGCATTAATCGAACACGTAAGAGTGACACGTGTAATATTCAACTATTAAAATAATCATGCTCGATGGACAAGTGTGCCCGCCGCTCGTCGACCAAACAAGTTTGTTCGCCAGCTCGCCACTTGTCAACCAAGCGAACATACTCGCCTATGAAGTAAGTTTTGTTCGCCAGCTTGCCATTTACCAACCAAGGTTGTTCAACCACCATCGAAAGCAAAACAGCATGTTCGCCACTCGGATCGATCGAAAAAGAAGGAATCAGATAAGCTGAGTCAAGTGATCTGAGGACTCAGACAAACCTGAGGGCTCAGACAAGTTTGAGGACTCAGACAACCTGAATGCTCAGACATCTTGAGGGCTCAGACATCCTGAAGGCTCAGACAAACCTGAGGGGTCAGTATGCTCGATGATTAGATATCCTGAGGGCTCAGACATCCTGAAGGCTCAGACAAACCTGAGGGGTCAGTATGCTCGATGATCAGACATCCTGAGGACACAGACATACCCGATGCTCAGACAACCTGAAGGACTCAGACATGCTCAATGAGGACAATATTCCGGCATAAAATTGATATGGTTTAATGGGGCGAACAAAGCAGTCAGCCGAGCAAAATATTGATTTGGATGATCAAAAGAGTGCCTTATAGACAAGCAAATGCAAAGATCAATTTGGAAGACGAAGTTGGAAACGTGGCGGCATTACATGAGTTCTTGCATGGCCCGAAGTCTCCAGCTCATGCTTGCCAAACCAGCTAATGCTTGTCAAAGTACTATAAATAGAAGAAAAAACAACAAGATAAAGGTTCAGAAATTTCCCAGAGGGGTAAGGTTCACAAAAAATTCGAGAGATCATTCATGCACACAAAAACCCTATCACTCATATACCAACTCTCAAAATCATCTTTATCCATAGCGATTCATCTTCATGAGATGTATCATATATTGTACGTGTAAAACTCGCAATACTACATCCCTGGCTTGGAATGCCCCCAGAGTAGTCATTTCTTGACGAACTGGGTCAACCAATTCTTCTTATTTACAGGTTATTTTACACGTGCATATTTTGTTTGTGAGTTGTCACTGAATTAGCCACATAATATTCTCCAAATAAAACGACTCGCAACAACTGGCGCTAGAAGGAGGGTACCAAAAAACCAACCCATACACAATCCCGTAGTTAGCCGAGGCAGAAAAAAGAAATATAATGCCTCAATCTAGGAACACACAGACAGAGAGGTCGGGGTAAAGTCGACCTCACGACCGGAAAGAGGCTCAGCGCCAGCCTCATAAAGATCAGACAGTGGAGACCATCAATCTTGAGGATATTGCCAACGATCCGGCGGCCACAACGAATGCCATCACTTTCTTGCTACGAGCACAGAAAGAGAGGGCCGAAAAAGAGTTGGCCAAGTTAAAAAATCAAGATGATGATGAACGACGCTCGCATACACCTGAGAGCGAGCAAGTTAAGATAAAAGCTGCACGGAAGTGGGCTAATAAAAAAGCAGATGATATGTCTGATGACGAACAACCTCAAGGGTCCAAACCATCAGCGTTTGGATGTTTGAGGCTCTCCGCCAAAGACCGAATCGGCAATTATAGGCGACAGGATCCAGGGAAGGAACAGCCGATAAACATGCCCGCTTATTCAGATCCTCATGATCATTCCCATGCCGAACAAAAATCGGCTGGAACAAAATTGTCTATCCATCATCGATTGGGTAGTCAAGCACGAACTTGGAAAGGGGGACTGCCCCATCACGAGCATGACCCACTGGGTCCTCATGATGGTATACAGCCCCGATCCAAGTCTGTCAGTTCCACAAAACTTGTGGAAATGCAGAAAGTTATCGAAGGCTTACAGGCCGACCTGGCCGCTACCAAAGGACTCCCTCGAGCAAGCACCATACCCTGCTCGCCATTATCACCGGCGATCATGGCAGCCGAAATACAAGAGAAAGTGGCGAAGACTCGACCACCAATCCCCATGTTTGATGCTGAGTCTGACCCACATATCCATCTCAGCAAATACTCAGACTTTATGATCACCATGGGTGCCACAGAAACGACGCAGTGCCGATCATTCCCCATGACTTTGGGTGATCGGGCTCATAGATGGTTCTCTACTTTGCCCGCTGCGTCCATCACATCTTTCGCTCAATTGGGACAACAATTCCTATCCCATTTCTCATCCATGTGTGCTCGCCCAACGCCAAAACAAAGGTTGACATATTTTTCCCAACTAAGGGGTGAGTCAGACCGAGCATACATCGAAAGATTTGATAAATGTTTGTATGATGGGGCCCAGTTGAAGAGGATGCCAAGATCCTCGCGGTGGTCGGAGGCCTGACCCTGAACACTGACATGTGGAAAGCCATGCATCAAGACTGGCCGAACACATATTCAGAATTCCGAGAGCGAGCAGCCAAGATCATAGTCATGTAGGATTTGTTCGCCCCGTCACGATTGGTTCAGGAAACAACAACTAAAAAGGTTTTTGGGAAGAAAGTGATGAATGAGGGGGGATACAAACCCCCAGGCTCTTTCAAACCATTCGAAGAAAGAGCAGAAGCAAACGCCCTACGAAGTCTTCTGGGCATTTCAGCAGAAATTTTTTTTAACCAAATCAAAGATCGGGACATGTTAGATAGGCCTCGAAGAATTATAATGGACAAGCATCGGCTTAATGCTTCCAAATATTATAATTATCATGAGAACATCGGACACAATACAGAAGATTGTCGCGATTTACTTCATCAACTTTGGAAGCTATACGAAGATAATCGTCTTACTCAGTTCCTAAAAAAGCCGGCGAACAGAGACTCCCGAATAGAAAAAACAGAAGATCGAAGGGGTAAGCGAAAAGCCGAACAAACATCTGACAGTGATCCCGAAGAATTACGTAAGAGGTCTGAATTACCCAAAAGAGGGCCCCCTACTGTGGGTAGAGGTCGAGAAAGTCAAGAGATCCACATAATACGTCCTGAATATGGTCCAGTGGGTGGATGTTATCAGGCACCAACATTATAGAACAGACGAAAGAAGATGGAGATGCGTGCCATGCAAAGCATCCATCAGGTGAAGGTGGCGAGCACATCAGCTAACACGCCACCCTCTCACCAAACCATGTTTTCAGAAGACGATCTCGACGGTATAATCACCCCACACAATGACTCTCTAACCATCAGTGCTCGACTCCTCGGGTTGAAGGTTCACCGCCTCCTGGTTGATATCGGAGCATATGCGAACATTTTGTTATTCAACACTCTGCACCAAATGGAAAAGCAAGTTGGGGATTTGAGCAGTTATATTGAACCATGTGATCACACCATTATGGGTTTCGGGGAATCTGTAACCCGCCTATGGTATGATTAGATTAGGAGTCGAGTTAGAATCAACTATAAATCCGGAGATCCGACGAGCTAGAATGCTAGATTTTGTAATCATCGATGCTCCGTCTATTTATAACGGGTTCCTAGGTCGCCCGTTTATTCAGGAATTTAAAGCTGCTTGTTCTACTTATTATTACTGTGTCAAATTTCCAACACAAGATGGAACGGGTAGCGTAAAAGGAGATCAGAAAAATGCTCGAGATTGTTTGCTATCATGTGCACCAGAAAAGCAAAATATCGTTAACATGATGGAGGAAACATGGGAGATCGGAGAATCAAGCCAACAGGCAAATACGTTGCCAAAATACCCTTTGGCGAGCACACCTCCATGCGCGAACACAGAAAGCGCGAACACAGAATCCGGGATGGCAACTCATGTCCCTGATCTCCCAGATCTAATGAGTATTGATCCTCCAAACGAGCTACCGGACCTAGAACCTTGCGTAGGTTTTGAACCTATGGAGGTAGATGACGAACACCGGGTGTCGATCGAAGATCCTCGGTGGAAACAAAAAAGAAAGCGAGCAACACCTGTCGAACAACTGGAGTCTATCAATATCGACCCGAACAGACCTGAGTTAGAAGTGTTCATTGGTTCGGAATTACCTGAACCAATCCGAACAGAAATGATCGCATATCTTCAAACAAACTTGGATGTGTTCGCTTGGTCGCACAAGGACATGGTTGGCATTGATCCCAAACATGCATGTCACTCCCTCAACCTTGATCCAACACAAACTCCAGTAATCCAGAAGCGCAGAAAGTTCAGTCCGGAGAAATATGCGGCCATGAATGGTGAGATCAAAAAGTTGCTCGACAATAAACTGATTCGAGAAGTAAAATGCCCAAGATGGCTTGCGAATCCTGTGCTCGTCCGAAAGTCTAATGGGACTTGGAGGCTATGTATTGATTTCACTGATTTAAACAAGGCATGCCCGAAAGATAATTTCCCTATGCCGCATATCGATTATTTGGTCGATAATACAGCAGGCCATGAGCTCATGACCTTCATGGATGCTTTTGCTGGCTATCACCAAATACCTATGCATCCGGACGATCAAAAGAACACGGCATTCTGCAGCGAAAAGAATATGTACTATTGGCAATGCATGCCATTCGGATTAAAGAATGCCGGGGCAACATATCAACGTTTGGTGAACAAAATGTTCGACGAACACATCGGCCGAACAGTTGAGGTGTATATTGATGACATTGTGGTAAAAAGCAAACACAAGGAAGACCACATCACCCACCTCGCACAAATGTTTGATATACTCAGGGAGTACAACATGAAGCTAAATCCGAAGAAATGCAGCTTTGGGGTTCACTCGGGAAAATTCCTCGGACATATGATCAGTCAAAGGGGAATTGAAGCGAACCCATCAAAGATTCAAGCCATGCTCGACATGCAGGCCCCCAGGAGTGTGAAAGAGGTCCAAAAGTTAACCGGACGTTTAGCTTCCGTAAGCCGGTTTATATCACGAACTGGGAACAAATGCAAGCCTTTCTTTGATGCATTAAAGAAAGGGAAATTCCAGTGGACCGAGCATTGCCAAAATGCATTCGAATCATTAAAGCAGTACCTTGCAGATAATCAGACACTGTCTAAGCCTGTCCCAGGTGAACAACTCTATTTGTATCTTGCTGCATCCGAACATGCAATTAGCGCTGTGCTCGTACGAGCAGAAGGGAAGACACACTTGCCCGTTTACTATGTAAGCCAAGTGCTCAAAGAAGCCGAGCTCCGGTACCCTCCACTGGAAAAACTTACATATGCTCTCGTTATGAGTGTTCGAAAATTGCGACCATACTTTTTCGATCACTCAATCGAGGTACTGACCACATTCCCATTGCGATAAGTCCTCCACCGACCAGATACTGCAGGCAGATTACTCAAGTGGGTGGTGGAATTAGGACAATTTGGCATTACGTTCGCCCCGCGAACAGCAATGAACGACCAGGCTATGGCCGATTTCATGGTTGAGTTGACATATCCACAAATGCCCGAAAAAGCTGTCGACCAACGATGGCGTATGTATGTTGATGGCTCATCAACAAGTTCAAGAGCCGGAGCAGGCGTAGTTCTCATCAGCCTAACTAGACAAACATTCACAACAGCCATCCGTTTTGATTTCCCAGCTACAAATTATGAAGCTGAGTACGAAGCTTTGATCGCTGGGTTACATATGGCAATGACAATGGGAATCCAGAGGCTGATGATTTACAGCGATTCTCAGATAATCGTTTACCAAGTAACAGGCGAGTACGAGGCCCGAGGCGAACAAATGGCACAGTATCTGCAACTAGCAAAGGAGTTGCTTGAGCAATTCGAACAAGTTTTCATAGAACAATTACCACAATTGGGTAATTCGTTCGCTGATGCCTTGGCACGCCTGGCAACAGCAGAAGGAGTGACGAACAAGACGGACATTGTGGTCGTCACAACTTGTTCGCCATCAATTCCCAGAGTTATGGTCGCCCATGTGACAGGTGAACAGGAAACCTGGATGACTCCAATCCTGAGTTACTTACAAAAGGGACTTCTCCCTGAGAATAAGGCACAAGCTACTCGCCTCAGATTACAATCTGCTCGTTATACTGTCTTAGACGAGCATTTGTACAAAAGAAGTTTCTCACTTCCATTATTGAAGTGTATTACTCCTGAAGAGGGTCATGTAATTCTAGAGCAAATCCATGATGGAGTATGCGGAAACCATACAGGTGGGCTCGTCCTGGCACATAAAATTATCAGACAAGGTTATTATTGGCCAACCCTCAAAAAAGATTCGCTCGCGTATGCTCGCGCGTGCCAGGTACATGCCCCACTTATTCATAGCCCACCTGAAGAACTAGTGTCAGTTTATAGCCTATGGTCATTTGCTAAATGGAGAATCGATTTGATCGGCCCATTTCCTACTGGCACGTCGGGAGTAAAATATGTTGTGGTTGCCGTTGATTACTATACTAAATGGGCGGAAGCCGAAGTCATTGTCAAAATCACCGAACAAAGAATGTGGAACTTTGTTTGGAAAAATATCATTTGTCGTTTTGGGCTTCCCCAATCATTAGTAACGGATAACGGCAAACAGTTCGATGGAAGGGAATTCCGACAAAATTGTGCTCGCTGGGGCATAAAAAAGCATTACTCAACTCCGTATTATCCCCAGTCAAACGGACAAGTTGAAGTCGTTAATAAAATTATCAAGCATACCCTCAAGGCCAGACTTGATAATTCCAAGGGGGGGGGATGGGATGAAGAGTTGCCCGAAATATCATGGGCCTATCGAACAACTTTCAGAACATCAACTGCGGAAACCCCGTTTGCCCTAGCATTTGGTGCGGAAGCTGTTATACCCGCAGAAATAAAAATTCCGAGTCATCGGACAATGACTTTCGGAGAGCACGTCAATGACCAGGAGCTCGCCCTGAGTGCAGACCTGTTAGAAGAAAGAAGGACGGAGGCTGATTTCAAGAATGCCATGTACAAAAAGAGATCAGAAAAGTTCTATAACTCCAAAGTCCGAACACGCAGGTTCAATGTGGGCGAGCTGGTTCTAAGACGAGCAACGGGGGTATTAAGTGGTGTGTTTGGCCGAGCATGGGAAGGTCCATTCAGAGTTACAGAACGTTTGTTAAACGGGGCGTATGACTTGGAAGACCTGAATGGAGTCCCATTGTCCTACTCGTGGAATGCGTTAAATTTGAAAAAATATTATCAGTAATGACGAGCATAACTGGCCGAACAATATCAGCCACTTAGGCTAAACGAGCACAAATGGCCGAACACAATCAGCCACACAGCTGAAGCGAGCACAGTCGGCCGAACATAATCGACCACATAGCTGAAACGAACACAAATAGCCGAACATAATCAGCCATTCAGCTAAGACGAGCAGTACAATCCTGAAGGAAGAACACACTGTGTTCGACACAAATCTTCTAGAAAAATGCTGGCCAACACTACTGAAAGATAGAAGATACTTGTCAAAACAAGTCGAGAAGCGGTGGCAACCAAAAAAAGAACATGTCAATCCTTGAATAAGAGCTGGCAAAAAATCCGAACAGATGTCAAAAGGAGGATTCAAAGCGGACAGATGTCAAAAGGAGGAGTAAAAGCAAGAGGGCCAGCACCAACTAGCTATGCCAGCACCAGCTTGGGATAGTTCTATAAATAGAGGCATATTGATAGCTGAAGAAAGCAGAGAAAAAACAGATAAAAAAGAAAAAAATACTATAGTTATCGGAAGAAAGATGGTTCAGTATGCCTCCAGATCAAGAATCCAGCACTCGATTCAGCTATCATTCTGCTGAATCGAGCATCTGTCCTAGTACGAGCTTTATACCCCATATGACACGCCGAGCATAGGTTGACGCTCATTACGGACTCAAGATGCTCGGCAGAGTCATGGTTGCCACTCCACGTTACTCACTGCTTATGCAGTAGTAAATCACTAGTCCCCTATGCATCCCCAGAATCTCCTCCGAAGGGGAGGGATGTCGTGGTATCCACTCGAAAAAACATGCAGATGCTGATGCTCAGGCATCTACTGAAGGGGACAGAATGGTGCGAGCTGAGGATTTTGCTCGCGCCTGATATAGGCGTGCAGGCGCGCTCGCCACATGCTCATGTCCGCAGCTGCCCGCATAATCACAACTTGTCCAGGAGGGACAAATGCTTATGCTGCTGCTGCTTGAGCATGTTATTTATAGAAGGGTAGAAAGGATGATGCACCACATGCTTGTCAACATCAATTCCGCGGACAAGGTGAGGCCAATTCGTGTCTACTCAAGACAATGTTTAAATTCAAAACCATAGTCTGATGTCTATAGTTGTGTAATAGACAGTCTTCTTCAAATGTAAAGGTTGTAATAGAATACAAAGTGTTGCAAAAATATTTTTGTTTGTTAAGATTTTCTAGTTGAAGCCTATTAGAGGTCTCACCTAAGCCGGACGGCCCGAACAAAGACGAACGAGCCCAAGTCTATGTTCACCTGAAGAACGAGTTCGTACTCTGATTCCCGCAGCAAAAAGCGAGTAATGGGTACGCAGTCGCAAAAGACGACTCGTACTTACAGATACCCATAGCAAAAGCGGGTGATGAGTGCGGGGTCGCAGTTAAATAAGACGGCCCTAGTACGAAGTGATAGCGCCTAAATAAGACTATCGCGAACCAAGAAAGGGGGGGTTGCATAAAGTTAACCCATCTGGTCGCACCTAAATAAGACGATCAACTGATTACATCACAATAAGACAATAAAAAACGAAAGAAGTCAGGAGCGGGCATAAGCAAACCCAATGTTCGAATTCATTCAGAAGAAAAGAGGCATAAACTAGAGAGCAACAAGGCAAACATCAAGTAACACAAGTATCAATCATTCATCAGCAACAACATTCATCCTTAACGATCAGGTTAGAGGAAACTGCTCAATATGCAAATTCAACCATTCAATTTTGAAGTTGTTAGAACAAGATAGAAGAAAGTAAAAAATTACACAAGTTCAAAAAAATTGTTCGAGCAAAAAAGAGAAGAAGACAAAAATTACACGGCAATTGTTTGGCAGAACGGCTCCTCCAGCATGGTCAGGCCCAGTCTACTCACCAGGAGGTACACTTTGCTCGAATTACAGGAGGTCCCCTTTGTTCGTCCAACACCTGATCGAACCCGGGCTCGGCTCGAAGAGTTCGGTCGACAACACCAACAATGTCCGCGTCCGAGCCATCTTCCTCATCCAAGATAGGATCATCAATCTCGATCCCTTCAGGAAGATTAGAGAAATCACACAGATCGTTCAAGTCAGACATCGGAAGGTTGCGATCTGGGGGGTTGTCGATCAGGTACTGCTGAAAACTGGATATGAGCGGGGCAATTTGTTCGCCAGTGAGCGTGTGGCGAGCAGACCGGATGGCATCGGCAAAAGCACATATGTAAGAGAAGTTCGACATGGAATCAACATACTCCTCATTGTGCAACCTGGAATTTTCGAGACCCAAACGAGTGTTTATCTCTTCAGCAATGGTGAGTTGTTGGCCGAGCGAATTCTTCTCAAATTCCATGACCTCGACATCAGTTCGGAGTTTACGAAGCTCGACATTCATCTCATTTTGAACTCTCCGTATGCCGACCACCTCCTCCTGAGCAAGGTTTAGCTCCTCCCTTGTCTGGCGAGCAACTTCCTGAGCCTGGCGAGCATTCTCTTGAGCCTGGCGAGCATCCTCTTGAGCCTTATGAGCATCTGCTTGAGCCGAGGATATTTGTCCTTGAGCCAACCTCAATTCATCCTGAGTTTTGCTCAGCTCGTTCACCTTCTCTTCAAAACTTCTGATCAGAGCCAAGTAGTTGGCGTGAAGATTGGCGGACTCAGCATAAACTTTCTCAAGGATGACCAAAGATTGGCCCTGGTGCACCAGGCCAAGTCGCATATTTTCCAAAGGTGTTAGACCCGTGGTGGCCTCTTCCAGCTCAGTAGTCCATGCTCGGATGGGGGTCTCGCACGCCTTCTGAACATGCTCGGGAATGCCAGAAACCTTGCGAACACTTGGTGAGCAGTAATAATTCTTCAATTCGGGCATCAAGGGCGCCAAGCTGCTCAACCTACACATACACCCGAGCAAATAAACATGACAAAGCGAACAAAATTAATGAAAAAGGAAATAAAGTGAACAAAATGTACTTGTTCGCCCGAGCCGGATCCCATCCCAAAAATGATTTATCCTCAGGGGACCGGAGCTCAGGGTTCAAAGGGGTCCAAGTTCGGGGTCCAGCAGGAGGTGGAGAAGATGTGCAAACCTCCATTTCAACTATTTGAGCGACCGGACCGACCACAGAGGTGGCCATTCTGATCGCTTCGGCAGTGGGGGTCTGGGTCTCCCTAACAACATCGGTGCTCGTCTGCGCCTGGTCACTTGGCCCCTGCTCGTCAGTTTCCCTCCTTGGTCTTTTTGGCGACGGGCCTGTTCGCTCGTCCCCTGCTCGGCCGAACGAGTAGTCCTCTTTGGTCGGCTCGACTCCCCAGGGCCAGAAGAAGAAGCTCGGCTCGCCCTGCTCACCCTGCTCGCTTCTCCTCGATTTGCTCGCTGAGCCTCCCGCTCGGCTTGAATTCGAGCAAGCTCCTGAGGTCTTTTTCTTCGAGCCATTTCAGTATGCTCGGATGTACTCACGGCAACAGTAACAGCCGGAAAAGCTATAGACAAAACAGTTCATTATACAAGAAAGTGAAACAGCGAGCAAAATGTACAAAACATATGCAAATGCAAAAAGCAATTCTTACCAGTGGGATTAACAACTACAAGTACAAGCCTCCTTTCTTCCTTTGATCGGCGGTATTCAAAGTCTTCATAGATCGTTCTAAGCGAGACTCGAGATCGATTTGCCAGACGCTACTAAAATAGCCGTCGTTGGTCTCTTTGTCTGTCGCAGCTGGAATTCCTGAAATGGAGAATAAGTTAAAATCAGTTCAAGTTGAAGAGCAAAAGACACAAAAATACTTACTTCGGTAAACCCCGAAATTAGTGGGAATGTCTAAACGAGCATTTGGTTCGCTTCCAGAAGCTGGGCTCTTCCAATCGCCCCCGACGAACCAGAATTTTTCTTTCCAATCACTGATTTTGTTCGGCACATCCTCAACGATCTTGCACTTAGCATTTGCCTGCATGAACAGCCATCCATGTTCGCCCTTCGGACGGGTCAAATGCACTAGTCGAGCAAGTTCAGCTGCTGTGGGATAATATCTGGGCTTCATTTTGCCGAACAAAGTCAAGAAGCTCATAATCATATGCCACCCATTCGGCTTCAGCTGCGTAATGGTAATGTTCCATTCAACGAGCAAACGAGTGATAGCCGGATGGAGTGGAAACCTAAGGCCCACTTCCATCGTCAAATTCACAGCAACACAACCCTCAGGGGGCTGGTCTGCTCGCTCATCGGGACCAGGTGCCCAGAAAAAGACATCTTTGGGGGTTTCGTAGTTTTTATACAGCTGAGCGAGCATATCAACATCGATTACACTCGCAATCTTGCTCGTTGTGTACTCATTCTCAACCCTAATCCTACGAGGTTGTTCGGGCCAATCAAAATTATAACGAGCATTATACTCGTTATATGTTGGGCTATGAGGGAAGCCAACAGGGATATCGAGTTCTGTGTTTTGCTCGCCGCCTATCCCTATGTTCGACTCATCGACATTCACAGCCATCAAGATTTCCCCCCTCACATTATCATCATCCCTATTCACATCAACACTATCTACAACCCTAGACCTAATTTGGGTTGGGGCAAAGAATCATCACTCGAATCATCCAAAAAATCACTACGGGCTAAGTCCCTATCCAATTTGTTTAGGGCATCATCGGAATCGAAGGAAAGAACGGTAAATGGCTGCCGAACTTGCCAACGAGACCCTGAACCCGAGACATTTATCTCCGACGCATTAGCGTCGCTACGGGGGATTGTACAGAAAGAGGGGGAGAAAAAACTATGGTGATCCGATTCTATTGAAGCGGAAGAGTTTGAACGAGAAGCCATAATCGCAATGAGAGAAAGTATGCGATAGTTACCTGAGTAAAATCCTTCGCAGGAATGATGAAACCCTTGCCGGAATATTTAGACGCGAAAGAGATTGAAGAATGAAAGCAAGAAGAAGAAGTAAAGAAAGAAAGGGCACTGAGGCGGCAAAAATGAGATATTTATAGATACCGGATTCAATTTTGAAAATCTGGCACAGAATACGAAACGACGTCTACTACGGCCCAATTAAATTATAACAGCCGGGCCCCATGATGAATAAAAAGCGACCCGGCTGGGGGTATTGTTGTGTTCGATATAATTATTCAGCATTAATCGAACACGTAAGAGTGACACGTGTAATATTCAACTATTAAAATAATCATGCTCGATGGACAAGTGTGCCCGCCGCTCGTCGACCAAACAAGTTTGTTCGCCAGCTCGCCACTTGTCAACCAAGCGAACATACTCGCCTATGAAGTAAGTTTTGTTCGCCAGCTTGCCATTTACCAACCAAGGTTGTTCAACCAGCTTACCGAGCAAACAGGCATGTTCGCCACTCAGATCAGGAAAGAAGGAATCAGATAAGCTGAGTCAAGTGATCTGAGGACTCAGACAAACCTGAAGGCTCAGACAAGTCTGAGCACTCAGACAACCTGAATGCTCAGACATCCTGAAGGCTCAGACAAACCTGAGGGGTCAGTATACTCGATGATCAGATATCCTGAGGGCTCAGACATCCTGAAGGCTCAGACAAACCTGAGGGGTCAGTATGCTCGATGATCAGACATCCTGAGGACACAGACATACCCGATGCTCAGACAACCTGAAGGACTCAGACATGCTCAATGAGGACAATATTCCGGCATAAAATTGATATGATTTAATGGGGCGAACAAAGCAGTCAGCCGAGCAAAATATTGATTTGGACGATCAAAAGAGTGTCTTATAGACAAGCAAATGCAAAGATCAATCTGGAAGACGAAGTTGGAAACGTGGCGGCATTACATGAGTTCTTGCATGGCCCGAAGTCTCCAGCTCATGCTTGCCAAACCAGCTCATGCTTGTCAAAGTACTATAAATAGAAGAAAAAACAACAAGATAAAGGTTCAGAAATTTCCCAGAGGGGTAAGGTTCACAAAAAAATCGAGAGATCATTCATGCACACAAAAACCCTAGCACTCATATACCAACTCTCAAAATCATCTTTATCCATAGCGATTCATCTTCATGAGATGTATCATATATTGTACGTGTAAAACTCGCAATTCTACATCCCTGGCTTGGACGCCCCCAGAGTAGTCATTTCACACGTGCATATTTTGTTTATGAGTTGTCACTGAATTAGCCACATAATATTCTTCAAATAAAACGACTCGCAACAATAATAATAATAATATTATTATTATTATTATTATTATTATTATCATAGGTGGAAACTATATATCCTAAAACCTATGTATATATAAGTGTGTTGGTGTGCGTGTGCATAACATCACACAAACTAAATAATATAATGATATAATTAATAAAATTAAAAGAAGCTTACCTAGTAAGGAATTGAGGCGGTGTATATATTTCCTTATATCTCAAGTTTGGGCCGACATACAAGGAAAAAAACACATACACAAGCCTCAAATGTTGAGAAAGAGAAGAAGAGGGGTTCGACGAAGCAGGGAAAGAAAAGAGAAAGGAAAAAAAAAACAGAGAAAGAAAGGAGGATCGAGATGCTAGACGTCAAGGCGGGTTAGGAGTTTGAGGTATCGATATTCTTTTCAATCAAGGTAAGTAGAAATTCATTTGTCATTATAATGCATTAACATATTATTTATGTGACTTATTTATATTGAAATGATAACTATTGATATTACATGAATTACGAAAATGTTTGGTATTTGGTGATTGTGTTGGGGAATTAATTGCCCAGATCTATTCGGGAAGATATTTAAATACAAATTTAATTTTTACAATTATTACTAGCATGAATTAATCATATATTAATTCAAATAATAATTCCAACAACAATCATGCACATATATAATCACGTAAATCCTACGCCTGCGGAATTTCTAGGAATTTACGCGGGCGTACCTTTTGACGAATCAACGCGGAGAAGATGAGTACTCGTTCAACGAATAAATCCAAAGTCCTTCTCAAGTATTCCCACGTCCTTGTCCGATAATTCGGTGGGAGGATGCTCACGAACAATTAACAAAAAGGAAAAGAAAAATATGTTGCACCATATTTGTGGATTTTTAATTTTTCCAACTTATGTAACTGTGTTGGGGATGAAAAAATCATCCCCTATATATAATAACCAAGGGGGTGAAAATTGTAAGGTTTATTGGCCAATGGAAAATTTCCTTGTATCTTCATCAAGATACAATCTTGAATATAACTCATATATTTTATTTCTCATAAATAAATCCCAACAAAACATTCCCCTATTTATTATAAGGGAATTTTCGAAAATTCCATGACAAGAAACAAGATTTGAGATTTCTTGAATTTATGAGATAATCTTTTATTCCAAGAATACATATCTTTTTCCATAAAATCTTTTCAAGAAAATCAAGAAAATCTTTTCTCTCTCTTGCTACATGATATTCGAAAATCATGGAAAAATAGCAACAGTGATTTTATTTATTTTAATCACATTTTCAGTTATTGGACTTTATATTGGGCTACTTGAGAGACCTTTAGGAGAATTAAGATTGTAAATTCCAATGGACTCTGAATTATCAATATTGAGCCACAATATTATTTAACCAGTTAATATTAATTAATTCCACTATAAACTTAATATTTCACTATCCATCTTAATCCATATTACTGTAATATGACTCCCGGTTATTATTTCCCGTGTTTAAGAATATCTAGTCCATTAATTAATTCAAGCCACTGAAAAGCTTTACATTAATTAATATATTTTTCCTTGGAGTAAGGTCAGCTCAATATTATTATCCATACCGGAAATAAATTTCACTTGCAAGATTTAGTATGATAAAACTTTTGAGCCCACCAAAGGGACAAATCACGCAAGACGTACTTGCACACGATTTTCTGTATTAAATCTTAGCAATCGTCATGTAACTAACAATATTGTCCAAAACACAAAGTATTGAATCGCATTGATTCTCTACCCAACATGAATCAAAACAATAATTATTAATTACACACGATCCTATTTAAGGGACAGAGATTAAGAAATAACGAACCATTGAGGTGTAATTCTTCTACATTCAGTACTGAAGAATTTATCCTCGTGCAGGTCCTATTCAGCCTTCATAATGCACTAGTATAATCTCTTGGTCAAGACAAGCCAATCTGAGCCTTACACTTCAACCTTTCACGATGGATTGTTCATTTCCATCTAGGTTGTGAATTTGTACTTATTTACAAGGGACTGATAATGTGACCTTCTGTGATCTAGTATCACCACATTAACTACAATGTAACTCGTACTATTATTTGAACAGTTATGCAGTAAATATATATAAGATTCATTCATATTTAAAACAACAGTGATAAAGAATTTATTTCAGTAAATAAGACAGAAATTCAGTTTGGTTATACAAAGTAAAAGCATACTTTCCAGTATAACCCCAACAATCTCCCACTTATACTGAAAGTCTATTTTTAAGTATACTACAGCATGTCTCATGTTCTACGTGACATCTAATGTCACCTACATGAACCCAATAACTTTCTCCCACTTATACTCAAAGCAGATTGACAACGCTCTTGACACTCATTCCTTCCACATGTCTCTCGAATATATTCTGAGGCAGACTCTTTGTGAATGGATCTGCTAGGTTGTCTTCTGACACGATCTTTGCCACCTCCACCGACGGGGATTAGACTGTCTGATTGATAAACCAACATTTTATCCCGAGTTCTTTTCAGATACTTAAGAATGTTTTAACTGCAGTCAAATGCTCTTTCCCTGGGTTACTCTGAAATCTCGCTACCATGCCAACGGCAAAGCAGATATCTGGCCTCATGCACAACATTGCATACATAAGGTTTTCGACTGCCGAAGCATAAGGAATGTATTTCATGTCATCTATCTCCTTTTGTGTCTTAGGGCACATATCCTTGGATAGATGGATTCCATGTCTGAAAGGTACAAAATCTTTTTTGGAATCTTGCATGCTGAATTGCTTTAACACAGTATATATGTATGAAGCTTGCGATAAGCCTATCATCATTTTTTTGGGATCTCGAGTGATCTTGATCCCAAGGATGTGACCGGCTTCCCCTAAGTCCTTCATATCAAATTGTTTTGACAGCCATGCCCTTACGTCTGACAACACCATTATATTGTTACCGATGATCAGAATGTCATCCACGTATAGTATTAAGAATACCAAAAGTTCCAACACACTTTCTGTACACACAACTCTCGAACTCATTTTGATCAAAATCGTAAGACTTTATAACCTGATCAAAACATTGATTCCAAGCACGAAATGGTTGCTTCAGTCCATAGATGGACTTCTTGAGCTTGCAAACGAGATGTTCTTGGCCCTTTTTAACAAAGCCTTCGGGTTGTTGCATATAGATTTCTTCCTCAAGACTTCCGTTAAGGAAAGCTGTCTTGACATCCATTTGTCAGATCTCAAAATCAAGATGTGCAACTATCGACAAGAGAATACGGATTGACTTAGGCATGGCTACAAACTAAAATGTTTCCTCGTAATCGATCCCTTCTTTCTGAGTGTGTCCTTTTGCCACAAGTCTAGCCTTGAAGGTCTCTACCTTCCCATCCGATACTCTTTTTCTCTTGTACAACCCACTTGCATCCAATGGGTTTTACCCCATTAAGTGGTTCGACTAGCTCTCACACCTTATTATGATCCATAGAACCCATCTTAGCTTCCATTGCTGTTTGCCAAGAATCTACATCCTTGTCTTGGATCGCCTTGTTGTAAGACCAGGGGTCTGATTCATTATCACCAGGGACCAAGTCCGAGGACTCTCCCATCCCCGTGAATCGCTCAGGCTGTCTAACAACCCTCCCATTATGATGAGGTTCCGGTTGTGTAAGTGTGTTGCTTGGTATGTCAACTCGTACAGTTGGCATTGGAGTTGGCCCTCTTAGCTCGTCTAAGGTAATCTTTCTTTTGGGCTTTTTATCGTATTCTTCCAAAAATCTAAAGTGCGTACTAATATCGACTCTTTGATCTTCGGGACCATAGAGCATGCACCATTTCGTTCCCTCAGGATACCCTATAAACAACCTTAATTCCGAACGTGGATCCAATTTACTGGCTTCCTTGTCCAATACGTATGTCGGACACCCCCCGAATTTTCATGTGTCTCAAACTGGGCTTGCGCCCAGTCCACAACTCTTTAGGGGTTTTGGGAAACAATTTGGATGACACCAAGTTTAGAATATAAGCCGATGTTTCCAAGGCGTGACCCCAAAACGATTTGGATAGATCCGCATAACTCATCATTGATCTGACCATTTCTAAAATAGTTCGTTCTGCAATCCCGTTTTGTTGAGGGGTTCCGGGTGCAGTCAACTGGGATACAATCCCTTCGTCTGATAAGTAGTTCAAGAATTCATCGCAGAGGTATTTGCCTCCACGA
Source organism: Stenogyne calaminthoides (assembly GCA_037126765.1). Lineage (NCBI taxonomy): Eukaryota > Viridiplantae > Streptophyta > Magnoliopsida > Lamiales > Lamiaceae > Stenogyne > Stenogyne calaminthoides. The sequence continues at coordinate 29,950,884 of JBBCBC010000020.1, forward strand.
TCAGATCGTAGAAACTTGATACTCTTTTCCCTATGATTCTCTGCTTGAGCCTTAAATTCTTTGAATTTATCAAAGGTCTCAGATTTATGCTTCATAAGGAAAATGTACCCATATATTGAGTAATCATCGATAAAAGTAACGAAATACTTATAACCTCCTCTTGCTTTGATTGACATTGGACCACATACGTCAGTGTGAACAATTTCTAACACTTCTTTGGCTCTATTCCCCGTGACTCCAAATGCCCTCTTGATCATTTTACCCTCCAAACATGATTCGCAGGTTGGAAATGGTTCAACCCGGAGAGAATCCAATGAACCATCTTGAACCAACCTTTGGATCCTCTTTGGATTAATATGACCTAGTCTTAGATGCCATAGAAGTGTTTCGTTCATGTCTGCCGAACGTTTCCTTTTATTACTTGAAATAGTCGATGTGTTATAGGATGCATTTTGTGAGTGGTGTGCACAGTTAATTGTATAGAGATTATTCGACAACGTTCCATGACAGATAAACTCATTATTTAGAGTAATGGTAACAATTTTATTAAAAGTAACTGAATATCCATCAAAAAAGAGTTTAGAAACTGAAATTAAATTCTTTCTAAAACTAGGAACGTAAAGAACATCTCTTAAAATTAAAACTCTATCTTCAAAAGATAGTTGCACTTCTCCCACTGCTTCTGCTGCCACTCTCGTAGCATCGCCCAGTGTGATGAGGATCTTACTCCTACTAAGTTGTCGGGTCCGCTTGAACCCCTGTAAAGTGAAGCAAACATGATAAGTGGCTCCCGTATCCACTACCCACGAATGTGAAACATACACCGCTAAATAAGTTTCAACAACTAGTGCATGAGTATTATCTTTCTTTCCTGCCCGTTTGGGCTTGGAACATGCTGACCTCCAATGTCCTCTCTCATCGCAGTTAAAATATTTCCCCATAGCTGGCTTCTTGACTTCTCCCATTTCCTTCATCTTCTCTTTGCCCTTGGCAACATTTGAGTTCGCTTGGCTTTGGCCTTTTGCCCTCTTCTTGTTCGTACCACCCCTTGGCCTAGAAGAAGAAGAAGGACCATTTGCCACCAAGGCCTGATTCTGTTGCCCCAATATCGCCTTTGCCGAGACTAAAACTTGCAGCAGATCAGGCAACGTGAACTTCTGATTGTTCATTTGGTAATTCAACCTGAATTGCTTAAAACCTTTCGGCAGAGAATGGAGTATGAAATCGATCTAGGTCTTGATATCATATTCGGCACCAAGAACCTCAAGTTTGTTTTGGTGAGCCATCATCTGGAGAACGTGATCCCTTACGGGCGTTCCCTCCACCATTTTCATCGAGAGCAAGTCTCTCCTGGTGATCTGACAAGCCACACGGTTCTGATGTTGGAACATCGCTTTAAGACTTTTCATGATGTCTGTAGTAGTTTCAAAGTTTTGATGATGGTGCTGCAACACATCTGACATAGAAGCCATTATGGTACACTTAACCATCTCATTTGAACGCTCCTAGTCAACATAATTTTTCTTATCCATTTTGCTGGACTCATCAGTTGGCTTTTCGGGTTTAGGGACAGTAAGAACCCATTTATGATGTTGTGTAGTAAGGACAATAGTAAGTTTTCGATTCCAATCAATGAAGTTTTCACCAGTAAGCAAATTGTCTTTAAGTATAATGAACAGTGGATTAAAAAGTCGCGACATGTTGAGACTGAAAATAAACTTACATCTTGTGTTAATATCCAAATTAACACAAAAAAAATCACATAATTCGATCAAATGAATCATATTAAAATAAAAAAAATATGAGCATGTATCAGTCAACATCTCAAAATAGTTTAAATAAGCCACGTGTGGTGGGTCATTATTTAAACACATTTAAGCAGGTAATAAACAAAGACAGTTACAAACCTTTAATTTTCAAATTAATAGTTGGCTCCCACTTGACCAATATAAAATTGACAGGGACTTCGGGGAAGTATATGCATGTCAATTTTATACCTAAGTAATAACCATGATTAAATACATAATTATTATTTCATTTTGAACGAGCCTCGTGGGGAGGGTCATCATTTCCACTAATAATAATCCACAATCATCCTTTAGGAATTCATTCATGAGAAAGCTATCTTTTAGCCGTTCCGTGGGGGAAATCTCTCCAAAAAAATCACAAATAAATAAATCATCGAGGTCAAAATTAATTCAATTTTATTTTCCGGAATAAAATTTTCAATTAATTATTATTAAATACTTAGTAATTTTCGAAAGTGAGATTTTTCCAAACAATTTCTCATGCATCGCATATTCAAACAAATTAAATAAGCATGAAAGTAAAGCAATCATCAAAACAAAAAATTAAACATATTGGGTACTTATATCCAATTGTCACAGTTAATTTTTGTCATGTCTTGATCTTGAGAAATCGTCTTTGTAGCCTTCATCGTTCGTCTCAAAATGCTCCCACTCGACTGCAATAAATTCTTTTAAAACGTCATCCGTCAAGGTTCGAGACGACGTCCGGCAATGGGTAGCTCACGGCCCGGAATGCTTGTCCGCGTGTTCCTAAGCACATGCCCGCGTCCGAACCGACCATCCCGTCGCCCGCATCTATTGGCCCGCGTGCGTAGATCTGCGGGCACCTGTTGCACGCCTCGCCCTCGATTGCCCATGCGCCTTCGGCAGTCCGCGCCAGCGATCGCCTCTGCACATCCAACAGCCCGCCTCGCCCGATGCCAAGATTCGCCGGGTGCACGGCCACGGCTTGACCCGTGCCAGCGTGTGTCGTGAGCGTCCAGCCTGCACGATCAGATCGTAGAAACTTGATACTATTTTCTCTATATTTTTCTGCTTTGGCATTGAACACTTTGAATTTATCAAAGGTCTCAAACTTTTGCTTCATAAGGAAAATGTATCCATATCTTGAGTAATCATCGATAAAAGTAATGAAATACTCATAACCCCCTCTTGCTTTAATTGACATTGGACCACATACGTCAGTATGAACCATCTCTAACACTTCAGTAGCTCTATTCCCCATTGGCTCCAAATACCGTCTTGGTCATTTTACCCTCTAAACAGGATTCACAAGTTGGAAACAATTCAACCCGGAGAGACTCCAATGATCCGTCTTTTACCAAACTTTGGATTCTTTTTATATTAACATGACCTAGTCTTAGATGCCACAGAAGTGTTTTGTTCATGTCTGAAGAACGCTTTCTTTTACTCAAAATAGTCGATGTGTTATAAGATGCATTTTGCGTGTGCTGTGCACTGTTAATAGTATAGAGATTGTTCATCAATGTCCCATAACAGATAAACTCTTCATTTCAAGAAATGATAACATTCTTATTAAAAGAAAATGGGTATTCATAAAAAAAAAATTAGAAACTGAAAGTGAATTCTTTCTAAAGCTGGGAACATAAAGAACGTCTCTTAAGACTCAAATTCTATCACTAAAAGATATGTGCACTTCTCCCACTGATTAGTGGTTCCTGCATCCATTAGTTCTTTAATTATTACTAGCATAAATTAATGTTGAACCGTTCCTTGACCAAGGACAAAAGATATTAATTAACGGAAAGTTATTTCAGTGGCTTGAATTAATTAATGGGCTAGATAATCTTAAACACGGGAAATAATGACCGGGAGCCATATTGACTGTAATATGGGTTAAGATGGATAGTGCAATATTAATTATGTAGTGGGATTAATTAATATTTATGGGCTTGAATTATATTGTGGCTCAATATTAGATATTCAAGGTCCATTAGAAGGTCCAATCTTAATTCTCCTAAAGGCCCCCTAAGTAGCCCAACAAATAGTCCAATAACTGAAAAAAGTGATTAAAATAAAATAAACATTGTTGCTTATTTTTCCTCTAAATTTTCGAAAATTATGAATAAGTTGGGAGAAAGATTTTCTTTGAATTTTGTTATGGAATGAAGATATGTATTCTTGGAATACAAGATTATCTCATTAAATTCAAGAAATCTCCCACTTGGTTATTTCATAAGAGGATTTCGAAATTTTTGAAATATAGTGGGCAAGAAAGATTTTCTTGATTTTCTTGAAAAGATATTATGGAAGATATGTATTTCTTGAAATACAAGAATATCTCATAAATTCAAGAAGATCCAAATCTTGGATTCTTGCATCATTAATTTTCGAAAATAATCCATAATTGAGGAGATGAGATTTTTGTGGAATATTTTAATTATGGGAAAAAGAATATAGGAGATATATTCAAGATTTCTTGGTGATCAAGAAAAGTTTTTTTTCACATTGTTTTTTCACTGAAAAATCGACCACTCATCACCTATAAATAGGGGATGATTGTTTCATTCCCAAGTACAATTCCATGTGCTGGAAAAATTAGTAAATCTACAAAGGTTGTGCAACAAAGTTTATTTTTTTCCTTTTGTTAATTGTTCGACAAGTGTCCCTCCACCGGATAGCTGAGTAAGGGCTAAGGGAATACTTGGGAAGTCCTTTTGGTTAGTCCGTCCAACCGAATTCACTGCCATTCTGAGAGGTACGTTCTCGTAAACCCGTAGTTTCCGCATGCGTAGGTTTTAAGTGGCTTTTTATATGCATGATATGTTGTTGCAATTATTATTTGAATTAATATAGGATTAAATTTATGCTAGAATCCTTGAAATATTGAAACAATCATGATTAGTGGTTCCTGCATCCATTAGCCACGAATGGGAAGCATGCACCACTAAACAAGTTTCAATAACTAGTGTGTGAGAATTACTTTAGGTACCAGCCTTCTTAGGCTTAGTATAGGCTGACATCCTTTGTCCTTTTTTACTGCAATTAAGCATTTTCATTTGTTTATCTTCCTTTTGACACCACTCAATGCCATTTTTCTGCGAGAACATATCCCGCATGGCTATCTACCTCGCTTTACGATTTTGGTGAGTGAAGGATTCTTTAAGGCTTAACAAAATAGCTGCAGTGGTTTCCATGTCCTGGTGTTGGTGTTCTCAACACATCTAACTTTTAAATAAAGATGGTCCACCTAGCCATTTCATCGAATTTTAACCATTGCTTGTGATATTCCTTATCTTCCTCACTAGTCTTAATCGTAGGCTTAGCGGGTTTTGGTTCGTTAAGGATAAACTTATGTGTTTGCGTGGTCAAGACAATAAGTGTTTACCAATCAATATAGTTTCCTACTTTGTTTTATTAAATTTAAGTATGCTAAATAGTGGGTAAAAGGAAAATGACATGTTGAATTGAAATTAAACATACATTTTTGTGTTAATATCCAAATTAAACACAAAATTTATCACATAGTTCGATCACATGAATCATATTAAAATCTCAAAAAAAAATATGAGAATGCATTAGCCAACATCTCAAAACCGTTTAAATAGGTCACGTGGGGTGAACTGTCTATTTAAACACATTTAAGCAGGTTACAGACAAAGACAGTTGCAAACCTTTAATTCAAAATTAATAGTTTACTCCCACTTGACCATATAAAATTGACAGGGACTTCTGGGAAGTATATGCATATCAATTTTATACCAAAGTAATAACCATGATTAAATACATTATTATTTCGTTTTGAACAAGCCTCGTGGGGAGGGTCATTGTCGCCACTAATAATAATTCACAATCATCCTTTAGGAATTTATTCATGTGAAAACTATCTTTTGACCGTTCCGTGGAGGAAATTTCTCCAAAAGATTTCACAAATAAGTAAATCATGGAGGTCAAAATTAATTTGATTTAAAAAAAAAACAAATTAATTATATAAAACATACTTAGTAATTTTGAAGTTGAGATTTTTAAAGCAATTTCTAATGCAAACACATTAAACAAATTAAACAGTAGCACTAGAAAAATAAACATCAAGACAAAAGAAAAAAAAAACACATTGGGCACAAAATTATCCAACTATCATGGTTTAATTTTCTTGTCTCGATCTTGAAAAATCCTCCATCTTGAAGTTCTCCCACTCGTTCATCTTGGAAAAATTAAGTCACGCCACGCCACGCCACACCAAGGACGGAACAACCCTCAACCGCCCCGCCCGCGCACGGGCAGCAGCGCTCGGCGCCCATGCGTGGTGACCAGCTCACGGCGCGGAGCGCGCACGGGCGCTGCATCCACCCGACCGTGTCATCTGCGTGCACCGTCTTCGTCTGTGTCCGCCTGGGGAGATCTCGCGCGTCGTGCGCGTTCTCCCACTCGACCCTGCCCATCGCTCAGCTTCCGGGCACGCACTCCTGGGGCCTTCGGCCCCCGCGTGCCCCGGTCGACTCATGCCCGTGCCCGCGCGCATCTGGCAGCATCCACGTCGCGTGCGTGCCTCCCTTGGCACGTTTCGCATGACGCAGGCCGCCTACGCCCGGTTCCACATCCATCTTCAATTCCTCGTCCTTCGTCTTCGTCTTTGATTCAGTTACAATTTATTTTATAGAAAAATAAATAAACCTAAAATCTAGACTAGTCTATTATATTGAACATAAATAAACAGCCTAATCTACTCGTGGATTTTCTCAAGAGAAAAATGAACTCGAATGAGTAGAATTAAAAAGCATTCATAATCATGATATTTATAAAACATTAAATAATCATGACAATTGGATACCTGCAAAAAATATCTAGCAATTCTACTATCCAATTTTAATATTCAATGAACAAAATTTAAATTACAATTTAAATATATTTTTTATCAGATTGTAACATGTACTCTTTCAAATTGATCGTTTGCAACCTCACTTCAGTTTTTTGTTAATTTTACGTTATATTAGTTTAGTGCCCGCGTATTATGTGATTTTTTAATTAAAAAAATATATTTATAATATATTTAACAATAAAAAATATAATTATGTGCATAAATACACTAAACATGAATTAATAATTATTTAGGGTTTATATTAGTATACTTGCTTAAACAGTTATTGGAATAAAATTATTGTGTCAAATTCTACATATTCTGCAATTGATTCACGAATCTCTAACTTAAATTCGAGCATTTTTTTTTTAATCTTTCTTCAGACTTAAAAAATCGAGAATTGAGGAACAAAGAGTTTGCAAATCAGTTGTAGTATAGGTGGGGAAAAAAAGATAGTGCTTAATATATAAAAATTAACGAAAATATCTTTTTAAAAAATCACATGTGGTGCACATGTATAAAATCATGATAAAAATTGGCTTGAAAAATTAGTTCGGTGGTTTAAATGTAATAAAATAATACTCCCTCCGTCCTTCAAAACTGTGCTCATTTCGTTTTGACATGTTGTACGGGAATGTAAATTAAGTCCATTTATAAATAACATAATTGATTGTGACTAAAGTATAATGATAATTTGAGTAATTAAGTGATTGTTGGACGATGAAGATAAAAAAAATTGTGTCCATAAACGTACTTAATTTACCTTTTCGTACAACATGTCAAAACGAAATTAACACAATTTTGGTGGACATATGGAGTAGTTTGTATAGTTTAGTGCAAAAAAAAATTGTTAGGTGATTTAGATACAATTTCAATGATAATTTAGTGGGTTTAGTGCAATTAGGCAGTGACACTTACTACCAAACAGACTTAGTTTAATGTGTTAGTCAAACAAAGTACAAACAGATATTTATAGGGTTCTCACTCAACAATCCCTGAAATCAAACTAGAAACTCTAGTTCGAGGTCTTGCTAACAAACTTAACCTATCAACTGATTTTGGGTAAGATTTATTTGGTTTCCAACTGAAAATCTATCCTAGTATTTGAGTAGCCTAAAGTTAAAGGATAAATCTCTTGCTAAGAAACTAAGGGATGAACACTTGAAGATTTAAGCTTCGGTTCTTGTGTTGATCTTGCGGAAATGTGGCTGGAGTGTTTAAGCTTGTAGAATTTTCGTAACCTTACTCTGAAGGTTGATCCCTTATTTATAGGCCTCGAAATCGAACTAGCCGTTGGAGAGCAATTCGAATTTTGGTCTTTTTAAGGTAGGTTTGCAGAGATGAAGTGATGTGCTCAGGGACGGCATGGCTAAAAGCGCGTTAACTTGTCCTTTGTAGACGTTGAACCCCGGTACTTCATATCCCATCTTCGTCAGTTCACTACAAAAAAAGCGCGTTTTACCGACGGAAATTAGCGACGGTTACAAAAACCGTCGCAAATAGCGACGGTTTTTACGACGGTTACGGTCAAATGGTCAAAGTCAACAATTTTAGCGACGGTCTAGAGAACCGTCGCAAATATCGACGGTTTTAGCTATGGTTTTAGCGATGTTTTGGACTAATCCCTTTAGCAACGGTATTAGCGACGGTTTTTTATTTATTTATTTATTTTTTTAATTTAATTTTTTTAATTTTTTTTTAAAATATTAATTATGTATTTTTTTTTATGTTTCAGGATTATATAAGATTTTTTAATTGTTGTTAATGCACCTTACCGTATATTTAATTTATAGTCACTTGGAGAAGAGTTCCACTTGACCGTAGTCAAATATATTTCGAGGAGTTTACGGTATAAAATTTAATTCATAGTATATTTAAATATATATATTGACTAAAAGTAGTACTTGTTTAAATAGAAAAATAGTACTTATTTAAATGAAAGTATTACTTGTTAAATGAAAAATATTACTTAAGTTTAAATAGAAAAGTAGTACTTGTTTAAATAGAAAGTATTGTTTAAATTAAAAGTATTGTTTGTTTAAATTAAAAGTATTGTTTAAATAATAGAAAGTATTACTTGTTTAAATGAAAGGTATTACTTGTTTAAATGAAAAATATTACTTGTTAAATGAAAAGTGTTACTTGTTTAAATAGAAAGGTAGTAGTTGTTTAAATAGAAAAGTAGTACTTGTTTAAATGAAAAGTAGTACTTGTTTAAATGAAAAGTATTACTTGTTTAAATAGAAAAGTATTACTTGTTTAAATAGAAAAGTAGTACTTGTTTAAATGAAAAGTAGTACTTGTTTAAATGAAAAGTATTATTTGTTTAAATGAAAAGTATTGCTTGTTTAAATGAAAAGTAGTACTTGTTAAAATGAAAAGTAGTACTTGTTTAAATGAAAAGTAATACTTGTTTAAAAGCAAAGTATTACTTGTTTAAATAAAAAAGTAGTACTTGTTTAAATAGAAAAGTATTACTTGTTTAAATTTAAAGTATTACTTATTTAAATAATAGAAAGTATTACTTGTTTAAATGAAAGGTATTACTTGTTTAAATGAAAAATATTACTTGTTAAATGAAAAGTAGTACTTGTTTAAATGAAAAGTATTACTTGTTTAAATAGAAAAGTATTACTTGTTTAAATAGAAAAGTAGTTCTTGGTTAAATGAAAAGTAGTACTTGGTTAAATTAAAAGTATTGTTTAAATAATAGAAAATATTACTTGTTTAAATGAAAAGTATTATTTGTTAAATTAAAAGTATTACTTGTTTAAATGAAAAGTAATACTTGTTTAAATAGAAAAATAGTACTTGTTTAAATGAAAAGTATTACTTGTTAAATTAAAAGTATTACTTGTTTAAATAGAAAAGTAGTACTTGTTTAAATAGAAAAGTATTACTTGTTTAAATAGAAAGTAATACTTTTTTAAATAGAAAAGTAGTACTTGTTTAAATGAAAAGTATTACTTGTTAAATGAAAAGTATTACTTGTTTAAATAGAAAAGTAGTACTTGTTTAAATGAAAAGTATTACTTGTTTAAATGAAAGGTATTATATATTTAAATGAAAGGTATTACTTGTTTAAATGAGAAGTAGTACTTGTTAAAATGAAAAGTAATACTTGTTTAAATGAAAAGTAGTACTTGTTTAAATAGAAAGTATCACTTGTTTAAATGAAAAGTAGTACTTGTTTTACTAGAAAAGTAGTACTTGTTTAAATGAAAATTAGTACTTGTTTAAATAGAAAAGTATTACTTGTTTAAATAGAAAAGTAGTACTTCTTTAAATAGAAAAGTAATACTTGGTTAAATTAAAAACATTATTTGTTTAAATTAAAAGTATTACTTGTTTAAATAGAAAGTATTGCTTATTTAAATGAAAAGTAGTACTTATTTAAATAGAAAGTATTACTTGTTTAAATAGAAAGTAGTATTTTTTAAATAGATAGTAGTATTTCTTTAAAAAAATGAATTTTTAGGACATATACAATTTTAAAAGAATATAATCATTTATTTATAATTTATAATATAAAAAATATATATAATTAGTATTTTAAAGATTATTAGATAGTTAAATTAAATAAATGAAATAAAAAAATAAAAAGAAAGTGTAAAAAAAATGAATTAAAAATAAATAAATAAATTTTAATATAATACAATACAATTTAATTTAAATTTATAAATAAATAAAAAATAAAAATTATTATATTAAAATGTGGTTAAATCATTAAATTAGATAATTGAAATAAATGATTTTAAAAAAATAAAATAAAAAACGATTTTTAGGACATATAGAATTAATTTCATTAAGTAAACGCAAAGAAAGAAAATCCAAAGTGGTTTGATCCTTTCGGTCAGCCCCATAGGTCCCGTGTTCGGTCCCCCTTGGGAGTGAAAATTTGACTTATTTAATTGAGAGACTTGGTGGCTTATATATGATATGCTTGGTGGTTGGGTTCGACATGGTCCGTGGTTCGGTGCCCACCCGGACGCCCCCTGGGCTCAGGTTCGAACCACCGTGAACCATTTTTTTTCGTAAATTCAAGCTTTAGAGACGGATTTAATTAAAAAAAATTATTAAAAAAAAAAAAAAAAATGCCCCCTGGGCTCAGGTTCGAACCACCGTGAACCATTTTTTTCGTAAATTCAAGCTTTAGAGACGGATTTAATTAAAAAAATTATTAAATTTTTTTTTTTTAAAAAATCGTCGCTAATCAAAGACGGTCACAAAAAACCGAGCTTTAGCGACGGATTTAATTAAAAAAAAATTTAAAAAAAATTATTAAAAAAAAAAAAAACCGTCGCTAAATCCGTCGCTAATCAGAGACGGTCACCAAAAACCGGCGCTACGATTAGCGATCCTCGATTCAACGTCGGATTTTTTTCCGTCGCCAAAACCGTCGCTAATGTCGTTAGCGACAGTTTTTTCCGTCGCTAAAACCGTCGTTAAACCCCGTCTTTTTTGTAGTGGTTCCGTACATACGTGTCGATCTCTCATTGGTTGACAAGTACACTTATTCGGCCTTTGTCAGACCGTATTTCTTCATATGCTGATTGTCTGATCGATTAGTATGACTTGAATTAACTCTTGGAAGCAAACTGACTTGAGCAGATCTGATCAGTACGAACGGATCAGTCTACCTTCTTGAGTCTTCAGGACAAGTTGTCTTAACTCAACTTGTGACTCGGTTGTTGTTTTCTTCATAGCAGGCCAGCTGATCTTGAGTCTTCTAGATACCAGCCTTGGTCAACACCTCCTGACTGATCCGATCTTGAGTGAGCTGATCTTCAGTTCTTCTTATTTTTTGATATTCAAGACTTAGCTGATTCATATTGAGTTCCCCCTCAATATGAGACCTATACTATTATATCAGTTGTTCTATACGATATTTATCAGTTGTTTTCCTATCTGATCCATCATCATCTAACAGGCCTGACTGATCCTATTACAACTGTTTTGAAACTTTCATCAAAATTATAAATTTTCCCACCCCCACCCTAAGGGGACGAAGTGGGAGGAACTGAGGGACGATCAAAGAGGTATCTACTGAGGGACGATGCATGAGAGACTGAGGGACGACAGATGTGGGTTTTACTAGGGGACGACACAAAAACTTTCTGGAGTCTCGAAAACCTCCAGTTTGGAGTCTAGGAACGACTCAAATTAGTGAATCAACTATTTTCTTATAAATTGATATAATAAGTAAAAAAATACACTATGATCTCTTTCATTAAACTTTAAGTCCTCATTTGATTTGTCAAAAAACAATTGTACACAGTCACATTAAATAACAATTAAATATCAATTTGATTGGAATTAAAACCAATTTTCCCAAAGACTTTCCTGCTATCCAACCCAAGATTGACCCATGAACATAATGAACCAAATAACCTGTATTTCATGACCCATTATTAGCTTCAAGTGGACAAATATAGTATTCCCTTCATCCTATTTTTTATTGCTCAAATCAAAATGACATGAAATTTAATGAGAGTTGTTTATTAGCATTAAAAAGAGTAAAATTGCTTTTTATTAAGGTGATTTGATCATTTCTGAAAAATGAAAATGATATAGAGCTCACAGGTGGACATAAATATTGTGTCCACAACTTATGTGGCGATACACCTCATTAAAATATTATGAAATTTTCTATTTTCCTAATTTCTCGTCTGTCCCACTCCTAATCTTTCCATTAAAAAATATATCCCACTAATTAAATTTCTAAATTTCATCTTGTCATCTTAATTAGTCGTTGAGATATTTTAGGATAAGATTGTTTCGAAATACAAGAAAAAATATATTACCTTAATTTCTAAAATATTCAAATTTATATAAATTTATCGCAAATTTTATACAGTATACAACTTCTAAAATTATTCCAGAAGGTGATTAAGACAAAATATGTTTAAATTTCTTATACTAAATCATTTTTTTTAATAAATTATATATGAATGGCTTAAAAGATTTTTTTTTTTGAATTATAAAAAAAATGTTATGAAACTTTTCAATCTAAAAAATTATCATGAATTTTTATGTATTTTAATGATAATAAATTCATATTAAAAAATCCAAAACAATATATTATCAATTATTTTCATTTCATTACTTTTTCTTATTTTTATATATTTTTTCAAAACTCTGAATGCATGACATTAGATGAAATTTTAAAAGCAATAATATATTTGTTTTGAAATTTTTATTATTAATAATACATATTAATGAATGTATATGTAGAGTGATGCTTGTGTGCACCAATTGCACAAGGTGCAATTTGATTCAATTTTAATTTGGATGAACCATGAACCCTAAACGCTATATACACTAATCCTAAACCTTAAACCATTAACCATTCGGATCGGGTGAACCATGAACCACTCGGGCCGGGTTCGGGTTAGATCACGTCCGGGCTGGATAAAAAAAAAAAAAAACAAACTAAAAAAAATAATAATCCAATTGCACCAATTTTAAATTGGTGCAAAGGGTGCACACAAATATTTGTCATATATGTAATAAGTTTTAGAGGTACACTTGCATGAGACAGTCTTACGATAAGACAGGGCATAAGTTGGACATTGACGCTTTAACATTTTGGGAGGGGTGGGTGTGATTTGTGCTAATTTGTACCTGCGTCTCATGCATGAGACATCTTATATGAGTTTTAGTCATAGTTTTATTATGGATTTTTTTGATTAAAACACATGAAAAATTCATGATAGGTTTTTATTTGGAAAAGTTGTTGTATATATATGTATTTACATAATATAATAAGTCGAGAGATCTCTTCGCGAAAGAGCATATTTTCAGTGAAGTTGCACCCCTTCAGGTTCAACGTAACTATTCGGTGAAGTTGCACCTTTTGTTGAGTGAAAGTCGCAACCTTTTGGTTAACATGATTTTTCGGTAAGTTGTAACATTTCGGTGCAACCCTTGAGTATCTATAAATACTCAGAAAGTGTGGAGAGTTGATAGTATCGAGAATTATACTTTCTCGAGATATCGAGAATTAGACTTTCTCGAGACATGGAGAAATCAATTTTCTCTAAACACTGAAAGTCGAGTCTCTCTATATATCGAGTCTTTATTTTGAGTTTTATATATAAACTTGTGATTTCTGCTTCTGAAATTCGTTAGAGTGTAACTATCGAATTTTCGTGGAATAGGTTTTGTATCCTGGAAGGTTAATTCCTTGTGAACAATTTACACCTGTGTGAGAGGAATTAATACATTTAAAGATAACATCGTTTTTCGGTGTGCCTAACCTATCATTAACTACATTACTCACACAAATATCCAACAATGTTAAAGGTATTAATATGTTTTCTGCAATGGAGTAATGTTGGTGAAGGCACAACTAAATTAGGCTCGAGAAGTTCAACGGGCTCAACGAAACAACGCGCTGTTCTTGTTTTGTCAGGGAAGTGTAATCTTAAATTCCTTGTGAAAAATTAACTTAATTTACTGCCAACGCTGTTTTAGGATTGGAACCTATTGATAAGTTCTATTTCAAATCAGTAGAAGATTAAATTAAAGAAAGTGTTTTTCAAATTAATTTTGTGATGCAGAGGCGATGGAAACATCCTTTTACAATTTGGATGTGTTGGAATGTCATTACCATTGAACGCGGTAGTCAAACTTCCAAAAAAAAAAAGAGAAAGAACTGTTGAAGGAAATTAAATAAATAGATTATTCTCCACCCTCTCTATAAGCTCGAGTTTTTAGATGAGACGAAATTTACTCATGGTATTAGAGTTCAGGTTGTGGGTTCGATTTCCGTGGAAACACTCCACCCATTTAAATTATCCACTCTGTTGGGCCTCCTCTCCAGAGAGCAGAGACAATGATTCGGCCCACGAGTGTGGGGGAGTGTTGAGAGACAATGATTCGGCCCACGAGTGTGGGGGAGTGTTGAAGGAAATTAAATAAATAGAAAAATTAAATAAATAGATTATTCACGACCCTCTATACAAGCTCGAGCTTTTAGACGAGACGGAATTCTCTCAAGAACCAATATTGATGTGTGGTGCAAACCTTTCGAGGCGAATCAGTGATTACCGGGGAATAGTGGCGGAACCGGGCATGATCGTTACAGTGGAGATCCGGCGGTAGTGGCGGCGAAGCCATACCTTCGAGATCCGACGTTTATGGAATGAACGGACACATCACTTCAAGAGAAAAGACAGTAAGTTCTTTCTCTGTTATAGATCCAATTGATACGGTGTTAATTTGGATTTTTAATTTAAATAAAAATTTATTATTAATAATAAAAGAAGAAAATAAAGAATAGAGAATTGGAAGGATGAGCGGATGAAATTGTTTTTTTTTCATTCTTGAATGGGCGTTGATCCAGGCTTCGTTGAAACGGTGCTGCCGGTTGCAAAGCGACAAAACGCTTTAGTGACAAAAAGTCAGAACTAAAATATGTTCCCAAGTTCAGATACGCTGGTTTCTTGAGGAAAAAGATAACTTAAATTAGACTCTTAAGACAAGAATGACCACCAAAGGTTATTGATATATACATGGGCCTAGTAACATAAGTTTGAGAGATTCAACCATATTCTATTTGAAGAAAAATATGCAGGTCATATTTTAAAGATTGGGTCGTGAATATTAAATTATGAGATTGGTTAATAAGCCAAATCTCACTTGGCCAAATTAATTGAATTTTGGACTGAATAAATATTAATGGAATAATTTATTTCATAAGGGTATTATAAATACAATTTTGTTATTGTGGATTCCTTGATTGTGGATATCAAATTAAGATTTGATTTAGGATAAGGATGATATACATTTATGCTTGATAGCATAAATTTTGCTTTGGATTTCAATCCAAATGGAAATTAACTCATATATAATTCATGAAAGAATTATTTAAGAGTTAAGGGGGGGGAGGAATGAAGACCCATTCGAATTTGGATTTAATCCAAAAGATGTGACTCATATAATTCGTTGAGGAATTATTTAAGAGATAGTGTGGCGATGAAGGCCCCACTTGAATTTGAAATTGTGTTGTTTTATCATCGTTGAAGATATAACCATGTTAGAAGCAATGATCAAAAAGATAAAGATCATGTTTGAGTATCTCCCAACAAATCAAATGCTAGCAAAAATTATACTGGAAGATAAAATCAAAAGGTCTTGTGGAGATATGGAACTATTACCAATTAAACAAGATGTCTTGATTGAAACCAACTCCATCTTAAGATACAAGTGAAAAATTGGCACCTTAACATTGAGTCAAAAAGGCAATTCAATATTAGACTCTGCGAAATGGAAACATGGATACATTTCAAAGTGCATAATCTGGAAATAGTAGGGGTGATACTATTTCGAAAGCTCTATATCTGACCTATGCACTTTTATTACCACAACAAGTTAAGGATGGATTTTGAATCCTTAATAGACTCATAGCTCCGTGGGATGTGTTGTGGACAATCTTGATGAGTCTACCTATGCAAGTAGAGAAGTGAGAGGCCGCTTGTTGGGAAATTTAGAGTTTTGATGAAAGTTCAAAAACACATGTAATAGGACCAGTCAGACCTGTTAGCTGACTGATGTTTATATTACCGTTTATAGAATACCAGTTGATAATCACTGTATATAACAACTGATGTAATAGATAGGTCACATATTGAGGGGGAACCTCAATATGTATAGGTCAGATCTGAAGACATGAAGAACAGCTGATATCCGACAGGCCAGAAGGCAAGAGAAGATCAGAAGATCAGATCGATCTGATCAAGTCAGATTACTCAGCTGAAGTCATGAAGCTCAAACTCAGAATACTTGAAGATCAGATGACTTCCAGAAGATCAGACCAGAAGACCTACATCAGCCGAGTCTGCTAGTTGAAGCTAAGTCAACCGGCACCAGAAGACTCCTTCAGGTAGACTGATCAGGTCAGCTCACCAGGTGAAAACTGATGTTTCACCAAATCATACGTCTATGATCTGAACAAGAAGAATGTCAACCTTAGTTGGAAGAACAACACTGAAAAGTGCATCTGTTAACCAATAAGAACGAGACACGTATGATCGGAGCCGGCAATTACGGGATTTGATGCTGCTTGTCTAACGGCTATAAAAGATACTATTCACGCTTTCGGCCATGCCATTTCAGAAGCATGTCACATCAAACCTGCAAGTCTACCAAATATAGCCTGAAATTCAAATTGCTCTCCAACGGCTCTTTGATTTCGAGGTCTATAAATATGGGATTACACTTCAGAGTGAAGACACGGAAACCCTGAAACAATCAAGAAGCTCAAGCTATAATCAGATTTCCGCACGAAGAACACGAACTTGAAGATTAATTTTTAAGTGTTCATCCCATAAGTTCTTAGCACAGAAATCTTTTCATCTAGCTGATAGGCTACTTAAACACTAGAAAATATTTCATAGTTGGAACCAAAACAATCTTATCCAAACCCAAAGTTAGGTTAAGTTGTTTAGCAAGATTTCAGACTAGGGTTTCTAGCTCTGATTTCTGGGATCGGTTGAGTGAGAACTCTTTAAATATCTGTTAGTGTACTGTGTTGGACTAACACAAAAAAACTAAGTCCAGTTGGTTTAGTTGGTGCCCCTTGTGATAGGGAAGAGTGGACGTAGGACTGGTTTGTCCGAACCACTATGAATCTTGTGTGCCTTTACCTGCTTTGATTAACTGCTTTACACAATCGCAATCTACTTATTCAAAGCTGCATACATATTCTAAGTTAAGATCAGCTAGCACCAAGCTTCTGATCTGATCAAGTTTGACACTTTAGTCAACTGGTTAAAAGACTGACTTTGGAATCTGATTTATTAAAATTGGTTTTTCACACGGGTAAAACTTAGCTTCCGCACAAATCAGTTAAACTGATAGATACCGAACTGATCTGGCTTCAGGCGATTAGTAAGTTAGATAGCAGTCCAAACTGATTCACTTGCACTCTGATCAGGCTAACTGCCATCACACCTGATCTGCACAAAAAGTTTTCAGAAGTCTATTCACCCCTCCCCTCTAGACTTCTGCCCTCACAAAACCCGTTCGGGACCTACAAGTGGTATAAGAGTAATTGTTCTACAGACTACTGGCTTTGAGTATCATCGATTCTTGAGGAAGAATCTTTGTGGTCAACTGAACAGATCTTGAAAAACCGTGTTAAAAATCATTCGTTTTTCCAAAATCACTCAGCATGGATAATACCTCTGGTATGTATCATGATCTGCCGAAGTTCTCAATTGATGAGTATGCAGATTGAGCTATTTATATGTGCAACCATCTTGGGTCGATTAGTAGCAGAATGATGGAAGTCATCGAAAGAGGACCCATCATCATATATTACGACAACCCTGCAGTTGGAGGAGATCCAGACTTTGCCCTGGGAAGTCTTGTGCGAAAAAGCCCAGCCTTGATGGATGCAGAGGAAAGGAAGCTGCATACTCTAGACACCATTGCCAGGCATATAATCATGAAGACAATGGATAAGGTCACCAAAGAAAAGATCAAATATCTCAAAACTGCGAAAGCAATGTGGGATACCCTAGCTAAGATATGCGAAGGAAACGATCAGATCAAAGACAGTCGTCTACAAGCCGAACTGGTGAAGTTCGAAAAACTGAAGATGCTGCCCAACGAAACCATCAACGAGCTCGATGGAAGGATTACTATGTCAGTGAATAAGCTGCGAGAACTTGGTAGAGAGATGTCAGACAAGGACATCAACTACAAGATCCTAAGATCTCTCACCAAGAAATGGGATATGAAAGTCACGGTAATCAAGGATTGCCAAGACATTTCAAAGATGAAGCCGAGTAGCTTGTTCTTAAATCTTAAAGCTCACGAGTTTGATTTAATTGAAAGAGGACAAGCAGATGAAGACGAGGTGCCCGCTGAAGCCTCAACGTCGAAATCAGTTGCGTTTAAAGCAACCAGCAGCAGGTCGAAGGCCAATGAACCTGTTGGAAACATCATAAGTCAGGCAGAACAGATCGCTCTGCTTACCAGGAAACTAGAAAAATCAAATATTCAACTTGGTAAGTATCGAAGATTCTATAAAGATTATCAACATAGCCGAGGGAGAGATAGGAGATCAGCCAACAGATCTCCAGAAAGAACCAGATCTGATGATCGAAGAGATCACAGAGGAGAAAAGAAAAGAGATAATCTGACTGATGAGAAAAGAGATAACAGATCTGATAGAAGGAGTTCAGACTACTATCAGAAAGGGAGGTCACCTGATAGATCCTACAGACGGAGTGACTCTCCTGGAAGGAAAGATTTCGTGGATCGAGGATCGTGCTTCAACTGTGAGAAGCCAGGTCACTACAGCGCAGACTGCCCAGACCTGACGCCAAAAGAAAGGGAAGAAAAGAGGAACAGAAGAGAGCAACGGTATAGGGACAGAAGAGCCATGGTTGCTGACACGTCTGGAATTGATGATTCCTATCTGCCCTCAGAGGATTCTGGATACTCCTCTGTGGAAGATTTCTGTCTGATAAGTAGTGCTGCTGACTTCTATGAGAATGAAGATCTGATATTCTCTTCAGATGACGATGAGATCTGCCTGATGGCCAAGGAGGACCAACCTGAGGTAACCTCCAAACCTTCTGCTTTGTCTGCTTTCACACCTGCTATTATTAGCACACCTGCTGGGGAGATTGACCTGCAGCTCTACTCTGAGCAATTGCTTGATGATCTCTCCAATGCAGTAGACACTTATGCTATAGTGGAAGCTGAGAATGACAAGCTAAGGATCGTAAATGATCAGCTTGTTAAAGAGAACGATCTCAGTAAAGCTACTGAACTTAAATCTGCTGAAACTGCTCAGAAGGCAACTGAGGAACTTAACATTCTGAAAGTTAAATCTTCTGATCAGGAGAAGCAGATCAAAGATCAGCTAGCAATTAACAAACAACAAGATGATGACTTCAAAATCCTTCAAGCTAAATTTGATGAGCTATTCCGACTGCATGAGAGTCTAAAATCTTCTGAGGATAGTTTGCGCAAGAAAATAGAGGTTTTTACAAAATCATCTAAAACTGTTCAAGATATGAACACCTATTTTCGAACAACGACTAACAGGAAGGGACTTGGGTATGAGAACCCTTCCACATCCTCAAAAGCCCAGGTTGATTCACCTCAAAAAGGTGTAATCAAACGAGTTTCTGATAAGGATACACCAAAAGCCAAACTTGTATCTAATAAGGGAAAAAGACCTGTTGAGCAGGTAAGGCAGGTGCCTAACCAGAAAGGGAACAAAAATGGACCCCAACTGGTAAAGCATCAGTCGAGGAATCAACAGAAGAACCCAGTTCTTCTGAAGAAACCTCAACCTGATCAACAGATCAGGTATCAGAAAAGACAACCTGTAAAAGGGAAGTCTAATCTGAGACCCAATCAAGGTCAGCTGCCGAATAAGCACGCTTTAGGTAAACTGCAAAAACCACATATGCCAAAAAGATATGAATCTTTTGATGGTAGAAGTCGTACTTACCCCTATAATCAAAAACCTAGGGCTGCTGCACCTGAACCACACTGGATGAAAAGAAGACAAACAGAAAAGATAAATCCCAAGTCTTCTAAGTCACCCAAGGTTCACACTAATAATCATACTAATCAGAAAGCATATAATGAGACGTATGATTATGTTGATAGGTATGGGAGACAAATCAGGCCTTCTGATCTAACTGATCTCAATAGAAGTGCTCTGTTTGTATGGATCCCCAAAACCAATCCTAACCCCTCAGGACCCTATCCAAAAGGGGTACCTAAAACCTGATTTGGGTGCAGGTTCGCGTGGGTCTGGCCAACAAAGGAGGTGTGCAAGCAACTATTTGGTACATCGATAGTGGATGCTCAAGGCACATGACTGGAAGCAAACATCTCCTCAGCTCTTACATAGAACAGAAAGGCCCGCGTGAACTCTTCGGTGATGATAACTTTGGTTATACCAAAGGATTCGGAACCTTAGAGAATGATGATGTACAAGTAACTGGAGTCTCGTATGTCGAAGGTCTAAAGCCCAACCTATTATCGGTTTCACAATTCTGCGACAACGGATTCAGTGTTGAGTTCTCGACTGATCAATGCATTATCAAAACTCGAGCCACTCAACAGATTTTGCTAACTGGTTCAAGGAAAGGGACGATCTACACAGCAGATTGGAACAGTTGCCCAAGAAATGTATGCCTGATTGTTAAGAGTTCCAAAAGTAGCGGTTGGCTCTGGCACAAAAGAATGAGTCATATGAACTTTAAAACTCTTAATAAGATAACAAGGATGTCTCTAGTGGAAGGTCTTCCAAATGAAGTATTTTCAAAGGATCAGACATGTGCTACATGTCAGAAGGGAAAACAGGTCAAAGCTTCATTCAAGGGAATTCCTGGACCGGCATCCAGCAGAGTACTGCAGCTGCTTCATATGGATCTATTTGGACCAGTTACACCAGTCAGTCTCAGCGGACGCAAATATACTCTGGTAATCGTGGATGACTATTCCAAGTTTACCTGGGTTATATTCTTACATAAGAAGAATGAGACGACAACGAAGATACCCGAGCTGCTAAAGAGATTACAAAATGAGAAAGGTGTCAGTGTAGTAAAAATCAGATCAGATAAAGGTACAGAATTTCTGAACTCTTTTATTACTGATTTTTGCTCTAAGTTTGGTATACAGCATGAGACATCAGCTGCAAGAACGCCACAACAGAATGGAGTAGCAGAACGAAGAAACAGAACACTCAAAGAAGCTGCTCGCACCATGTTGGCTGAATATGCAATACCAAGCCGTTTCTGGGCAGAAGCTATCAATACTGCATGCCACACTCAGAACAGATGTCTTCTGACAAAGGCTCACTACAAAACACCCTATGAACTGTGGAAGGCGTAAAACCTCGTGTTTCTTACTTCCATGTTTTTGGGTGTAAGTGTTTCATACACAACAATGGGAAGAGTCAGTTGAAGACTTTTGAGGCCAAGTCAGATGAGGGTATATTCTTAGGATATTCCTCATCTAGCAAGGCTTTCAGGGTTTACAACAAACGAACCCTAGTTGTGGAAGAAACACCCCATGTAGTCTTTGATGAAGCATCTTCTGAACAAGAAAAAACTGCCTCAGAACAAGATGTACCTGATCAACATGTACCTGATGCACAGAAAATGAATCAGCTGAGGATCAAAGAAAAAGAACCAGAAACCGTAACAGTATACATTCCAGATCCAGCTGATTCACCAGGTCAATCAGACCCTAAGGTACGATCAACTGTCGATGAAGAAGCTGGTACAGCTGAGATAGTATCAACTGAACCATCTGGTTCAGGGGGAACATCTGAAGTTCCCACGAACAGACATCAGCACATGATGAGTCCAACATCAGCTGAGACGTGTTCTTATCAAGTGGATCGTAACTCTGCACCACTCCCAATCCCTAGTAATGAACCACTATCAGAAATGGATGATGTTCTCCAAACAGACGCAAATCAGAACAGAAGGACCTGGATTACCAGTCATCCAACTGATCTGATTATCGGAGACCCATCTGATAGAGTTAAAACTAGACATCAGATTGGTGAAAGTGCCATGTACTGTTACTATTTGTCTATGAAGGAACCAACTACGGTAGAGGAAGCTCTACAAGACGCAAGCTGGATTCTAGCCATGCAGGAGGAGCTGGAACAGTTCGAGAGAAATCAAGTCTGGAAACTGGTGGACAGACCAACTCATCAAGACGTAATTGGCACAAAGTGGGTATTCAAGAACAAGAGAGATGAGAAAAATGTCATAACCAGGAATAAGGCAAGACTTGTTGCTAAGGGGTATTCACAATCAGAAGGAATTGATTATGATGAGACCTTTGCACCAGTTGCTCGCCTAGAAGCCATTCGGCTGTTTCTGGCATATGCTTCCCACAGAGGGTTCATCGTGTATCAGATGGATGTAAAGAGTGCATTCTTAAACGGGGTACTAGCTGAGGAAGTTTATGTCGAACAACCTCCAGGCTTTGAAAAGGGCAACCAGGTGTACCGTTTAAGGAAAGCTCTTTACGGACTGAAACAAGCTCCTCGAGCTTGGTATGATACACTCTCTCAGTTCTTGACTGACAGCGGGTTCACTAAAGGAACAGTGGACAAAACCTTATTCAGAATAGAAGATGGAGAAGATATTCTGATGGTTCAGATCTACGTGGATGACATCATCTTCGGATCTCCCAACAAGAAGCTATGTGAAAAGTTCAGCAAGTTGATGCAAGGGAAATTCGAAATGTCCATGATGTGTCAGATGAATTACTTTCTGGGACTTCAAGTCAAGCAGAGTTCAGAAGGGATATTCATCAGTCAAGCAAAATACACAAGGAATTTACTGGCAAAGTTCGGAGTTCAAAACTGCAAAGAAGCCAAAATTCCAATGATGACCTGATTCAAGATGGATCCAGACGAAGATGGTCAAAAAACGAATCAGAAGGAGTATAGAGCTCTCATTGGATCTCTACTATACCTGACTGCTAGCAGACCAGATATCACCTTTGCAGTAGGGGTATGTGCCAGATTTCAGGCAAACCCAATGCAAAGTCATCTGGAAGCAGCTAAGCGGATTCTTAAGTATCTGAAGGGGACAGTAAACCTTGGTTTATTTTACCCATCAGATGATAATCTAGAGCTTAGTGGGTATTCTGATTCTGATTATGGAGGTTGCAAAATTGACAGAAAGTCAACCTCAGGAACATGTCAGTTCCTAGGAAGTAAACTGATCTCGTGGTTTTCAAAGAAGCAGACATCAGTTGCGACATCTACTACTGAAGCAGAATATATGGCTGCAGGAAGCTGTTGCTCCCAACTGCTCTGGCTTAGTCAGCAGCTGAGGGATTATAACATTGTAGCTAAGAATGTACCTATATTCTGTGACAGTAATAGTGCCATCGCAATCACTCAAAATCCGGTTCTACATACAAGATGCAAACATGTGGATGTCAGGCACCATTTTATAAGAGATCATGTTGAAAAGAAGAATATCAGAATGAAAAAGATTCATACTGATATGCAGAAAGTTGATATTCTAACAAAGCCACTAGCTGAGATCAGATTCAGAGAATTATGCAATGAGCTAGGGCTTCTGGATCTTGGAGAAAAAGCACCTAAAATGCTTGATGGAATGATCTCCAGAACCAGCTGGTTAAGAGACTAACCAGGTTAAGAAAAATCAGTTGAGTTTGGTATCTCAACTGATCAGAAGATCAGTCAAGGAACTAATATGAGTAGGAAATGATCAGAGTTACGTATCGTCAAGTTAAATGAACTAATCAGATTCAAGGTTATCAGATTAAAGGGTTTATCAGATTGAAAGGAACTGATCAGATTAAAGGTTGTTCAGTTTAAAGGGTTATCTGATTAAACCAGTCTGATAATTTCATACTTTGTAAGTCGATTAAGCTGATATTCAACAAGCAAGGTTCAGAAGATTAAATCTTACATCGCATAAGAAAACAGAATTTACACAACAATGGAAAAATAGAAATTTTCATTAATAAAGACCCAAAGGCCAGATTTACATTACAAGTTACAAGTACAAAAGGACCCGGAGGTCAGTACATAAGCCTAAACCTAAACCCTTAGCCAAACCCTAGAAGGGGGGAAGAGAGAGAGATTTTAAGATCTGATGCTTCCATTTTCCCCCACTTAACAGGTATAAAGGCTTTGAAATAATTCTAAAAGCTACTCTCGGAGCGTCGGCGTGTGGAGCGAGAGAGAGCCTTGAAGGATTTCTTCTAAGCCAGGAACCCATAGACCTAAAATCAATGGGTTCTCCAGCTGTTAAATGGGACACAAGTGCCAAGAAGTGGTTCAAAGACCTTATGGGCACATGTGTCGCATGCAAAAATTGAGTTGATATACGAAGATCAGCAGTTGTCTGATCAAGATCGTATATCAAACTCATGTTCTATTTCAGACTAAGTCTGATGATGCTAATTCCGTCATTCTGATAGACACACAAGGTGCATACGGTTAGGAGAAGTGTCTTCTCATTTGCGATAGCAGGTCCGCCGCCTCGGTGGTAGAGAAGCTTAGCAATAATTGTATGTGTAATCTCTGATGACGACGAAAGCAACAATAAGGAACACAAAGGGTTGAGTTGAAAAGCTGAAATCATTGGAAAAAGGGGTAAAGGTTCACCAGAATATGTGATTTACAAAGAAGACAAGTATGGTGAATGGGTTATGTTGTGTAAAACATTGGTCCAATTTATAGAGGCCAAGCAAGGGTGCAACTGCAAATTTGATTTCTCAAAAGCCCTTAAGAGAAATTAGCACCACAAGGACAGCGTGTAGGAAACACGCGACTGATAATTGGATAAATTTGCGGTGATTTGACATATCGAAGTATCCAGACTACTGTTACAAATGTCAAATCGTGCCAACTTAGGGAATCGAGACGACTTTTACATACTTCAAGACTAAGTTTTGGCGGTAACACTTATCCAAACAATTGATTTGGTCTGAATAGAATCAGATTAGGTCAATTGAAATCTGATTACATAAGAGACTGATCAGATGAAGAAGATCAGTTGAGTATGACACCTCAAACAAATCAGATAAATCAGTCAAGAAGAAATCAGATATAACAGTTGAAGGGGGAACTTCAACTGATCAAGGAGGATCAGAAAAGAAAATCAGACACAAGTGAAAAGGACAGTTGGGAAAATTTATAAGGATTAGGTAGAAAACTAAGATCAACAAGTGGAAACAACATCAAGTGGTATTGACTGATTACAATATCAGTCAACCAGATACGCATTTCTGTTTCCTTGTTTACTGCTTACTTATATGTTTTTATCTGATAATACGTGCCTTTACTGTACACACTGCTTTTTGTGACGTATATCCTGCAAAATATTTAATGCGGACGCGGGGTATATGTATTAAATTCCATTAAATGTGTTTTTAAATCCAAAAAGGCAATCGTGCGTACATTTCCTAACCACACGATCAAAACTGATCAATCTGGATCGTTTAAACCTTTTCAAACGGTTGATCTTCTATTCTCGATTTTCCCTCCTACACCTTATATGTATAATCAAAACCCTACCAGAGTTTTCTTATTCTCAAAACTTCTTACAATTTACTCTCTGAAAACTCAAAATTACCTTTCTGCGATTCAAAGTGTTTGCTTGCGATCCAAACGTATTTTTTCCGCAAAACTGAATCTGGTAATTTCTGGATCTTTGATGATTCACTTTCCTAAAATCCATTGATCTTAAAGATTACATGAATATATGTTGTCCTGTGTTTTTGCCTATTTTCTGTATCCGCATGGTTCATCGATTATTAAGCCTGAGAATAGGTCTGATAATCAATATATGATATCTTTATGATTTTGCACAACCTTAATCGAGTCTATCTTATTGTAGATGGCCACTCACGGTATTGGAAAAATAATGTGCAACTATGCGGATCTAGCCACCAAAATCGTTGATGACAAATATGTAAAGTTTGGTGTCACAGGGGATCCAGAGTCAATGGAGGTGGAGCAAATTCTGAAGAAAGGAGGTCTAGAAAGATATTGTGCTGCTCACTGCGATCCAGTAATGCAGTATGAAGCACTAAAATTTATGAGGAATTTGACGGTGGATACGAGCAATCCCGGAGATGAACTGATCTCTTCAGTCAACGGAGAGGAGATCTGCCGACATAACTCGTCTGTTCAGCTTGCACAAAGGAAAAATCTCTCCTGCTCACTACAGGGAGAATGAAGATGAGCTGATCAGAAATGAACTCTTCAGAGAGGCCGACAAACACCAGACCGCAGGGTTTGTCAGGCCTATGTTAAAAAGGAAATACCGACTGTTGTTTGATATTTTGTCAAAAACAATCATGGGTATTTCGTTCAGCCCAGATGCTTTAACGTCTGTTAAACTGTATAGCATGGCTGCCATCATCGATGAAGCCAAGAATATCAATTGGCATGGTTTTCTGAAGGCGATTCTGCTCCAAGAACACGAAAAATTTGGAGTCAATGAATGTAGGCAAGTCTACCTAAAGAAACGAATCAGCAATCTGAACAAGGTAGCAGTCATTCTGAAGGATAAAATGCCAAATGTTGAATGGGATCAGAATGGACTGAAGTCCTACAAGGCCTTCCTAACAACCACATCAGCCATTTTTGGGCCATCTGATGATGATAAGCGACCCACCCCTCCAAAGGCTAAGAAAGGAAAGACCAAGGAGGCAGCTACTTCCGCAACTGAAACTCCCCAAAAGAAAAAGCGAAAACTGGTAAAGGCTCAGGAGAAGAGGTCGAAGAAGGAAAAATAGGCCACCATGTCTCTGTTTCTGGAAGATGAGTCAGATGAAGAAGGAGTGCCAGTCCAACCTGAAGTGCCACAGAAATCAGGCGAAAAATCAGACAAGCAGGCTTCTCAGGTTGAAATCTCGCCAGAGCATTCTGAGGGAAGGGCAAGAGACGAACGATCTCATTCTCCTCAATCTCAAGCTGATTCACCACTCCGACTTCTAGCTGGTGTGCATATCTCGTCTTCTCCTTCACCTTGCTCGCGAACCTAAAAGCACATCAGTTCGCGAACCAGAAAGATCAGTTATTGCGGAGCTAGAAGTACCTATTTCATCAACAGAACCTCTACAAGTTCAGCCAATCAGTCATCTTCCACCTACTCAAGCACAATCAGAACCCTCGTCATCTCATCAACCAGAATCTGGTCAATCTGAACAAATAATTCCTGAATCCAGATCATCCAAGACCATCACCGGGAAAATGGTCAGGATGCGAATTGAACGTGAGATTGATGAGCTGTATCCGGAGTTGGAAGCCCATCCTGTTATCCGAGAGGAAGTTATGGAAATCCTCACAGGGAAAGATCTTCGTAAAGAGCTTCTCAGACTTTATGATGATTATAGAACAGATCGGAGGTGCTGATGAATTTGCAGATTTTGATTTCGATATGAAGAAATCTGCTCAAGTAGGATCACCAGCTGAGCTGATAACTGCTGAATCAATTAAAGCTCTAATCCACAGAAAGCTGGGGATAACTGAACAAGCTGAACTGGAGGCTGCTGAAGAAACTCCAAAAGAAGATGAGCCAATGAAAGACGTGGGAGCTGCCGATGATAGTGGAACTGGTGCTGCAGTTCATGACCACCCACTGGAGGCACAAACAACTGAAACTGATCGGGTGACACAAAATATTCCTACTACACACATCACCGCTGATCAACTTCAGGAGATCAGATCGTGTCTGAAAGATCTCCTGAAAGAAAAAGTTGAGGGAGTGATAACTGATCAGAGGCAGATTGGCCTCAAAGAAATAACAGATCAACGGGAATTGGCTATTTCCCAGATTGAGGCAATCAAAGATCAGTTCTCCCAAACTGTGACCAACCTGTCTGCCGAGCTTATAAAATCAGTTGATGACTAGCTTATTCAGGTTGATCAACAACAAGTTTCTTTTCTGATGCTCACTGAAAAGCTAGAAATGACTGAAGAGAAACTTGAAAAACTAATTCTTACCCTCTCAACTGCCGTGGAATTTGTCAAGACTGAGCTGATCTCGAAGGTACAAAGTCTGACTGCTCAAGCTCAAGGTTTATCTGTTGAAGATCTCAACAGGGCGATATCAGTCAGCTTTGGTTCTCTGACCTCCCACCTCACTGCTCTTTTTGATCAAACCAAAAAGGGGGAAGGACAGATTGAGAAACCAACCGACTTCATCAGAACAACAGAAGATCTGATTCAGACAGTTGAAGCCCATGGCCAAAGACTAGACCATCTCGATCTTTTTGCTAATGAAGTTTAAGAAAAGATGGAAAAGTCAAAAGCGAGAAAGTTAGCTGCGGGTGCTGGGACATCACAACTTGTACCAGTCACTCAGACTAAGATAGTCACAAGAAGCACAGCTAGCCAAATTCAGGCCGATAAGGAACTGGCGGAGAAACTGTCCAAGGAGCAGATGACTGAAGAAGCCCGAAAGAGCGAAGAAGAAAAAAGAAGGGCAGAGAAATTGGCAGAGGCAGAAGATCTGAAGAAGAAATTCAGATCGAGGGCGAAGAAAGGAAAGGCTGGAAAATCTGTACCAGAACCTCAGCTGCCAGCAAGAGTTGATGAGATTATTCCAAAAACTACTGCACACGCTGAGAGGTTTGAGGAATGGAATAAGATCAGAAGTGAATGGCTTCTGGATGCTTTTGTTCTAGATCTTGTTCCACAAGAAGAATCTCCAGATGCTGAATTCCTCAACTGGCTGGAAAACAAATATCCAGATTTTCTGAAGTATCTGGAAAATGAGGCCAAGATAATCAATGTGAAAATATCTCGCCAAGAGTATGATCTGTTGGATTACTCGAAGAAGGCAGATGACTCATTTGACAGACTGGCATTTCAGAGGTTTTATTTTGACATCCTGAGCAAGGCGCGCATAACTGATCCTCAGCAGATCAATGATGTCAAATGGAAACTCTACCAGATTTTCAACATCCCTCAAGATCAAAGGGAAATGCCAGAAGGATACAAGCCTAAAGAGTGAAGAATCAGAAGACTTCTCAGGATCAGCTGAACTTCGAATTTCAAACTTTTCTGATGTAACATGTAATATCTAAATCTAATGAGAAAAGTTTACTTTCTGATCCTAAGACAAAATCTCATTGTCTTCTGATTATGTGCTCTTTACTGTTCTATATTTATCAACTGTGTTTGGTTTCTCAAGGTGTTTTGGTTTCATCAAAAAGGGGGAAATTGTTGGGAAATTTAGAGTTTTGATGAAAGTTCTAAAACACATGTAATAGGACCAGTCAGACCTGTTAGCTGACTTATGTTTATATTACCGTTTATAGAATACCAGTTGATAATCACTGTATAGAACAACTGATGTAATATATAGGTCACATATTGAGGGGGAACCTCAATATGTATAGGTCAGATCTGAAGACATGAAGAACAACTGATATCCGACAGGCCAGAAGGCAAGAGAAGATCAGAAGATCAGATTGATCTGATCAAGTCAGATTACTCAGCTGAAGTCATGAAGCTCAAACTCAGAATACTTGAAGATCAGATGACTTCCAGAAGATCAGACCAGAAGACCTACATCGGTAGAAATCCGCTAGTTGAAGCTAAGTCAACCCGCACCGAAGACTCCTTCAGTAGATCGATCGCCTCCGATCGATCGAAGTCACCACCGTGTGAAAATCGATGTTTCACCAAATCATACGCCTATGATCCGAACAAGAAGAATGTCAACCTTAGTTGGAAGAACAACACCGAAAAAGTGCATCTCGTTAACCAATAAGAACGAGACACGATGATCGAAGTCGGCAATTACGGATTTGATCTTTGCTTGTCTAATCTGGCTATAAAAGATACTATTCACGCTTTTCGCCATGCCGCTTCGTAAGATGTCACATCAAACCTCGCAAGTCTACTAAATATAGCCCGAATTCAAATTGCTCTCCAACGGCTCTTTGATTTCGAGGTCTATAAATATGGGATTACACTTCAGAGTGAAGACACGGAAACCCTGAAACGATCAAGAAGCTCAAGCTATAATCAGATTTCCGCACGAAGAACACGAACTTGAAGATTAATTTTTAAGTGTTCATCCCATAAGTTCTTAGCACATAAATCTTTTCATCTAGCTGATAGAGCAACTTAAACACTAGAAAAGATTTCATAGTTGGAACCAAAACAATCTTATCCAAACCCAAAGTTAGGTTAAGTTGTTTAGCAAGATTTCAGACTAGGGTTTCTAGCTCTGATTTCTGGGATCGGTTGAGTGAGAACTCTTTAAATATCTGTTGGTGTACTGTGTTGGACTAACACAAAAAAACTAAGTCCAGTTGGTTTAGTTGGTGCCCTTGTGATAGGGGGAAGAGTGGACGTAGGACTGGTTTGTCCGAACCACTATAAATCTTGTGTGCCTTTACCTACTTTGATTAACTGCTTTACACAATCGCACTCTACTTATTCAAAGCTGCATACATATTCTAAGTTAAGATCAGCTAGCACCAAGCTTCTGATCTGATCAAGTTTGACACTTTAGTCAATCGGTTAAAAGACCGACTTTGGAATCGATTTATTAAAACCGGTTTTCACACGGGTAAAACTTAGCTTCCGCACCAACTCGATTAAACCGGTAGATACCGAATCGATCCGCCTTGAGCGATTAGTAAGTTAGATATCGATCAAACCGATTCACTTGCACTCGATCAAAGTAATCGCCATCACACCAGATCTGCACAAAAAAATTTCAGAAGTCTATTCACCCCTCCCCTCTAGACTTCTGCCCTCACAAAACCCGTTCGGGACCTACACCGCTTCTTAGGGATTATATCGGTAAGATCCTAAAATACTTATGACCGGATGAGCACAAGACCCGATATGAATTGGTGCCGCCAAAATAAAGGAGCAAGAAATCATATCATTTAGAATATGATTCCCTAGTGTTTCATGTTCAACCATAAGTTAAAGGCTAAGTCCACTTCATGGCAATTCGTTGCGTAAAGCAAGTGTGTTTATTTTATTAATTTATTATATTCTTATTATATATTATATATGTAAACAGGGCCGATCCTAGAAATTTTAGGGTCTGAGTCGATTTTAAAATTCGGCCCCTCATAATCTTTATGTATAAAAGTTAAAAAAATTATACAAATTAACTGTATTTTACAATTTAAAAGTTGAATAATAATTTATGACATCTTAATATGAAATGAAGGATTTGCAAAGATTTTATTATGTGTATGCAATAGATTTCATCGTTTCACATTAACTGTTTGTCACTTTTAATAAATTTTTCTTTCAATAAAAATAAAAGAGAGAAGAGAAAGTTTATGAAGGAAAATGTATTTTCCATAATAAATTTATTTTTAGTGTAAAATAATAATTGAGAATTGCGAAAAATATAGCAAAAATGATACTCCTTTTTTGAAATAAAATTTATTTGGCTTAAATTTTATTTTAGATAAAGCATGGACTCAAAAATAAATTAATAATTTGTATAAGATGAGACTCGAACCCTAAACAAAATAAAATAAAATACTTGCTATTTCCACTAAGACATTTCACAATACATTACTAATTTTACAAATATAAATATATAATATTATATAAATATGCATATAGAATTTTGGGCCCCTAAAAATCGACAAAATTTTCGGGCCTGAGTCGGACGACTCGTCCGACTCAAAAGAAGCACCGCCGTGTATGTAAATAAGTGGGGGATTGTTGTATATATATGTATTTACATAATATAATAAGTCGAGAGAGCTCTTCGCGAAAGAGCATATTTTCAGTGAAGTTTCACCCCTTCAGGTTCAACGTAACTATTCGGTGAAGTTGCACATTTTGTTTAGTGAAAGTCGCAACCTTTTGGTTAACATGACTTTCCGGTAAGTTGTAACCTTTCGGTGCAACCTCTGAGTATCTATAAATACTCAGGAAGTGTGGAGAGTTGATAGTATCGAGAATTATACTTTCTCGAGATATCGAGAATTAGACTTTCTCGAGACATGGAGAAATCAATTTTCTCTAAACATTGAAAGTCGAGTCTCTCTATATATCGAGTCTTTATTTTGAGTTTTATATACATACTTGTGATTTCTGCTTCTGAAATTCGTTAGAGTGTAACTATCCAATTTCCGTGGAATATGTTTTGTATCCTGGAAGGTTAATTCCTTGCGAACCATTTACACCTGTGTGGGAGGAATTAATACCTTTAAAGATAACATCGTTTTTCGGTGTGCCTAACCTATCATTAACTACATTACTCGCACAAATATACAACAAAAGTATCATAACAATTTATCTTCACAAAAATATTACATTAACCATTAAGATGAAAATATGAAATTTGGAAATCAAACTTGCCAAATATAATTTCTTTGGAAAGAATAGGAATATGATTGACTATAACAAAGGGAAGCAAAAATATCATAATATTATAATGAGTTGCATCGCCACATAAGGGTGGACACAATATTTATGCCAACCGGTTGATTCTATATCATTACCGTTCTAGGTAATGAGACAAAAAATAGATATTTTTGTATATAATTATGAGTGACATGAGATGCAATTTATATATATTTGTAAGGGATTTATTTGAGAGGTTAATTTTATTTTTACCATTTATAAAATAAGAAAACTAAATAAGCACATACATTTATGAATTTTGAGTAATAAAAAATAAAAGACGCGGAGGAGTAATAATTATTCAAATAGGTCCTCGCCCACGAATGCCCGGACCAACAACCCAACCCAGACTATATAGCGGGCACTAGGGATGGCAAAGGGTCGGGGCAGGGCGGGTACCTAACTACCCAAGCCCGCCCCGCGCATATACCTAGCATGCCCCATGGCCCACTGTGGGTCAGAGTTTTAAGACCCAAGTCCGGCTGCGTGGGGCAGGTCCGGCCCGCCCTGCCCCATCTTTTTTTTTGACCCATCCTGTTACATTTTTTAAAATAAAGCTGAAATTCAATTTTTATCTATAAAAATATAATCACATTTAATACAATACAATAACATAATTCAAGCAAAAATGGATATAAATTAAATTATCAAATTCACCATAAGTTAACGAGAGGTCCACAAATTAGAAATCCACAATGAAATCAGAAATTACAAATCCACCAAATCATCAAATTCACCCCACTTTCATGTCCAAAGTTAACAAAAAAAGACTTTCACGAGCCAAAAGAAAACCGTGTGTGATAACCGATGAAATTGGGAATTAGGGTTAGGATGAAAGAAAAGAAAAAAGCGTGTGATAACCATGAAATATTATATATATTTTTATTATTATTACTATTATATTGTACATATAAATATATATTTATATAAAGAGTGCGGGGCGGGGCGGGGCGGGCCGGACCGAGTAATTACAATATTGGTACCCAAGCCCGACGACCTGCCCATCTTGGGCGGGCTCGACCGCCCAACCGGGGGCGAGGCGGTCGATTTTGGAGCTGGGCGTTTTGCCATCCCTAGCGGGCACATTGAAAAGAGGCACACACTTTTGAGATAAAAATATAATTCGATCCGTGCTAGTTTATAATCAGTTTCATACGAGTTTTTATCCATGGAAAATAGTCAATCAAGTCAATAAAGTATTTTGCTTTGAAGTCTTCAATCATTTAATTGCTGTTCCGCGTGACTTCGTGGGTTTACTTCGAATTAATTACAAACTTCTTAAATCTCATGAGTCTCTTTTGATCACATCCCTATCGCCACGCTAGTCTTGTTTCATCCACAATTGCCAAGCCAATTCCAACAGGTTTTTATTTTTTAAGACTAATTCCAACAGGTTAATAGTTATACTATTTAGTAAGTTAGGTTGTTTTTACTGTTAGGGAGGATGTTCGCCCCTCCTAAAGTAAAAAAAAAATCAATAAAACATTGACACATCATTTAGTTTCGCTCAGGGCGATATAGTTTCGTTATGAATAAATTAATCAATTTTCTAAATAAATATATATAAAATTACCTAAATATCCTAATAATACTTTTAAAAAATTTAAAATACATTTAAAATTCTCTTTACCTTAATATTAAATTAAAAAAATTATAATATTGCATAATATGATTTATGTGCAATTAGCCCAAATTAGGTTTTTTTTTAAATTTCTCGCTGGTCATCCCAACCCGTTGCGGATCCGGCAATTCCAGACTTCTTCATCACGATTTACCAGATTTTGCAGCGGCGCGGTTCTAGATTTCCTCCTTCTCTTCTCTTGTTCCTTTTCTTTCTTTCTCTTTTAAGGACAAAGTGCAAACATGGGTTTTGGTGCTCCAATTTGTTGTTAAAGTATTGAGCGGACCTGATGTGATTTGAGATTTCAATGTGAGGAGGATGTATTGATTGGTGTTGATATCACTTAAGTTGCTAAAATCTGTAATTGTGAACATATGATTTTTTGTTCGCGTTAGTACTAGTTTTTGGTCATGTATTAACACTCATTTGTTCATAGCTTAACACTCTTTTATTCATATTGTAACACATCAAGTTATTCTTTAATTTTAGAATTGGGATTTCTTTTCGCGCTTGTACTAATTATGTTCATGTGGTAACACGTTTTTCTTCATAGGGTAACACTTTTTTGTTC
This sequence comes from Stenogyne calaminthoides, assembly GCA_037126765.1. Taxonomy (NCBI): domain Eukaryota; kingdom Viridiplantae; phylum Streptophyta; class Magnoliopsida; order Lamiales; family Lamiaceae; genus Stenogyne; species Stenogyne calaminthoides. Next base: position 29,985,594 of record JBBCBC010000020.1, read on the forward strand.
ATGTAGTAACACTTATTTTTTTAGTAATATGTAACAATGTATACATGTCGTAATACTATGCGAATACTCATGTGTTACCATATGAACAACAATGTGTTAGCTTATGAACATTTATGTGTTACATTGTGTTTTAATATGTGTTACGTAAGATATGAAGTTATTTCAATATAACAATGTAGTAACACTTACATATAGATGTAGTAACACACAAAAACTTGACAAAAAAAAATTAAATATTATGTGCACAATAAGAATTGAACCTACGACCAAACAACTTAACAACAAATCTGAACCACTAGACTACAACACAATTTGATAAAATTATCCTTGCATGAATATGTAATAGGTAAATAACCAAACAACCCGCCCAACCCGCTCAGCCCACCCGAACCGCTCGACCTGACCGCCCCGTCACATGACCCACGAGTTTTTGTTTAATTTGCTTTAATTGTGATGTATTGCATATATACCACTATCGTGCAATATTTCACAAGAGTCCTACTCTTTTAATTAATGTTATTTACAATAAGTCTTTTTATAATTTTTATTTCTAAAAATATTTTATATAATAAAATATTAATAGAGATATATATGTAATTTTACAATTTATCTTTTTAATTATTTTAAATTTAAAAGATATTTTTGTAATTTTATAATTATTAATTTAATTTATTAGTAGGGTTATCCAGTGCAAAAAATTATTTTATTTAATTATTTTATTTAATTTAATTAAAAAGATATTAAATGCAATTCTAAGAATTAAATGGTAAAATGAGTCTGGATTACAATTTACAGCAGGATTACATGACAAAACCGAAAATCAAAATATCCGATTAACCAAAGTGGAATGATTTATTTCAATTTTAATTTTATTATCTGAATTAGGGACGGGTCTAGGAATTTTTTTATTTATGAAACAAACTGCCTACACATTTGTAATTTCCGTAGACAAACGAATTACCTACAAAAATAATTTCTTAGGCAATTTACATATTCGTAGACAATTATAATTGTAGTTTAAAATGACCTACAAACAAATTTATCTATGAATTACATTTCCGTAGGTAAATTTACCTATGAATGAAAAGTGTTTGCTTGCGATCCAAACGTATTTTTTCCGCAAAACTGAATCTGGTAATTTCTGGATCTTTGATGATTCACTTTCCTAAAATCCATTGATCTTAAAGATTACATGAATATATGTTGTCCTGTGTTTTTGCCTATTTTCTGTATCCGCATGGTTCATCGATTATTAAGCCTGAGAATAGGTCTGATAATCAATATATGATATCTTTATGATTATGCACAACCTTAATCGAGTCTATCTTATTGTAGATGGCCACTCACGGTATTGGAAAAATAATGTGCAACTATGCGGATCTAGCCACCAAAATCGTTGATGACAAATATGTAAAGTTTGGTGTCACACGGGATCCAGAGTTAATGGAGGTGGAGCAAATTCTGAAGAAAGGAGGTCTAGAAAGATATTGTGCTGCTCACTGCGATCCAGTAATGCAGTATGAAGCACTAGAATTTCTGAGGAATTTGACGGTGGATACGAGCAATCCCGGAGATGAACTGATCTCTTCAGTCAACGGAGAGGAGATCAGACTCTCAAATGCCGACATAACTCGTCTGTTCAGCTTGCACAAAGTAAAAATCTCTCCTGCTCACTACAGGGAGAATGAAGATGAGCTGATCAGAAATGAACTCTTCAGAGAGGCCGACAAACACCAGACCGCAGGGTTTGTCAGGCCTATGTTAAAAAGGAAATACCGACTGTTGTTTGATATTTTGTCAAAAACAATCATGGGTATTTCGTTCAGCCCAGATGCTTTAACGTCTGTTAAACTGTATAGCATGGCTGCCATCATCGATGAAGCCAAGAATATCAATTGGCATGGTTTTCTGAAGGCGATTCTGCTCCAAGAACACAAAAAATTTGGAGTCAATGAATGTAGGCAAGTCTACCTAAAGAAACGAATCAGCAATCTGAACAAGGTAGCAGTCATTCTGAATGATAAAATGCCAAATGTTGAATGGGATCAGAATGGACTGAAGTCCTACAAGGCCTTCCTAACAACCACATCAGCCATTTTTGGGCCATCTGATGATGATAAGCGACCCACCCCTCCAAAGGCTAAGAAAGGAAAGACCAAGGAGGCAGCTACTTCCGCAACTGAAACTCCCCAAAAGAAAAAGCGAAAACTGGTAAAGGCTCAGGAGAAGAGGCCGAAGAAGGCAAAACAGGTCACCATGACTCTGTTTCTGGAAGATGAGTCAGATGAAGAAGGAGTGTCAGTCCAACCTGAAGTGCCACATAAATCAGGCGAAAAATCAGACAAGCAGGCTTCTCAGGTTGAAAGCTCGCCAGAGCATTCTGAGGGAAGGGCAAGAGACGAACGATCTCATTCTCCTCAATCTCGAGCTGATTCACCACTCCGACTTCTAGCTGGTGTGCATATCTCGTCTTCTCCTTCACCTGCTCGCGAACCTGAAAGCACATCAGTTCACGAACCAGAAAGATCAGTTATTGCGGAGCTAGACGTACCTATTTCATCAACAGAACCTCTACCAGTTCAGCCAATCAGTCAGCTTCCACCTACTCAAGCACAGTCAGAACCCTCGTCATCTCATCAACCAGAATCTGGTCAATCTGAACAAATAATTCCTGAATCCAGATCATCCAAGACCATCACCGGGAAAATGGTCAGGATGCGAATTGAACGTGAGATTGATGAGCTGTATCCGGAGTTGGAAGCCCATCCTGTTATCCGAGAGGAAGTTATGGAGATCCTCACCTGGATAGATCTTCGTTTAAAGAGCTTCTCAGACTTTATGATGATTATAGAACAGATGGGAGGTGCTGATGAATTTGCAGATTTTGATTTCGATATGAAGAAATCTGCTCAAGTAGGATCACCAGCTGAGCTGATAACTGCTGAATCAATTAACTGGAGGCTGCTGAAGAAACTCCAAAAGAAGATGAGCCAATGAAGGACGTGGGAGCTGCCGATGATAGTGGAACTGGTGCTGCAGTTCATGACCACCCACTGGAGGCACAAACAACTGAAACTGATCGGGTGACACAAAACATTCCTACTACACACATCACCACTGATCAACTTCAGGAGATCGGATCGTGTCTGAAAGATCTCCTGAAAATATAAGTTGAGGGAGTGATAACTGATCAGAGGCAGATTGGCCTCAAAGAAATAACAGATCAACGGGAATTGGCTATTTCCCAGATTGAGGCAATCAAAGATCAGTTCTCCCAAACTGTGACCAACCTGTCTGCCGAGCTTATAAAATCAGTAGATGACAAGCTTATTCAGGTTGATCAACAACAAGTTTCTTTTCTGATGCTCACTGAAAAGCTAGAAATGACTAAAGAGAAACTTGAAAAACTAATTCTTACCCTCTCAACTGCCGTGGAATCTGTCAAGACTGAGCTGATCTCGAAGGTTCAAAGTCTGACTGCTCAAGCTCAAGGTTTATCTGTTGAAGATCTCAACAGGGCGATATCAGTCAGCTTTGGTTCTCTGACCTCCCACCTCACTGCTCTTTTTGATCAAACCAAAAAGGGGGAAGGACAGATTGAGAAACCAACCGACTTCATCAGAACAACAGAAGATCTGATTCAGACAGTTGAAGCCCATGGCCAAAGACTAGACCATCTCGATCTTTTTGCTAATGAAGTTTCATAAAAGATGGAAAAGTCAAAAGCGAGAAAATTAGCTGCGGGTGCTGGGACATCACAACTTGTACCAGTCACTCAGACTAAGATAGTCACAAGAAGCACAGCTAGCCAAATTCAGGCCGATAAGGAACTGGCGGAGAAACTGTCCAAGGAGCAGATGGCTGAAGAAGCCCGAAAGAGCGAAGAAGAAAGAAGGGCAGAGAAATTGGCAGAGGCAGAAGATCTGAAGAAGAAATTCAGATCGAGGGCGAAGAAAGGAAAGGCTGGAAAATCATGCGGAACCTCACCGCCAAAGAAGAGTTGATGAGATTATTCCAAAAACTACTGCACACGCTGAGAGGTTTGAGGAATGGAATAAGATCAGAAGTGAATGGCTTCTGGATGCTTTTGTTCTAGATCTTGTTCCACAAGAAGAATCTCCAGATGCTGAATTCCTCAACTGGCTGGAAAACAAATATCCAGATTTTCTGAAGTATCTGGAAAATGAGGCCAAGATGATCAATGTAAAAATATCTCGCCAAGAGTATGATCTGTTGGATTACTCGAAGAAGGCAGATGACTCATTTGACAGACTGGCATTTCAGAGGTTTTATTTTGACATCCTGAGCAAGGCGCGCATAACTGATCCTCAGCAGATCAATGATGTCAAATGGAAACTCTACCAGATTTTCAACATCCCTCAAGATCAAAGGAAATGCCGTAAGGATACAAGCCTAAAGAGTGAAGAATCAGAAGACTTCTCAGGATCAGCTGAACTTCGAATTTCAAACTTTTCTGATGTAACATGTAATATCTAAATCTAATGAGAAAAGTTTACTTTCTGATCCTAAGACAAAATCTCATTGTCTTCTGATTATGTGCTCTTTACTGTTCTATATTTATCAACTGTGTTTGGTTTCTCAAGGTGTTTTGGTTTCATCAAAAAGGGGGAAATTGTTGGGAAATTTAGAGTTTTGATGAAAGTTCTAAAACACATGTAATAGGACCAGTCAGACCTGTTAGCTGACTTATGTTTATATTACCGTTTATAGAATACCAGTTGATAATCACTGTATAGAACAACTGATGTAATATATAGGTCACATATTGAGGGGGAACCTCAATATGTATAGGTCAGATCTGAAGACATGAAGAACAACTGATATCCGACAGGCCAGAAGGCAAGAGAAGATCAGAAGATCAGATCGATCTGATCAAGTCAGATTACTCAGCTGAAGTCATGAAGCTCAAACTCAGAATACTTGAAGATCAGATGACTTCCAGAAGATCAGACCAGAAGACCTACATCAGCCGAGTCTGCTAGTTGAAGCTAAGTCAACCGGCACCAGAAGACTCCTTCAGGTAGACTGATCAGTTCTGACTGATCAGGTCAGCTCACCAGGTGAAAACTGATGTTTCACCAAATCATACGTCTATGATCTGAACAAGAAGAATGTCAACCTTAGTTGGAAGAACAACACTGAAAAGTGCATCTGTTAACTAATAAGAACGAGACACGTATGATCGGAGTCGGCAATTACGGGATTTGATGCTGCTTGTCTAACGGCTATAAAAGATACTATTCACGCTTTCGGCCATGCCGTTTCAGAAGCATGTCACATCAAACCTGCAAGTCTACCAAATATAGCCTGAAATTCAAATTGCTCTCCAACGGCTCTTTGATTTCGAGGTCTATAAATATGGGATTACACTTCAGAGTGAAGACACGGAAACCCTGAAACGATCAAGAAGCTCAAGCTATAATCAGATTTCCGCACGAAGAACACGAACTTGAAGATTAATTTTTAAGTGTTCATCCCATAAGTTCTTAGCACATAAATCTTTTCATCTAGCTGATAGACAACTTAAACACTAGAAAAGATTTCATAGTTGGAACCAAAACAATCTTATCCAAACCCAAAGTTAGGTTAAGTTGTTTAGCAAGATTTCAGACTAGGGTTTCTAGCTCTGATTTCTGGGATCGGTTGAGTGAGAACTCTTTAAATATCTGTTGGTGTACTGTGTTGGACTAACACAAAAAAACTAAGTCCAGTTGGTTTAGTTGGTGCCCCTTGTGATAGGGAAGAGTGGACGTAGGACTGGTTTGTCCGAACCACTATAAATCTTGTGTGCCTTTACCTGCTTTGATTAACTGCTTTACACAATCGCACTCTACTTATTCAAAGCTGCATACATATTCTAAGTTAAGATCAGCTAGCACCAAGCTTTTGATCTGATCAAGTTTGACACTTTAGTCAACTGGTTAAAAGACTGACTTTGGAATCTGATTTATTAAAACTGGTTTTTCACACGGGTAAAACTTAGCTTCCGCACAACTCAGTTAAACTGGTAGATACCGAACTGATCTGCCTTCAGGCGATTAGTAAGTTAGATATCAGTCCAAACTGATTCACTTGCACTCTGATCAGGCTAACTGCCATCACACCTGATCTGCACAAAAAGTTTTCAGAAGTCTATTCACCCCTCCCCTCTAGACTTCTGCCCTCACAAAACCCGTTCGGGACCTACACCGCTTCTTAGGGATTATATCGGTAAGATCCTAAAATACTTGCGAGACCAGATGAGCACAAGACCCGATATGAATGGTGCTGCCAAAATAAAGGAGCAAGAAATCATATGCGACGAGAATATGATTCCCTAGTGTTTCATGTTCAACCATAAGTTAAAGGCTAAGTCCACTTCATGGCAATTCGTTGCGTAAAGCAAGTGTGTTTATTTTATTAATTTATTATATTCTTATTATATATTATATATGTAAACAGGGCCGATCCTAGAAATTTTAGGGTCTGAGTCGATTTTAAAATTCGGCCCCTCATAATCTTTATGTATAAAAGTTAAAAAAATTATACAAATTAACTGTATTTTACAATTTAAAAGTTGAATAATAATTTATGACATCTTAATATGAAATGAAGGATTTGCAAAGATTTTATTATGTGTATGCAATAGATTTCATCGTTTCACATTAACTGTTTGTCACTTTTAATAAATTTTTCTTTCAATAAAAATAAAAGAGAGAAGAGAAAGTTTATGAAGGAAAATGTATTTTCCATAATAAATTTATTTTTAGTGTAAAATAATAATTGAGAATTGCGAAAAATATAGCAAAAATGATACTCCTTTTTTGAAATAAAATTTATTTGGCTTAAATTTTATTTTAGATAAAGCATGGACTCAAAAATAAATTAATAATTTGTATAAGATGAGACTCGAACCCTAAACAAAATAAAATAAAATACTTGCTATTTCCACTAAGACATTTCACAATACATTACTAATTTTACAAATATAAATATATAATATTATATAAATATGCATATAGAATTTTGGGCCCCTAAAAATCGACAAAATTTTCGGGCCTGAGTCGGACGACTCGTCCGACTCAAAAGAAGCACCGCCGTGTATGTAAATAAGTGGGGGATTGTTGTATATATATGTATTTACATAATATAATAAGTCGAGAGAGCTCTTCGCGAAAGAGCATATTTTCAGTGAAGTTTCACCCCTTCAGGTTCAACGTAACTATTCGGTGAAGTTGCACATTTTGTTTAGTGAAAGTCGCAACCTTTTGGTTAACATGACTTTCCGGTAAGTTGTAACCTTTCGGTTGAACCTCCGAGTATCTATAAATACTCAGGAAGTGTGGAGAGTTGATAGTATCGAGAATTATACTTTCTCGAGATATCGAGAATTAGACTTTCTCGAGACATGGAGAAATCAATTTTCTCTAAACATTGAAAGTCGAGTCTCTCTATATATCGAGTCTTTATTTTGAGTTTTATATACATACTTGTGATTTACATACAAATTAGTTAGAGTGTAACTATCCAATTTCCGTGGAATATGTTTTGTATCCCGAAGGTTAATTCCTTTATAACCATTTACACTGTGGGAGGAATTAATACCTTTAAAGATAACATCGTTTTTCGGTGTGCCTAACCTATCATTAACTACATTACTCGCACAAATATACAACAAAAGTATCATAACAATTTATCTTCACAAAAATATTACATTAACCATTAAGATGAAAATATGAAATTTGGAAATCAAACTTGCCAAATATAATTTCTTTGGAAAGAATAGGAATAGGATTGACTATAACAAAGGGAAGCAAAAATATCATAATATTATAATGAGTTGCATCGCCACATAAGGGTGGACACAATATTTATGCCAACCGGTTGATTCTATATCATTACCGTTCTAGGTAATGAGACAAAAAATAGATATTTTTGTATATAATTATGAGTGACATGAGATGCAATTTATATATATTTGTAAGGGATTTATTTGAGAGGTTAATTTTATTTTTACCATTTATAAAATAAGAAAACTAAATAAGCACATACATTTATGAATTTTGAGTAATAAAAAATAAGACGGAGGGAGTAATAATTATTCAGCCGGTCCTCGGCCCACGAATGCCCAGACCCTCAACAACCCAACAGTACCATAGCGGCGGGCACTAGGGATGGCAAAGGGTCGGGGCAGGGCGGGTACCTAACTACCCAAGCCCGCCCCGCGCATATACCCAGCCTGCCCCATGGCCCACTGTGGGTCAGAGTTTTAAGACCCAAGTCCGGCCTGCGTGGGGCAGGTCCGGCCCGCCCTGCCCCATTTTTGACCCATCCTGTTACATTTTTTAAAATAAAGCTGAAATTCAATTTTTATCTATAAAAATATAATCACATTTAATACAATACAATAACATAATTCAAGCAAAAATGGATATAAATTAAATTATCAAATTCACCATAAGTTAACGAGAGGTCCACAAATTAGAAATCCACAATGAAATCAGAAATTACAAATCCACCAAATCATCAAATTCACCCCACTTTCATGTCCAAAGTTAACAAAAAAGACTTTCACGAGCCAAAAGAAAACCGTGTGATAACTGATGAAATTGGGAATTAGGGTTAGGATGAAAGAAAAGAAAACTGTGTGATAACTGATGAAATATTATATATATTTTTATTATTATTACTATTATATTGTACATATAAATATATATTTATATAAAGAGTGCGGGGCGGGGCGGGGCGGGCCGGACCGAGTAATTACAATATTGGTACCCAAGCCCGACACTGCCCATCTTGCTGGCCGGGCTCGACCTGCCCAACCCAAGGCGAAGGCGAGGCAGTCGATTTTGGAGTCAAGGCGTTTTATCCATCCCTAGCGGGCACATTGAAAAGAGGCACACACTTTTGAGATAAAAATATAATTCGATCTGTGCTAGTTTATAATCAGTTTCATACGAGTTTTTATCCATGGAAAATAGTCAATCAAGTCAATAAAGTATTTTGCTTTGAAGTCTTCAATCATTTAATTGCTGTTCCGCGTGACTTCGTGGGTTTACTTCGAATTAATTACAAACTTCTTAAATCTCATGAGTCTCTTTTGATCACATCCCTATCGCCACGCTAGTCTTGTTTCATCCACAATTGCCAAGCCAATTCCAACAGGTTTTTTTTTTAAGACTAATTCCAACAGGTTAATAGTTATACTATTTAGTAAGTTAGGTTGTTTTTTTTCTTGTTAGGGAGGATGTTCGCCCCCTAAAGTAAAAAAAAAATAAAAAACATTGACACATCATTTAGTTTATTTCAGTATATATAGTTTAGATTATGAATAAATTAATCAATTTTCTAAATAAATATATATAAAATTACCTAAATATCCTAATAATACTTTTAAAAAATTTAAAATACATTTAAAATTCTCTTTACCTTAATATTAAATTAAAAAAATTATAATATTGCATAATATGATTTATGTGCAATTAGCCCAAATTAGGTTTTTTTATTAAATTTCTCGCTGGTCATCCCAACCCGTTGCGGATCCGGCAATTCCAGACTTCTTCATCACGATTTACAGTTTTTGCAATGGGCGCGTTCTAGATTTCCTCCTTCTCTTCTCTTGTTCCTTTTCTTTCTTTCTCTTTTAAGGACAAAGTGCAAACATGGGTTTTGGTGCTCCAATTTGTTGTTAAAGTATTGAGCGGACCTGATGTGATTTGAGATTTCAATGTGAGGAGGATGTATTGATTGGTGTTGATATCACTTAAGTTGCTAAAATCTGTAATTGTGAACATATGATTTTTTGTTCGCGTTAGTACTAGTTTTTGGTCATGTATTAACAATCATTTGTTCATAGCTTAACACTCTTTTATTCATATTGTAACACATCAAGTTATTCTTTAATTTTAGAATTGGGATTTCTTTTCGCGCTTGTACTAATTATGTTCATGTGGTAACACGTTTTTCTTCATAGGGTAACACTTTTTTGTTCATGTAGTAACACTTATTTTTTTAGTAATATGTAACAATGTATACATGTCGTAATACTATGCGAATACTCATGTGTTACCATATGAACAACAATGTGTTACCTTATGAACATTTATGTGTTACATTGTGTTTTAATATGTGTTACGTAAGATATGAAGTTATTTCAATATAACAATGTAGTAACACTTACATATAGATGTAGTAACACACAAAAACTTGACAAAAAAAATTAAATATTATGTGCACAATAAGAATTGAACCTACGACCAAACAGCTTAACAAAAAACCTGAACCACTAGACTACAACACAATTTGATAAAATTATCCTTGCATGAATATGTAATAGGTAAATAACCAAACAACCCCGCCTAACCCGCCAAATTTCAATTCAACCGCCGACCTGACCGCCTGTCCACATGACCCACGAGTTTTTGTTTAATTTGCTTTAATTGTGATGTATTGCATATATACCACTATCGTGCAATATTTCACAAGAGTCCTACTCTTTTAATTAATGTTATTTACAATAAGTCTTTTTATAATTTTTATTTCTAAAAATATTTTATATAATAAAATATTAATAGAGATATATATGTAATTTTACAATTTATCTTTTTAATTATTTTAAATTTAAAAGATATTTTTGTAATTTTATAATTATTAATTTAATTTATTAGTAGGGCTATCCAGTGCAAAAAATTATTTTATTTAATTATTTTATTTAATTTAATTAAAAAGATATTAAATGCAATTCTAAGAATTAAATGGTAAAATGAGTCCGGATTACAATTTACAGCAGGATTACATGACAAAACCGAAAATCAAAATATCCGATTAACCAAAGTGGAATGATTTATTTCAATTTTAATTTTATTATCTGAATTAGGGACAGGTCTAGGAATTTTTTTATTTATGAAACAAACTGCCTACACATTTGTAAAATCCGTAGACAAACGAATTACCTACAAAAATAATTTCTTAGGCAATTTACATTTTCGTAGGCAATTATACTTGTAGTTTAAAATGACCTACAAACAAATTTATCTGTGAATTACATTTCCGTAGGTAAATTTACCTATGAATGAAAATGTCTATATGATTGAAAAAATTTGTAGGCAAGTAGTAGACAATAAGACTATTTAAGGACGAAATTATATTTGTTGCAATTTTCGTAGGCATGTTGAAAAATTTTATAGGCAATTCTCTATTTTCTTGTAGTGAAGTTGCATCTTTCAGTATAATAAGTAGCACGATTTTAAAATGCATTATGAGTGCACGGCGTACCTGGATGCACATGAGACACGCTGAATATATAAATAATATAAGTATGATTTGTGTTATGAAAAAAGAAATAGATATCTTAACATTTAGAGTAACTATCTTGTGAAATTTGTTTATGGTGAAATTGATTATTTTTTACACTCGCTTTCCTGTTAAACTTATTCATAGTATGAAACTCATATCATTATACTTATAGAGTAATGCCACTACTCTTATAAATTAGTACATATAGCATTTAATACTATAATCTCAGTTTATAAATGTAATTATGGTATCAATTGATAAGTATATAGTGATATTAATTTGTAAGTATATAAACAAGTTTCACCGAAGACTTACTCTATTTTTTTAATTGTAATCCCCTATTTCACGGAACAATTTACTTGTTTTTACAAAACAATATTACTTTTTTTTTCTGCGAAATAATATTAATTTTTTATATTAATATGAAACTGATGCATGTGATATTGTTCAACAAAAACAAATACTACTCTCTCCGTCCCATTCTTAAGTGAACTATTATTGTTCATAAGGATTTATGGAAATAGTGATAAAGGGATAAAATGTTGGGGTAAAAAGAGTTGTTTATTAGTATTTTATGTGATAAAGTGATGGGTAGTTGGGGGTATAAAAAGTTGTTTATTAATATTTTATGTGATAAAGTGAACATGTCCATTTTAGAAAAGATTCTCTTAAGATTGAGACAAAAAAAATAGAAAGAGTTCTCTTAAGATTAGGACGGAGGGAATATTATTTAGTGAAAACCACTAATACTGGTCAAGTAATTAATATTATTTAGTGAAAATTGAGAATATTGTTCAATAAAAATAGTTAATTACTACTGTTTAGTAAAAATAATTAATACTATCTAATATAACAAGTTTAATTTACAGAATATTTACCTAGTAATTATATATTATATATACATGATTCTAATATAACAAGTTTAATTTACAGAATATTTTACCTAGTATTTATATATTATATATACATGATACGAATTTATTATTTCATAACCAATATCAAAAGTCCTACGAATTTAGTTATATTTTGTTTAATAAAGAAATTGAAAAAGAAAATGCCGGACATCGCGACATGTCAACAGGTGATGGTCCCAGTCCATTTAAGAATCTTAAATTACTGAACAAGACTTTTGTTCTACTGTTGTAGATTGAATTGGTACGTATAATTGGTCAAATTAATCTCACATCACATATTAATTAATTATATTAGGACTTTAGGGAGTCACCGATTACGTACAATACTTGGGTATATCGTGCATTTGTCAAGAATCGTTATATTTATTTCTTTTATATAATGGTAGTACATTTCCATGTTTTAGAGTATAACAATTTGGTTTTAAAGAAGAAAAAAAAGAGTGAAATGGCTAATTCTGCCAACATGATCATGTCTATAATTATAGTAATAGTTATTATGCAATTACCAAATTCATGCATTAATGCTCAATCGTACCGCAACGTATCTCTTGGTGCATCCATAGTTGCAGACAGTAGAAATATGATCCCTTGGTTATCGCCGTCCGGCGAGTTTGCTTTTGGATTCCGGCAGGTTTCTCCGGGAGGTTACTTGCTGGCCATATGGTTCGATAAAATAACCGAAAAGACCATAGTTTGGTCTGCAAACCGCGACGATCTGGCCCCACAACGATCGATAATCCAACTCCTTTCTGATGGAAGATTGCAGTTGAACGATCCACGAGGCCAGGAAATTTGGGCTACGAATCAGGGCAGATTAGGCGTGGCCTATGCTGCCATGCTTGATACAGGTGACCTTTTATATGGATTTAAACCAAAATTGTTCCATAACTTTGCACCTTTATTGAAATGATCCCATAATTATTAACTTTTTTTAATTTAGTCTCATATGTATTCAATTTGATCTAATTTAGTCCCAAACCATCGGAGGTCGCTCAAAATTATCCAAAACGATATCGTTTTGGACACGTGTCTTACATATTCCGGTCAAAATTGGTGGCGCGTGTAGGACACGCGCCCAAAACGACATTGTTTTGGGCAATTTTAAGCGACCTCCGGCGATTTGGGACTAAATTGAATCAAATTGAATACATGTGAGACTAAATTGAAAAAGTTAAAAATTATTGAGCTATTTCAATAAATATGCAAAGTTATGAGACTATACATATGTACATATATTTATAGCTAGTTGAATTTTTTATTTAGTCTACTTTTTCTCAGTTTAGTAAAACGTGGTCAAATTTATGTTTAAATTTAAACCAAAAATGTCCATGTCTGAATCATATCGTAACTTAATTCACAAAAATCACTTGTTTAATTAAGGCAAATTTTTGTACGAAGTATTTTATGGATCCGGTCAGAATGAGAAGCACATAAAACAGAGCTAAAAATTCGCGGATTTTGTGCGGGTCGAATCGGATCGAGTGTATATTTTCTAAAGTTTGGTGCAAAGGCAAAATAGCAAACCTCGCTCCGAGATATGTGTTACTCCTTCCGTCTCATACTTGTTTACCACTTTCTTTTCGACACGCATTTTAATGTGGGAGTTGTTTATTAATATTTAAAGGGATAAAGTGAGTTTTAATTGAGGGTATTATAGTCTTTTCTACTTTATTATTAAAGTAGATGACTTTTTGTGGGTAAAACTGTAAAAATAAACCTGAGATGTAATTTGAAAATGTTGGGAGGGGATAGTGAAAAAAGTAGTAGGTACTTTATTACCTACTACGGAAAGGGGTAAACAAGTATGAGACGAACCGTTTAGAAAAATTAGTAAACAAATATGAGACGGAGGGAGTACTATAATGACAAACATGTGTTACCGTGAGTACTTGTATGCGTTACTGTCGGAATGAAACATGACCCATGGGTCAAAAAGAGAAGCGCATAAAGAAAGAGGGAATAATTTGTGGACCATGTGCGGGTCGAACTGAGTCAAACATTTTTTTTCTATAAATTTCGCATAAAGGCAAAACAACATAATTCACTCTAAGGTCTGTGTTACAATAAAGACAACCATGTGTTATTGTAAGTGCAAAACGACACCCTCTATTTTCATCCGCTTTCCCCTCTGTTTTTTATCTATTGACATATGACCAAGTGTCTTAATTAAAAACCCAAACCACCATATTACACCATTGAATTAGTAAAAATATCTTCCTTTTTTTTTTTGCTATGTTCACATAGTAACACATATTTTTCTTTATAGTAACACATTTTTATCTTTATAATAATACAAGTTGGGAGCGAGTTTATCTGTTTTGTCTTTGCGCATATTTTTAGGAAATATTCGTTGGACCCGATTCGACTTGTGCAGGATTTGAGAATTTTTAGCTCTTGTTAGTGCAAATTCACTATGAAATATTTGATAGGAAAGTCCCCTTTTAGTTAATATCATGTCCATTTATTTAACTAATTAATTCAGAGCACTAAACTTTAAATTAAACACACACATGTTTTAGATTTTGTTTTCTTAATTAATTTTGCAAGTAGATTTACTAATGTCCATGTAATATATTTTTTTAATCACTCCATTTTTACTTGCATTAGTTTATATTGAAAAATAAAACACTAATATGTTTCTTTTGAAAATGATTTAATTTTATTGTGCGAATTATAGTTGATCCTTTCAACAAATATTGGATCCGCCTCTGCAGGTAACTTCGTGCTAGCTACAAATACTTCCATCACGTGGGAGAGCTTTGACGAACCAACAGATACACTATTACCGTCTCAGATACTGAATCCGGGATATAGTTTAACTTCCAGCTTCTCCGAGGGAAACTATAGCAAAGGAAGATTCAAGCTGTCGATGCAAGTTGATGGAAATCTCGTTCTTTACACTAGAAACTTTCCTGTAGATGAAACCATTTTTGCTTATTGGTCGACTGGGACTATCGGCTCGGTTGGCTTGATCTTCAATCAATCTGGAGACATCTATGTTGCTGGGAACAACGAAAGTAGTATACTCAGTAATCTGTCCCCCAATGGAGTTTCAACGAGTCAATTTTACCAGAGATTGACTTTGGAATATGATGGAGTGTTGAGGCTTTACGTGCATCCCAAGTTTTCAAATTATACAGGTGGCAGGGCAATGATTTGGTCTGTTGATTCCTTTAACCCGACAGATATATGTGACAAGATTGTTCAAATATCAAGGACTGGTAGCAATGGTCAACAATATATTAGAGGAGGTGCTTGTGGTTTCAATGCTCTTTGCTCATTGCGATCGCGTGATCAGAGACCAGAATGTAGTTGCCCAGATGGCTACTCCCTGATTGACCCGAATGACCCCATCGGTGGATGCAAAAAGAATTTTGTTCCTCAGAGGTGTGATAAAGATTCCAAGGGGGAAAGTGATCTTTTTGGCTTCTACGATATTCCTAACACGGACTGGCCTTATTCTGATTATGCTACTTATGGTCTGCCCACTGAAGCTGATTGTCTACAGGCTTGCCTTGTTGATTGTTATTGTGATGTTGTTGTTTATACGACCCAACTTTGCGTCATGAAGAATGTCCCTCTTTCCAATGGTAGGCTAGGGAAGAGCCTAGGGTTGAAGGCCTTCGTTAAGAAAAGGATAAAAAATGGGACAATGGAGGGTACTTGTGATGACATTTCTTTAAGTAAGAGTAATCAGTCTGGTCTCATCATAGTAGGGTCAGTTCTATTGGGTAGTTCAACATTTCTCAACTTGATTCTTCTTGCATCTGTATTTTTGCTTGTTTATCATTTCAAGGGAAGAAAAACAAAAAAGATTAGAGCATTTCAAGGGGTGTGCATTCCAAGCTTTAGTTTTGAAGAGTTAGAAAAAGCTACAAGTGGATTCAAGGAAAAACTGGGAACTGGTGCTTGCTCCACTGTGTACAGAGGGGTTCTGGACGAGAAAGTTGTTGCAGTTAAGAAGCTGGATAAGATAGCCGAAGCAGCAGAGCTAGAATTCAAAGCTGAAGTTATCTCAATCAGCAAGACTAATCACAAAAATTTGGTGCAGTTGCTCGGTTATTGCGACGAAGGAGAAAACAAGGTTCTAGTATATGAATTTATGAGCAATGGTTCTTTGGCGGACTTGTTATTTGGAAGCTCACCAAAGCCCAACTGGTATATAAGATTACAGATTGCATTTGCTACAGCCAGAGGCCTCTGCTATTTGCACGAAGATTGTAGCTCTCAAATCATACACTGTGACATAAAGCCCCATAATGTACTTTTAGATGATAATCATACGCCAAAAATATCTGATTTTGGGTTGGCCAAGCTTCTGAGGCCGGATCAGACTGGGACCACAACAGGGATAAGGGGAACAAGAGGATATGTGGCTCCAGAATGGTTCAGAAACATGGCTATAACACCCAAGGTGGATGTTTACAGTTTTGGGATCATGTTGTTGGAGTTATTATGTTGCAGAAGGAATTATGAAGCAGATTTTGTTGGGGAAGAAGAAGAAGAGGCGATTCTTGCAGATTGGGCTTATGATTGTTATAAAGAAGGGAGATTGGATACAATGGTGGCCCACGATGAGGAGGCGAAGAATGATATCAAACTATTTGAGAAATTGGTTATGGTTGCAATGTGGTGCATACAGGAAGATCCAACTTTGAGGCCTCAAATGAAGAGGGTGATGCACATGCTTGAAGGATCAATTCAAGTCCCTCCTCCTCCTAATCCTGCATCATTTATCAATTGATCTTTTTATTCTTTAAGTTTTAATTTTTTATTTCTATGTTGTATGCAAGGTTTTAACTTTTAAGTGTAATAAGGAATGATAGTTGAGGAATTCGGGTCGGTTTAATTGATTCGGGTCCGACCCAGTTGTTTAATTAATAATTTTTTTACTTAGATCCGACCCGGCCCAGAAACCCGCCCCGAACCGACCCGGATAATAAATGGTGTAAATATAAATGAAAAATAAAATAAGAAATTACACATGTGACACCCTAAAAATAAATGAAAATACAAATTAATTGCCACGTGTACTGTTCACCGGTTGACCAACCGGTTTGACCGGTTTTTGGGGCAAAAATAAAAAAAAGTTGAAACATACAGGGGGTATATCATAATGTGGTAATTGATGGGCCAATTTCAAATCGGCCCAAAGTTATTGGGCTACAAAAAATTTAATCCCTTAATATTAATTGAACTATAATATTAAATCAAACTGAATATCATCGAGTATTATGTCCTTACAATAGATTGTCTCTAGGACACTAACACTAACATGATATTCATCTGTCAAGCAAAGTACACTAGGAATCTGTTGGCTAAGTTTGGAATTCAGAACAGTAAGGTATCCAAAATTCCTATGATGACTGGATTCAAGATGGATCCAGATGAAAATGGTCAGAAAACTAATCAGAAAGAATATAGGGCTCTCATTGGATCATTACTATATCTAACTGCTAGCAGACCAGATATAACCTTTGCAGTAGGTGTATGTGCCAGATTTCAGGTAAATCCGATGCAAAGCCACCTGGAAGCAGCTAAGCAAATTCTTAAGTATCTGAAGGGGACAGTAAACCTTGGTTTATTCTACCTATCAGATGATAATCTAGAGCTTAGTGAGTATTCTGATTCTGATTATGGAGGTTGCAGAATAGACAGAAAGTCAACCTCGGGAACATGTCAGTTCTTAGGAAGCAAACTGATCTCTTGGTTTTCAAAGAAACAGACATCTGTTGCCACATCTACTACTGAAGTAGAATACATGGCCACAGGAAGCTGTTGTTCCCAACTCCTCTGGCTTAGTCAGCAGCTAAGGGATTATAACATTGTAGCTACGAACGTGCCCATATTCTGTGACAGTAATAGTGATATTGCAATCACTCAGAATCCAGTTCTACATACAAGATGCAAGCACGTGGACGTCAGACATCACTTCATAAGAGATCATGTAGAAAAGAAGAATATCAGAATGGAAAAGATCCATACTGATAAGCAGAGAGCTGATATTTTAACCAAGCTATGCAATGAGCTGGGACTTCTGGACTTAGGAGAAAGTACACCAGAAATCTTTGGAGGACTGGTCTCCAAGACCAGTTAGTTAAGAAACTGATCAGAAAAGAAGGATCAATTGAGAAATGGAACCTCGACTGATCAGGGAGGATCAGTCAGAAACTGATCAGAAAAGGGATAACAGTTGAAGGGGGAACTTCAACTGATCAGATAGGATCAGAAGAAACCTGATCAGAAAAATGGAATATTGTTGGGAAAATCGTCAAGGATTAGGCAGAAATTAAGATCAACAGAAATCAGTCAGACCTGAACAAACTTCATGTGGTATTGACTGATTACAACATCAGTCAATCAGATACGCATTTCTGTTTCTTTGTCTTTCTGTTTATTCATATCAATTATCTGATCTTATTTTCTTTTATTGTACACATATTTTTTTGACGCACGCCCTGCAAAGCATTTAATGCGGACGTGGGGAATATATATTAATTGCTATTTATTGCGTTTTTAAATCCAAAAAGCTATCGTGTCCGAAATCCCTATCCGCACAATTTCTTTTTAAAATAAACCGCCTAATCTCGACCGCCCATAACCCATCTTGATTAGACTCTTCAGTTTCCAATCTCGATTTTCTAAAAGGCACTTTCCCTCCAATTCTATATATAGACATGGTCACACACTTTGAAACCCTTCTAGCCCTAAACTTTCCGAACACACTTAACAAAATTTCTGCATACTACTCTGCATTTTTGCGAACCATTCAAACTCGATTACTCCTTCTTCGCAAATCTCTGGTAATTGCGTGTGCTTTAGAATATGTCTACTAAAATGTTTTTGTGTATTCACTAATCATTGTCAAAATAATAGACTTGCTGCAAATATTATTTGAATCTATGTGTGCATATCTTATGCTTGTTGCTTCATTTTTTTTACACTATACTCTGTGAGTTTATATGCGTATGCACAATATAGATTGATCTATGTGTTATTTAGTGTTTTATCTACATTATTGCGTTATGTCAAAATAGATCTAATACTTCATAAATTTGCAGAAATGGCAGCCCATGGTTCTGGGAAAGTTATCTGTGATTATCCATCCCTTACAAATCAAATTGTCGAAGACAAGTATGTGGTATTCAATACTACAAGGGATCCCGAATCCAGAGAAATATTAGATCTCCTTCGAACCTGTAAATTGGAGAAGTACTGCTCTGCTCGTGCCAATCCAGTGATGCAGTTTGAAGCTCTGGAATTTCTACACAAGTTGCGGGTCAAATCTAATAATTAGCTTGAGTCGACGGTGAATGGTGAAACCTTCGATATCACGGATGCTGATCTGATCCAATTTTTTGGACTTCCTAAGAGAAAGATTTTACCAGTTCTGTATTGCGAACACGAAGAACCTCAAATAAGAGATCAACTCTTCCGGGAAGCAGATAAATCTCATACTTCAAATTTCACCAAGCCTACGCTTAAGCGCAAATACAGACTGCTCTTTGACATTGTCTCCAAAACAATAATGAGAATTTCTTTCAGCCCAGACGGTTTAACACACGCCAAGTTGCACTGCATGGCTGTTATTATTGATAATGCTCCAAATATCAACTGGTTGGGGTATCTAAAGGCAATTCTTGTGCAAGAGAAGGATAAATTTCAGGAAGAGAATCGGGTGATTATCATGACCAAAAGAATCAGCAATTTAAATAAAGTTGCCGTCATTCTGAGGGATAAGTTTCCTAGGGCCGATTGCAGGCCAGATTGAGAGCATACAAAGCCTTTCTCACTGATACGTCCAAAATCTATGGCCCACCTGATGATGACATGACCAAAATGGAGAGAAAGAAGAGAGTTGTGAAAGAACAGGGAGAACCTGAGGCCGATCAACCTAAGAAGAGGAGAACGCTAACAAAGGATCTGGCGAAGAGGCCGAAAAGAATGAAACAAGTGTTGGGATTATACTGAAAAGTATGCTTTTTACTTTGTATAATCGAAACTGAATTTTCAGACTTATTTACTGAAATAAATTGTTTATCACTGATGCTTTAAATATGATTGAATGTTATATATATTTATCGCATAATCTGCTTCAATAATTAAGACGTGTTACATCAGTAGTTAATTTAGTGATACCCGATCACGTAAGATTAAATTAATCCCTTGTAACTAAAAAGTACGCCATTCACGACCTAGATGGAAATGAACAACCATCGCGAAAGGTTGAGGTGTAAGGCTCGGTTGGTTTGTCTTGACCAAGAGATTACACTAGTGCATGACCGATCGATGTTTGAATAGGACCTCATGGAGGATAAATTCTTGAGGCCCAACAAGGAAGAATTAGACCTCGGTGGTTCGTTGTTTCTTAACCTTCGTCCCTTAAATAGGATCACGTGGGATCGGAACTATTGCTTTGACTTATCATGGGTAGCGAATCGGAGAGATTCAATACTTTTTATCTTGGGCAATATTATTGGTCACATGTGATTGCTAAGATTTAATCTGAAGAATCGTGTGCAAGTACGCTTGCTTGATTTGCCCCTTGGGAGGTTCATAAGTTTTATCATACCAAATCTTGCAAGTGGAATTAGTTTCCCAGTATGGATAATAATGTTGAACCGTTCCTCGATTAAGGACAAAAGATATTAATTAACGGAAAGCTATTTCAAAGGCTTGAATTAATTAATGAGCTAGATAATCTTAAACACGGGAAATAATGACCGGGAGCCATATTGACTGTAATATGAGTTAAGATGGATAGTGCAATATTAATTATGTAGTGAGATTAATTAATATTTATGGGCTTGAATTATATTGTGGCTCAATATTAGATATTCAAGATCCATTAGAAGGTCCAATCTTAATTCTCCTAAAGGCCACCTGAGTAGCCCAACAAATAGTCCAATAACTGAAAAAGGTGATTAAAATAAAATAAATATTGTTGCTTAATTTTTTCCTCTAATTTTTAAATTTATGGATAAAAGAGGAGAAAAAGATTTTCTTTGAATTTTGTTATGGAATGAAGATATGTATTCTTGGAATACAAGATTATCTCATTAAATTCAAGAAATCTCCCACTTGGTTATCTATATGGAATTTTCGAAAATTTTGAGAATAATGGGCAAGAAAGATTTTCTTGATTTTCTTGAAAAGATATTATGGAAGATATGTATTTCTTGAAATACAAGAATATCTCATAAATTCAAGAAGATCCAAATCTTGGATTCTTGCAAGGCATTATTTTCAAAATTACCATAAATAAATAGAAAGGTGGGATTTTGTTAAATATTATAATTATGGGAAAAAGAATATAAGAGATATATTCAAGATTTCTTGGTGATCAAGAAAAGTCTTTTCCCACATTGATTTTGGACCCAAAATTTCGACCACCTCCCTCTTATAAATAGGGGATGATTAGTTCATTCCCAAGTACAATTCCATGTGCTGGAAATATTAGCAAATCCACAAAGGTGGTGCAACAAAGTTTATTTTTCCTTTTGTTAATTGTTCGACGAGTATCCTTCCACCGGATTGTCGAGCAAGGGCTAAGGGAATACTTGGGAAGTCCTTTTGGTTAGTCCGTCCGACCGAAGTCACTGCCATCCCGAGAGGTACGCTCACGTAAACCCGTAGATTCCGCATGCGTAGGTTTTACGTGGCTTTTTATATGCATGATATGTTGTTGCAATTATTATTTGAATTAATATATGATTAATTCATGCTAGTAATAATTAATGAATTAAATTTTTATTTAAATATTCACCCCGAATAGATCTGTGCAACTCATTCCCCAACAACTGGTATCATAGCCACTGTTTCGGGCTTTGAATTTTTTAAATTGTAATTTAATTCGTGGACATTAAATTAGAAATTGGATAGTAGAACTGTTAGATCTGTTTTGCAGGTATCCAATTGTCATGGGTTTTAATGTTTTATTTTGCATCCATATAAACTGTGGTTTTTTAATTCGATGCGTTCGGATTTGTTTTGCCTCGTGAGAAAATCCACGAGTAGACTAGGATTTGTTTGATTTGATCAATGTAATAGACTAGTCTAGATCTAGGTTTATTTATTTTTTGTAAATAAATTATAACCGGATCGAGAACGAAGAGACGAAGAATTAAAGGATGAAATCCGAAACCAGCGTAGGTGGCGCGGCGCTGGCTACGCACGCATATAGGCGGCGCAGGCCAGACGATGCCGAGCGCCTTGAGAAAAGAAAGGTGTATGACGCTGCGCTTCCAAGCCGAAAGGATACATGATGGTGCGGGCGCCGATACGCTGTGGCGCCGCAGAGGTCGCGGGCGAGGCGGAGGCGGGCGAAGGCGGCTGCCGCCGCCGAGAACTGCCGACGCCCGACGCCGCCGAGGCGCGTTGAGGCAATCTTGTGGGCGTGACTCGCCGGACGGTGCCGAGTCTGCCGAGAACAGCCCCAGTTAAGTGGCTTGGCCGGATGCTTGCATCATATCCCTATTGCGAAATGCGTGGCGGGGTTCGAGACAAGTATTTTTTTCAAGACGAACGAGTGGGAGAAATTCGAGACGTGTTTCTTCAAGATCAAGCCAAGAAATATCAAACCATGACAATTGGATAATTTGTGCCCAATATGTTTATTTTTCTGTTTTGCTTGATTTATTTTGCGTTATCTTATGCTTTATTTAATTTGTTTAAATGTGTTTGCATGAGGGTTGCCAAATGGAAAAATCTCAACTTCAAAATTACTAAGTATGTTTAAATAATTAATTGACAATTTTATTCCGGATAATAAAATTGAATTAATTTTGACCTCCATGATTTATTTATTTGTGAATTCTTTTGGAGAAATTCCCCCAACGGGACGGTCAAAAGATAGGTTTCACATGAATGAATTCCAAACGGATGATTGTGGATTATTACTAGTGGCGACGATGACCCTCCCAACGAGGCTCGATCAAAGCGAAATAGTAATCCTGTATTTAATCATGGTTATTACTTAGGTATAAAATTGATATGCATATACTTCTCCGAAGTCCCTGTCAATTTTATATTGGTCAAGTGGGAGCCAACTATTAATCTGGATATTAAAGGTTTGTAACTGTTCTTGTTTGTAACATGCTTGAATGTGTTTAAATAATGACCCACCCAACGTGGCTTATTTAAACTGTTTTGAGATGTTGGCTGATGCATGTTCATATTTTTTTTTTTGAGATTTTAATATGATGCATGTGATCAAACCTTGTGATATTTTTTGTGCTTATGCATATTATTATTTATTTCAGTTCATCATGTCGCAACCTTTTAATCCACTGTTATATACACTCAAAGAACACCAATTATCTGGAGAAAACTATAATGTTTGGAAACGAAATATGATGCATGTCCTACCTGCACTTTTTGATGTACCCAAACCACGTAAGCCTACTGATGAATCAACTGATGCGGCAAGACATGAGTATAATATTTGGGAGCAGGCCAATGAACCCATGAAACGTGTAATCTTGACTTCACTGTCTGATGATTTGAAACACGTTCATGAAGGTGTTGAGTCCGCTGCGGAAATTATGCAAAGTCTTGAAGAAATGTTTTCAACAAAAGACCGCATGATCGATCAGTTTAAAAACGACGATGTGGCTAGGCTGAAAATGGCTGAGGGAACACCTGTAAGGGAGCATGTTCTCAGAGTCAAACACCATTTTCTGAAACTGGCTTATCTCGGAACTAAGTATTGTGATGAGGCCCAAATCGAATTTCTGTTGCTTACTCTGCCAAGGAGCTTCGATGAATTTTACTGTGGTTTTGTGATGAGTGATCACATGTTTACCATGGATAATCTACAAGAAGCCTTGGAGAAAGTGGAGAAGCATTTAGGAAAGAAAGACGAAGCATTGGTGACCAAAAGTCTTTTCTCGAGATCTAGGCCAATGGAAGGCAAGTCTCAAGAAAAGGAAAATGGTCAGAACCAAAGCAAACTCATCATTAAGAAAAGTGAGAAAAAGACGGTTAGCTGGTTGGGTGTCAAGAAAGAACCAAAAGGAATATGTTTCAATTGCGGGGAGAAAGGACATTGGAGGTCAGCCTGTTCCAATCCCAAAAGGAAAGGAAAGAAAGGTAATCCTCACTCACTAGTTGTTGAAACTTGTTTAGCGGCGTATGCCTCCCATTTATGGGTGGTGGATACGGGATCCACTGATCATGTTTGTTTCACGTTACAGGGGTTCAAACGGACCCAACAACTAGGTGGAAGTGAGATCCTCATCACACTGGGCGATGCTACTAGAGTGGCAGCTGAAGCAGTGGGAGAAGTGCACCTGTCTTTTGAAGACAGAGTTTTAATTTTAAGAGATGTTCTGTACGTTCCGAGTTTTAGAAAGAATTTGATTTCAATTTCTAAACTTTTTCATGATGGATATTCAGTTACTTTTAATAATGTTGTTACCATTTTTCTTTTGATAAATTTATCTGTCATGGAACGTTGTTGAATGATCTCTATACAATTAACTGTGCACACCACTCACTAAATGTATCCTATAACACATCAACTATTTCCGAGAAAAGAAAAACGTTCATCAGACGTGAACGAGACACTTCTTTGGCATCTAAGATTGGGTCATATAAATCCAAAGAGGATCCAAAGGTTGGTGAGAGACGGTTCACTAGGGCTTCTCCAAGTTGTACCGAATCCAACCTGCGAATCATGTTTGGAGAGTAATATGACCGAGAGGGCATTTGGAGCCAAGGGGAATAGGGCCAAAGAAATGTTAGAGATCGTTCACACAGATGTATGTAGTCCAATGTCAACCAAAGCAAGAGGAGGTTATGAGTAAATTTTATTGATGATTACTCAAGGTACATTTTCCTTATGAAGCATGAATATGAGCCCTTTGAGAAATTCTAAGAATTTAAGGCTCAAACAGAGAATCATATGGAAAAACGTATCAAGTCTC
The DNA here is from genome assembly GCA_037126765.1 of Stenogyne calaminthoides. NCBI lineage: Eukaryota > Viridiplantae > Streptophyta > Magnoliopsida > Lamiales > Lamiaceae > Stenogyne > Stenogyne calaminthoides. The sequence goes on from JBBCBC010000020.1 coordinate 30,010,732, forward strand.
TACGATCTGATCTTGGAGACGAATACCTCAGCGATGTGTTTTTTAACTACTCATCTGATGAAGGATTGTATCCCAGCTCACTGCACCCGGAACCCTTCAACAAAACGGGGTTGCAGAGCGAAGTAACATAATTCTTTTGGAAATGGTTAGATCAATGATGAGTTATGAGGATCTTCCCGAGTCGTTCTGGGGTCATACCTTGGAAAACAGTGACTTACATTCTGAACTTGGTGCTATCCAAATCGGTTCCCAAAACTCCCAAAGAATTGTGGACCGGGCGCTAGCCTAGTATAAGACACATGAGAACTTTGGGGTGTCCGGCCTACGTGTTGGACAAGGAAACCGGTAAATTGGATCCTCGATCAGGATTAAGGCTGTTTGTAGGATAACCAAAAGTACACCATTCACGACCTAGATGGAAATGAACAATCCATCGTGAAAGGTTGAAGTGTAACGCTCAGATTGACTTGTCTTGACCAAGAGATTACACTAGTGCATGTCTAGTGCACTGAAGAGGACCTACATGAGGACAAATTCTTCAGAACTGAACTAGGAAGAATTAGACCTCAATGGTTCGTTATTTCTTAATCTTCGTCCCTTAAATAGGATCGCGTGTGGTTAGTAATCATTGCTTTGACTTATTACGGGTAGAGAATCAACGAGATTCAATACTTTATATCTTGGACAATATTATTGGTCACATGCGTTGCTAAGATTTAATAAGGAGAATCGTGTGCAAGTACGCTTGTTTGATTTGCCCCCTTGGGAGGTTCATAAGTTTTATCATACCAAATCTTGCAAGTGGAACTAGTTTCCGGTATGAATAATAATGTTGAACTGTTCCTTTACCAAGGATAAAAGATATTAATTAATGGAAAGCTATTTCAGTAGCTTGAATTAATTAATGGGCTAGATAATCTTAAACATGGGAAATAATAACCGGGAGCCATATTGACTATAATATGGGTTAAGATGGATAGTGCAATATTAATTATGTAGTGGGATTAATTAATATTTATGGGCTTGAATAATATTGTGGCTCAATATTGATAATTCAAGATCCATTGGAAGGTCCAATCTTAATTCTCCTAAAGGCCCCCCAAGTAGCCCAACATAAAGTCCAATAACTGAAAAAGGTGTTTAAAAATAAAATAAATATTTGTTGCTATTTTTTCCTTATTTTTCGAAAATCATAAATAAAAGAGGGAGAAAGATTTTCTTTGAATTTTGTTATGGAATGAAAATCTCCCACTTGGTTATTTTTGGTGAGATTTTCTAAAGTTTTGAAAGAATAAGTGAAAGAAAGATTTTCTTGATTTTCTTGAAAATATATTATGGAAGATATGTATTTCTTGGAATACAAGAATATCTCATAAATTCAAGAAGATCCAAATCTTGGTATCTTGATCCTTATTTTTTCGAAAATTCCCATAACAAGAGGAGTTGGGATTTTTATGGAATATTTTAATTATGGAGAAAAGAATATAGGAGATATATTCAAGTTTTCTTGGAGATCAAGAAAAAGATTTTCTTCCCCCTATTCCATGCCAAAAAATCGTCCAACACCCCTCTATAAATAGGGGATGAATGTTTCATTCCCAGTACAATTCCATGTGCTGGAAAAATTAGTAAATCCACAAAGGTGGTGCAACAAATTTTTTTATTTTCCCTTTTGTTAATTGTTCGCGAGCTTCCTTCCACCGGATTGACGAGCAAGGACTAGGGAATACTTGGGAAGGCTTTTTGGTGTGTTCTTATCGACGAGACCATTGCCACTCCAAAAGGTTAGTTCACGTAAACCCGTAGCAATTCCGCATGCGTAGGATTTATGTGAACTGTTTATATGCATGATTTGTTGTTGAATTATTATTTGAATTAATATAGGATTAATTTATGCTAGTAATAATTGTTAGAATTAAATTTGTATTTAAATATTCATCCCGAATAGATCCAGGCAATTCATTCCCCAACAATTGGTATCAGAGCCTCAGTTTCGGGCTCTGATCTTTAAATTGTAATTTAATTCGTTTTCATTAAATTTGAAATTGGATAGTAGAATTGCTAGATCTTTTTTGCAAGTATCCAATTGTCATGGAATTTAATGTGTTTATTTATGCATGCATATAAATTGTTGTTTTTTTTTAATTTGATTCGTTCGAATTCGTTTTGCCTCGTGAGAAAATCCACGAGTAGATTAGAATTTGTTTGATTTGATCAATGTAATAGACTAGTCTAGATCTAGGTTTATTTATTTTTGTAAAATAAATTGTAACCGGATCGGAAACGGAGGCGAGACGAAGAATTAAAAAGATCCGGATCCGGAATCGGCGTAGCGTGCGTCGCCGCGTAAACGTGCCAAAGGAGGCATGAGGCACGCGACGCGGGACAATGGGCGTGGTGTGGGGTTAGGTACCGCGAAAGCGACTGGCCGGATCGGGGTCGGCGCAGATGACGATCAGCGCTGATCGTCGTGGGCGTCTGGATGGGGTGGACACGAAGCGAGGGCGGCAGCCGGACGGATCGGCATGGGCGAAGGCCCAGCATGCGCGACGCCGCCGAGATCCGCCCGAAGGTTACTCGCCGACGTCATCGGCCGGGCGGCGTCTGCCGGCGCTTTGGCGTGTCTTGCCACCGGACACCACTCGACACGGCCGGGGGAGTGCTAGGCGGGCACTCCGACCCGCGAGCTGGTCGATGATGTGGCTTGACAAGGTGTTTTTTTAAGACGGTCAAGTGGGAGCTTTTCGAGACGAATGATGAAGGCTATGAAGACGATTTCTCAAGATCAAGACATGACAAAAATTAACCATGACAATTGGATATATGTGCCCAATATGTTTAATTTTTTGTTTTGATGTTATGCATTGTTTTATGCTTATTTAAATTGTGTTTAAATTTGCGATGCATGAGAAGATGTTTTGAAAAATCTCACTTCCAAAAATTACTAAGTATGCTTAAACAATTAATTCACAATTTTATGAATAATAAAATTGAATTAATTTTGACCTCCATGATTTGTTTATTTGTGAATTCTTTTGGAGAAATTCCCCCCACGGGACGGTCAAAAGATAGCTTTCACATGAATAAATTCCAAATGGATGATTGTGGATTATTACTAGTGGCGACGATGACCCTCCCCACGAGGCTCGTTCTAAGCGAAATAATAATTCTGTATTTAATCATGGTTATTACTTAGGTATAAAATTGATATGCATATACTTCCCCGAAGTCCCTGTCAATTTTATATTGGTCAAGTGGGAGTCAACTATTAATCCAGTTATTAAAGGTTTGTAACTGTTCTTGTTTGTAACCTGCTTGAATGTGTTTAAATAATGACCCACCCCACGTGGCTTATTTAAACTGTTTTGAGATGTTGGCTGATTCATGTTCATATTTTTTGAGATTTTAATATGAAACATGTGATCGAACCTTGTGATATAATTGTGTTTATGCATATTATTATTTATTTCAGTTCATCATGTCGCAACCTTTTAATCCACTGTTATATACACTCAAAGAACACCAATTAACTGGTGACAACTATGTTGTTTGGAAACGAAATATGAGTTTTGTCCTACCTGCATAAGAACATCATTGGGTTCTTGATGTACCCAAGCCCCGTTTGCCTACTGATGGATCAATTGATGCGGAAAGACACTTGTATAATATTTGGGAGCAGACCATTTTGAAAAATTGGTTTATCTCGGTACTAAGTAATGTGATGAGGCTCAAATCAAATTTCTTTTGCTAACTCTTCCAAGGTGCTTCGATGGGTTTTACTGTAATTTTGTGATGAGTGATCACATGTTTTCTTTGGACATTCTACAAGAAGCCTTGGAGAAAATAGAGAAGCATTTAGGAAAGAAAGACGAAGCATTGGTGACCAAAAGTCTTTTCTCAAGGTCTAGGCCAATGGAGGGCAAGACTAAAGAAAAGGAAAGTGGTCAGAACCAAAGCAAACTCATCACTAAGAAAAGTAAGAGAAAGACAGCTAGCTGTATGGGTGTCAAGAAAGCACCAAAAGGAAAATGTTTTAACTGCGGTAAAAAGGGACATTGGAGGGCAGCCTGTTCCAATCCCAAAAGAAATGGAAAAAAAGGTAATTCTCACGCACTAGTTGTTGAAACTTGCTTAGCGGCGTATGCCTCCCATTTATGGGTGGTGGATACGGGATCCACTGATCATGTTTGTTTCACATTACAGGGGTTCAAGCGGACCCGGCAACTTAGTGGGAGTGAGATCCTCATCACACTGGGCGATGCTACGAGAGTGGCAGCTGAAACAATGGGAGAAGTGCACCTGTCCTTTGAAGACAGTGTTTTAATTTTAAGAGATGTTCTTTACGTTCCGAATTTTAGAAAGAATTTAATTTCGGTTTCTAAACTTTACCTTGATGGATATTCGGTTACTTTTAATAAAGTTGTTACCATTTCTCTTTATGATAAATTTATCTATCATGGAACGTTGTCGAATAATCTCTATACAATTAACTGTGCACACCACTCACGATACACATCAATTGTTTCCGACAAAAGAAAACGTTCATCAGACGTGAACGAAACACTTCTATGGCATCTAAGATTGGGACATATTAATCCAAAGAGGATCCAAAGGTTGGTAGAAGACGGTTCATTGGAGTCTCTCCAAGTTGAACCAATTCCAACCTGCGAATCATGTTTGGAGGGTAAAATGACCAAGAGGGCATTCGGAGCCAAGGGGAATAGAGCCAAAGAAGTGTTAGAAATTGTTCACACGGACGTATGTGGTCCAATGTCAACCATGGTAAGAGGAGGTTATGAGTATTTCGTCACTTTTATTGATGACTACTCAAGGTACGGTTATATTTTCCTTATGAAGCATAAATCTGAGACCTTTGAGAAATTCAAAGAATTTAAGGCTCAAGCAGAGAATCATAGGGAAAAACGTATCAAGTCTCTGCGATCCGATCGTGGAGGCGAGTACCTCAGCGATGAGTTTTTGAACTACTTGTCAGATGAAGGGATTGTATCCCAACTAACTGAACCCGAAAACGGGGTTGCAGAGCGAAGAAACAGAACTCTTTTGGAAATGGTTAGATCAATGATGAGTTATGTGGATCTTCCCAAGTCGTTCTAGGGTCATGCCTTGGAAACAGTGGCTAACATTCTTAACCTGGTGCCATCCAAATCGGTTCCCAAAACTCCCAAAGAATTGTGGACCGGGCGAAAGCCTAGTTTGAGACACATGAGAATTTGGGGGTGTCCGGCCTACGTGTTGGACAAGGAAGCCGGGAAATTGGATCCTCGATCAGAATTAAGGTTGTTTATAGGATATCCCGAGGGAATAAAAGGGTATATGTTCTATGGTCCCGAAGATCAAAAGGTGGTAATAAGCACCCACTTTAGATTTTTGGAAGAAAACTATATGAACGAAAGAAGACCCAGAAGTGAGATTACCTTAAATGAGCTAAGGGGGCTAACCTCATTGCCAACTGTACAAAGATGACATACCAAACGACACACTTACACAACCGGAACCTCATCGTAGTGGGAGGGTTGTGAAACAGCCCGAGAGATTCATGGGGATAGGAGAGTCCTCGGACTTGATTCCCGGTCAAGACGAATCAGACCCATGGACATATGATGAGGCAATCCAAGGCAAGGATGAGGTTTCTTGGCGAAAGGCAATGAAAGCCGAAATGGGTTCTATGGATCATAACAGAGTGTGGGAGCTAGTCGAACCACTTAATGGGGTCAAACCCATTGGTTGCAAGTAGGTATACAAGAGAAAAATGGGATTGGACGGGAAGGTGGAAACCTTCAAGGCAAGGCTTGTGGCGAAAGGTTATACTCAGAAAGAAGGGATCGACTATGAGGAAACCTTTTCACCTGTAGTGATGCTCAAGTCCATCCGGATTCTCTTGTCGATTGATGCGCATCTCGATTTTGAAATCTGGCAAATGGATGTCAAGACAGCTTTCCTTAACGGAAGTCTTGATGAAGAAATCTATATGCAACAACCCCAAGGCTTCATTGAAAAGGGCCAATAACACCTAGTTTGTAAGCTCATGAAGTCCATTTACGGACTCAAACAAGCATCCAGAGCTTGGAACCAATGTTTTGATCATGTAATAAAGTCTTATGGGTTTGATCAAAACGAGTTCGAAAGTTGTGTGTACAAAAAGCGTGTCGAAAGTGCATTGGTATTCTTAGGACTATACGTAGACGACATTCTGCTCATCGGGAACGATGTAAAGGTGTTATCAGATGTAAGGGCATGGCTTTCAAAACAGTTTGATATGAAGGACTTAGGGGAAGCCGGGCACATCCTTGGGATCAAGATCACTCGAGATCGCAAGAAAAGGATGATAGGCTTATCGCAAGCTTCATACATAGACACTGTCTTGAAATGATTCAGCATGCAGGATTCCAAGAAAGGCTTCGTAACTTTCAGACATGGAATCCATCTTTCCAAGGAAATGTGCCCTAAGACACAAAGGGAGATAGATGACATGAAAGGCATTCCTTATGCTTCGGCTGCCGGAAGCCTTATGTATGCAATGCTGTGCACGAGACCGGATATCTGCTTTGTCGTTGGTATGGTGGCAAGATATCAAAGTAACCCGGGGAAAGAACATTGGACGGCAGTTAAAAACATTCTGAAGTATCTGAAAAGAACTCGAGATAGAATGTTGGTTTATCAGTCAGATAGTCTAATCCCCATCGGCTACACGGACTCGAATTTCCAATCAGACTTAGATTCCATAAAATCTACCTCTGGTAGTGTGTTTTGCATGGGGGGAGGAGCCATGACATGGAGAAGCATTAAGCAGAATTGCATCGCAGATTCTACCATGGAAGCCGAATATGTAGCTGCTTGCGAGGCAGCGAAAGAAGCGGTTTGGCTCAAGAACTTCCTAGTGGACTTGGATGTAGTTCCGAATTTGCCCAGCACAATCACTGTTTATTGTGACAATGCCGGAGCAGTTGCAAATTCAAGGGAACCAAGAGCCCACAAGGCCAGGAAACACATTGAAAGTAAATACCATCTTATACGAGAAATCGTTAAGAGAGGAGATATAGAGGTGGCAAAGATCGCGTCAGAAGACAACCTAGCTGATCCATTCACAAAGGGTCTGCCTCAGAATACATTCGAGAGACATGTGGAAGGGATGGGTGTCAAGACCATTGTCAATCTGCTTTGAGTATAAGTGGGAGACATTATTAGGTTCCTGTAGGTGACATTATATGTCACGTATCTACACGAGACATGCTGTAGTATACTTAAAAGCAGACTTTGAGTATAAGTGGGAGATTGTTGGGATTATACTGGAAAGTATGCTTTTACTTTGTATAATCAAACTGAATTTCGGACTTATTTACTGAATTAAATTGTTTATCACTGATGTTATAAATATTATCGAATGTTACATATATTTACTGCATAACTGTTCAATAAATAGTACGTATTACATTGTAGTTAATTTAGTGATACCAGATCACAGAAGATTAAATTAACAGTCCCTTGTAACCAAAAGTACACCATTCACAACCTAGATGGAAATGAACAATCCATCGTGAAAGGTTGAAGTGTAACGCTCAGATTGACTTGTCTTGAACAAGAGATTACACTAGTGCATGTCTAGTGCACTAAAGAGGACCTACAGGAGGGCAAATTCTTTAGAACTGAACTAGGAAGAATTAGACCTCAATGGTTCGTTATTTCTTAATCTTCGTCCCTTAAATAGGATCGCGTGTGGTTAGTAATCATTGCTTTGACTTATTACGGGTAGAGAATCAATGAGATTCAATACTTTATATCTTGGGCAATATTATTGGTCACATGCGTTGCTAAGATTTAATACGGAGAATCGTGTGCAAGTACGCTTGTTCGATTTGCCCCCTTGGGAGGTTCATAAGTTTTATCATACCAAATCTTGCAAGTGGAACTAGTTTCCGGTATGAATAATAATGTTGAACCGTTCCTTTACCAAGGATAAAAGATATTAATTAATGGAAAGCTATTTCAGTAGCTTGAATTAATTAATGGGCTAGATAATCTTAAACACGGGAAATAATAACTGGGAGTCATATTGACTATAATATGGGTTAAGATGGATAGTGCAATATTAATTATGTAGTGGGATTAATTAATATTTATGGGCTTGAATAATATTGTGGCTCAATATTGATAATTCAAGATCCTTTGGAAGGTCCAATCTTAATTCTCCTAAAGGCCTCCCAAGTAGCCCAACATAAAGTCCAATAACTGAAAAAGGTGTTTAAAAATAAAATAAATATTTGTTGCTATTTTTCCTCATTTTCTGAAAATCATAAATAAAAGAGGGAGAAAGATTTTCTTTGAATTTTGTTATGGAATGAAGATATGTATTCTTGGAATACAAGATTATCTCATTAAATTCAAGAAATCTCCCACTTGGTTATTTATGGTGAGATTTTCGAAAGTTTTGAAAGAATAAGGGAAATAAAGATTTTCTTGATTTTCTTGAAAAGATATTATGGAAGATATGTATTTCTTGAAATACAAGAATATCTCATAAATTCAAGAAGATCCAAATCTTGGAATCTTGATCCTTATTTTTTTGAAAATTCCCATAACAAGAGGAGTTGGGATTTTTATGGAATATTTTAATTATGGAGAAAAGAATATAGGAGATATATTCAAGTTTTCTTGGACATCAAGAAAAAGATTTTCTTCCCCCTATTCCATGCCAAAAAATCGTCCAACACCCCTCTATAAATAGGGGATGAATGTTTCATTCCTAGTACAATTCCATGTGCTGGAAAAATTAGTAAATCCACAAAGGTGGTGCAACAAATTTTTTTATTTTCCCTTTTGTTAATTGTTCGCGAGCTTCCTTCCACCGGATTGACGAGCAAGGACTAGGGAATACTTGGGAAGGCTTTTTGGTGTGTTCTTATCGACGAGACCATTGCCACTCCAAGAGGTTAGTTCACGTAAACCCGTAGCAATTCCGCATGCGTAGGATTTATGTGAACTGTTTATATGCATGATTTGTTGTTGAATTATTATTTGAATTAATATAGGATTAATTCATGCTAGTAATAATTGTTAGAATTAAATTTGTATTTAAATATTCATCCCGAATAGATCCAGACAATTCATTCCCCAACAGGGATTCGGTGAATCACAGTCAAACGGCTATAAAGGACAAACTTGCATGCTTTCGGCCATGCCGCCTCTGTACACGTCACATCCATCCTGCAATCCTACCTTAAATAGACCAAAATTTGAATTGCTCTCCAACGGCTAGTTCGATTTCGTCCCTATAAATATGGGATAAACCTTCATAGTAAGGTAACGGAAATTATCATCAAGCTCAAGCTATCCACAATTTCCGCACGAAGAACACAAAATCAAGAATATTCTCTAAGTGTTCATCCCATAGTTCTTAACACAGAAATCTTATCCTTTAACTTTAGGCTAACAAAATACTAGGATAGATTTTCAGTTGGAACACAACAAATCTTATACCCAAACCAAAAGTTAGGTTAAGTTTGTTTAGCAAGATTTCAGACTAGGGTTTCCAGTTTCTGATTTCTGGGATTGGTTGAGTGAGAACTCTTGAAACATCTGTTGTATTGTGTTGGACTAACACATTAATCTAAGTCCAATTGGTTAAGTTGGTGCCCTTGCTGATAGGGAAGAGTGGACGTAGGACAAGTTGTCCGAGCCACTATAAATCTTGTGTGTCTTTACCTGCTTTACACATTCTGCACACTACTTGCTTAAATATTAAGACAGGATCAAATTTGCACCAAGCAACTGGTCTGGTCAGATTGGGATTTTGTCATCTGATATAAAACAAATAACTTAGAATCTGATTTCAGAAAACTGGTTTTTCACACGGGTTTAAACTTATCTTCCGCACATCAGTTAAACTGATAGACACCGAACTGATCTGTCCTCGGCGATCAGTAAGTTGGATATCATTCCAAACTGATTCACATGCGCTCCGATCAGGCAATTTGCCATTCACACCTGATCCCACAAAAAAGTTTCAGAAGTCTATTCACCCCTCCCCAGTAGACTTCTGCCTCACTAAAACCCGTTCGGGACCTACAGAAGGTGTTGCAAGAAAGTTGGGGTTCAAATTCTGTTTTGGGGTTGACTGTGTTCTTAGTGGAGGAGGTAGAAGTGGTGGTTTATGTTGGGAAATTTGTAGTTAGTTTTGATGGAAGTTCCAAAACAGATTGTAGGACCAGTCAGACCTGTAAACTGACTGATGACTTAGAATGAGGATAGGATGACCAGCTGAGTTGTATAGATAGCTGATGTAAAACATAGGTCACATATTGAGGGGGAACTCAATATGTATAGGTTTAAGTCTTGAAGAAGATCAGAAGACCAGACGAGTCTGAAGATCAGAAGACCAGACGAGATCAGATAAGTCAGATGATCAAGTGAAGTCATAAAGCTGAAGATCAGAAGACCTGAAGATCAGATGACTACCAGAAGATCAAGTCCAGAAGACATACATCATAAGTATAAAGACGAGTCTGTTAAGTTATGCTAAGACAACTTACATCAGATGACTCAATCAGGTAGACTGATCAGTCTTATCTGATCAGGTCAGCACACCAGGTGACAACTAAAGATTCACCAAGATATGATGTCAATCAGACAAGAAGAACGTCAACCTTAGTTGGTAAAGCAAACACTGAACAAGTGTACTTGTTAACCAATGAGAACGAGACACGTATGTACAGAGCTGACAATGCGGGATTTGGCGCTGCATAGTCAAACGGCTAGAAAGGACAAGCATACATGCTTTCGGTCATGCCGTCCCTGAAGCATGTCAAATCAAGCCTGCAAAGCTACCAAAAATAGCCTGAAATTCAAATTGCTCTCCAACGACTCTTTAATTTCAAGGTCTATAAATATGGGATCAAACCTTCATATTAAGGTTACGAAAATAATCATCAAGCTCAAGCACAAGCAAATTTCCGCACGAAGAACACTCAATTGAAGCTTATTTTCTAAGTGTTCATCCCATAGTTCTTAGCTTAAAATTCTTATCCTTCTGCCTTAGGCAACTCAAATACTAGGATAGAATTCCAGTTGGAACACAACAAATCTTATACCCAAACCCACAAAGTTAGGTTAAGTTTGTTTAGCAAGATTTCAGACTAGGGTTTCTAGATCTAATTTCTGGGATTGGTTGAGTGAGAACTCTTGAAACATCTGTTGGTTGTATTGTGTTGGACTAACACATAAAACTAAGTCCAGTTGGTTAAGTTGGTGCCCCTGCTGATAGGAAAGAGTGGACGTAGGACTGGTTATCCGAACCACTATAAAAATCTTGCGTGATTTATCTGATTTACCTGTTTTACACTATAACACACTATCTGTTTGATATTGCATACATATTCTGAGTCTGGATCAGTTTTGCATCAAGCAACTGATCTGATCAGCTTGACACTTTGTCATCTGATTGAAAACAGATAAGCAGAAATCTGTTTCTAAAAAACTGGTTTTTCACACGGGTTAAAACTTAGCTTCCGCACATCAGTTAAACTGATAGACACCGAACTGGTTTGCCCTCAGGCGATCAGTAAGTTGAATATCAGTCCAAACTGATCCACACGCACTATGATCAGACATACTTGCTTTCACACCTGATCTTGCACAAAAAGTTTTCAGAAGTCTATTCACCCTTCCCCTCTAGACTTCTGCCCTCACGAAAACCCATTCGGGACCTACAGTTTGGGTCTGTGTTGGTAAACTGATTGTCCTATTGATATTAGGTCATATTCGACAAATCACATACATGTGTTAATTGGTGAGAGAGATCCTTGGAGACTTACTGAAATATATGGACTTTGGGTTGATGGTTTGAAATGGAAAACGTGGAGAATACTAGAGTATTTAGCTGCGGTTGACTCGTTACCGTGAATGTGCATGGGGGATCTTAACGAAATAATGTATGATCATGAGAAGCAAGGGGGGAACGTGAGATGAGGTAGCAGGATGAAGGAGTTTAGGGAATGTGTGGATAGGTGTGGGTTACAAGATTTGGTTTTCAGGCCACAACTTCACTTGGTCAAATAACTAATCAGGGGTGGATAATATACAAGAATGGTTGGATAGGGACATTGCTTCTAATTCGTGGTTTGCACAATTTCCGAATGCACGTGTCTCTCATCTTATAGGTGTTCTCTCAGATTCCCTTTATTTCTTGAATTGGAGGTGAAGGACAGGAGGCGGAAGGGGGTAGGACAGTACGGTGGAAGCGTCGTTTCCACTTTGAAACCCTTTAGTTGGATGATCATCATTGCAAGGAAATAATAAAAACATAGTGGGAGCCTAGACGAAGGTGCAATCCTATGGGGTTGATGGAAGGTGTAACGAGGTATGGTGTGGCCTTAGTGACATGGGATAAGAAGGAGTTTGGAGAATTACCTTTAGAGGTGAAGTGTTGCAGGGAAGAATTAGAGCGCTTACATAGATTACCCAAATCTAGGAAGGTGGTACATGAAGCTCATTGATTGGAGAATAAGATTGTTGCCATTCTCTGAAAGGAGGAGCTGTTCTGGCTGCAACATTCTAGGTTGAGTTGGATGAGAGAGAGCGACAAGAATACATGATTTTTCCAAAAAATTTATAGCGGACAGAGGAAGAAGAATACGGTTGAGGAGATCAACAATAGGGATAGTGTTTTGTGTGATATGGAGGAGGACGTAAGACGAATATTTTTGGACTACTTCTCGAGTCTTTTCTCAGCGAAGAATACCCTGAATATGGAGGAAGCACTCGAGGTTGTGGAGCATAGAATAACAAATTAGATGTTGACTGCGTTATCCCTTCTGTTCTCGGAGGAAGAGGTCACTAAAGCTCTTTCCCAGATGCACTCTACAAAAGTGTCGGTCCCGATGGTATGTCCGATATTTTTTATCATAAATATTGAGACATTGTGGGTAAATCTGTGTTGAGTTTCGTTCTTAGAGTGTTAAATAGTGTGGCGGATCCTCGGGTTCTTAATCATACTCATATTGCCTTAATCCCTAAAATTAATAAACCCAATGTTCCCTCTGATTTTAGGACCATTAGTATTTGCAATGTTTATTTTAAATTTGTTACAAAGACTATTTCTAATCAGTTAAAGTCATTTTTACCGGATTTTATTGATCCTTATCAATCTGCCTTTGTTCCTGGAAGACTCATAACTGACAATGCTCTGTTGGCTTTTGAGATCTTCCATTATATGTCTCATAATAAGTCGATTTCTAGGGGTTCCTTTGCCTTTAAGCTTGATATGAGTAAACCTTATGATCATGTTGAGTGGTTTTTTTCTGGAGGGGGTCTTGTTGAAAATTGGGATTGATGAGAGTTTGGTTAATACAATCATGCATTGTGTTACTACAGTGTCTTTTGTTATCCTCATCAAAGGAGAGCCTACTTCACCTTTTAATCCTTCAAGGGGTCTCCGTCAAGGTGATCCCCTATCTCCTTATTTGTTCCTATTTTGTGTAGAAGCTCTTTCAGGTTTGATACAGAGGGAGGTGGAGAAATGAGTGTTGCATGGAGTGCGAATTTGTCGGTGGACCCCCTTGGTCTCAAATATGTTCCTTGCAGATGATATATTGATCTTTGAACGAGCTACTATTCCTGAGTTGGCTTGGGTGAGAGATATTTTGAAAGCCTATGAGGAAGCATCTGGACAAATCTGATATTATGTTCAGTGCGGGGATCACAGAGCAGAGGGGAATGGAGTTAGCCGAGACTGTGGGGGTACGGAGAGTAGAGCAACAACTAATTTCCTTGGAGTTCCAACGAAGGTGGGGAGATTGAGAAGTGATGTGTTTCGACAACAGGTAAATCGAGTGACTAAGAAACTAAAAATTGGAAAAGCAAAACTTTATCAAAAGCTGGGAAACTTAAACTTTTGGGAACTGTGGTGCAGTCTATTCCTACGTACCTTATGACATGCTTCAAAATTCTGGGGAACATAATTGACAAAATTGAATCAGCCATCACCCAGTTCTTATGAGGGCAACAAGGAGAGGAAAAACAAATCCATTGGCTATGGTGGGAGTTGTTGTGCCGTCCGAAAGGTGAAGACGATCTTGGTCTTTGCAATTTGGCGGCATTTAATTAATCCCTTCTAGAGAAACAGGGTTGGCGATGTTGGGGTTATAATTCCCCAACAGGCGATTCATACAGGATGTGTCATCCCTACTTGCTCAGGTGATGAAAGCTCGCTACTATCCACATGAGTCTTTTAGAACTGCACAGATGGGCTATGCTTCGAGCTACACTTGGCAAAGCATGTTGGAAGGTCGCAAGGTTTTGGAGGAAGGATTGGTGTGGGTTATAGGTTATGGGCGGTCAATCAATGTGTGGTCTGAGCCTTGGGTGTTTGATGGCGAATTAGTCATGCCATTACCTATAGTTTCAAATTTTCTATTGGATATGACTGTGTCTAAGCTTTTTCTCGAAGAGGATAGGGAGTGGGATGTGCCGAAATTGGAGATATTTTTGCTCAAACTGAAGTTGATTAGATTTGCAATACTCCGATCAGCAGGTACCAAAGAAATGACGTCCTTGCATGGCATTTTATGAAGGACAGTATGTATACTGCTCGATCATGTTATTTTGACGTCCTCAAGAAAGAACGTATGGGCCCTGTTGACAAATGGGTAGACAGGATATGGGGAAGAGTATGCTATTTCTTGTGGCGTATTTTCCACGGGATCATCCCTACGAACATTAACTTGATTCGCCGATTCATTGATGTTGATCCGTTTTGCAAGAGATGTGGAGTAGAGACGGAATATATTGAGCATGTTTTCAGGGATTGTACATGGAGTAAACAATTCTGGGAAAATGCTCAGGTCAGGGTGGGAATAATTGTTGGGGAACATTTTGCCCGGATCTATTCGGGGTGTAATTTAAATACAAATTTAAATAATTAATTTACTACTAGCATGAATTAACCTATTAATTCAAATAGCAAATAACAAACAAAATACATGCGTACAAATAATTCACGTAAAAAATCCTACATATGCGGAATTTAGGAGTTTACACGAATCTTACCCTCGTAGAGATAACCCAACCCAAGTGCCTTCTCAAGTATTCCCTAAGCCCTTGCCCGTTGATCCGGTGGGAGATCCTCACGAACAATTTTTAACAAAGGAACAAAGAAAATATTTGTTGTACCACCTTTGTGGATTTCTAATTCTTCCAAGACTGGAATTGTGTTGGGGATGAAAAATTCATCCCCTATTTATAACATAAGGGTTGGTCGAAATTTTGGCCCATAATTAGATATGGGAAGATCTTTATTTCTTGTCCAAGAAGTAATCTTGAATATATCTAATATATTCTCTTTCCCATAAATAATTATCCACAAAATCTTCCTCCTTACATTTTCTTGATATTTTCAAAAATTGCAAGCAAGAAAAGTCAAAGTCAAAGATTCTTGAATTTATGTGATAATCTTGTATTCCAAGAATATTTATCTTCTTGCCATAAAATCTTTTCAAGAAATCCTTTCTTTCTTTTCTTGATTATTTTAGAAAATTAAAATAAATTGGGCAACAAAATAATTTCTTTTATTTTAATCACTTTTTCATTAATGGACTTATGTGGGCTACTTGAGGGGCCTTTAGGAAGAAATAAGATTGGACCTCCCAATGAGCTCTGAATTCCAATATGGAGCCACAATATTATTCAACCCATTAATAATAATTTATTCCATTATAAAATTAATATTGCACTATCCATCTTAATCCATATTACAATAATATGGCTCCCGGTTATTATTTTCCGTATTTAAGATTATTTTGTCCATTAATTAATTAAGCCACTGAGCTCTTTAAATTAATTAATATCATTTCATAGGAGTGTTGGGAAATACGGGGTGCATGGATCTATTCGAGGTGTATTTAAATACATATTTAAATTAATCAATTAATTACTAACATGAATCAATCCTAAATTAATTCAACATAATAATTAAATAAACAACAACAACATGCGTACAAGTAATCCACGTAAATCCTAAGCATGCGGAATATAGGAGTTACGAAATTACATACCTCTTGAAGTGACAACCGTTGAGACGATGGATCAACCCAAAGTGTCTTCTCAAATATGTCCCACGTCCACGTACTTAATCCGGTGGAAGGATTCTCACAAACGATTTTAATAGAAGAGAAAATAAAATTATTGCACCACCTTTGTGGATTTCTATTTTTTCCAAGACTAGAATTATATTGGGGATGAAAAATTCATTCCCTATTTATATGACTAAGGGAGGGGGGGGGGGAATATGGGAAATTTCTTTGTATCTTCCCAAGATACAATCTTGAATATATCTCATATATTCTATTTTCCATATAAATCATAAAATATCTTTTCTTCCCTTTCTTATAGTAATTTTCGAAAAAAATCAAGGAGGCAAGAATCAAGATTTGATTTCTTGAATTTATGGGATAATCTTGTATTCCAAGAATACTTATCTCTTTCCATAAAATCTTTTCAAGAAAAACAAGAAAATATTTTCTCTTCTTTTTCCCATAATTTTCGAAAAAAATAGGAACAAATTAGGCAATAATATTTTTCTCTCATTTTCATTAATTGAACTTGTATTGGGCTATTTGAGGGGCATTTAGGAGAATTAATATTGGACCTCCAATGGGCTCTGATTTTCTTAATATTGAGCCACAATATTATTCAACCCATTAATATTAATTTACTCCACTATAAAATTAATATTGAATTATCCATCTTAATCCATATTACGATGTTACAATAATATGGCTCCTGGTCATTATTTTCCGTGTTTCAGATTATCCAGTCCATAAATTAATTAAGTCACTGATAAACTTTATATTAATTAATATATATATTTGTTCTTGGAATAAAGACAACTAAACATTATTATCCATACCGGAAATAAATTTCCACTTGCAAGATTTGGTATGATAAAACTTCTGAGCTCACCAAGGGGACAAATCACACAAGACTTGCTTGCACACGTTGCTCTGTATTAAATCTTAGCAATTGCCATATAATTAATAATATTGCCCAAAATGCAAAGTATAGAATCACTGTCTGACTCTAAACCCAACACAGATCAAAGCAATAAATATTAATTACACACAATTCTATTTAAGTGACAGAGGTTAAGAAATCAATAACAACTGAGGTCTAATTCTTCATCCCATAAGTTAGTACGGAAGAATTTATCCTCTCTGTAGGTCCTCTTCATCACATCATAATGTGCTAGTGCAATCTCTTGGTCAAGACAAGTCAATCTGAGCTTTGCACTTCAACCTCTACCAATGGAGTGTTCAATTTCATCTAGGTTGTGAAGTTGTACTTTTATTTACAAGGAACTGTTAATGTGATCTTCTTTGATCGGGTATCACCACATTAACTACAATGTAATATTGTACTAATATTGAACGGTTTGCAATAAATAATTAACATTCATTTATATTTAAAGCAACAGTGATGAAACATTTTATATTCAGTAAATAAGAGTTACATGAGTTCGTTATTACATAAAAACATACTTTCACGTATAACCCCAACAAGGAGTAAGGACAACTCAACATTATTATCTATACCGGAACTTTATCCACATGCATGATTTGGTATGATAAAACTTCTGAACCCACCAAGAGGACTAATCACGCAAGACTTTCCAAGCACACGATTCTCTGTATTAAATCTTAACAATTATCATGTAACTAATAATATTGCCCAAAATACAAAGTATTGAATCTCCGTGATTCTCTACCCAACATAGATCAAAGCAATAAATATTAATTACACACAATCCTATTTAAGGGACAAAGATTAAGAAATCAACAATCACTGACGTCAAATTCTTCATCCGTAAGTCAGCACGGAAGAATTTATCCTCTCTGTAGGTCCGCTTCAGCGCATTATTATGCACTAGTGTAATCTTTTGGTCAAGACAAGTCAATCTGAACCTTACACATCAACCTCTACCAATGGAGTGTTCAATTCCATCTAGGTTCTGAATATGTACTTATTTACAAGGAACTGTTAATATGATCTTTTGTGATCTGGTATCACCATATTAACTACAATGTAATTGGTACTAATATTTGAACAGTTTGCAATAAATAATTAACATTCATTCATATATAAAGCAACAGTGATAAAAGATTTATTCTCAGTAAATAAGTGTAAAATTCAGTCTGTTATACAAAGTAAAAAGCATACTTTCACGTATAACCCCAACAACAATCCCACTGGTACCGATGGAGGGGTGGGTGTGTGACACGGTGGAGGGGTTGGATGGTGATAAGAAATGTTACGTCGCAACAGCTTTGTGGTTTTTATGGTATGCCAGAAATCAATTGGCCGGTGTTTCATGGTCGCGACATAAATCATCATGAGTTGCATTCTATGATCATGGGATATCTCTTTAGCTAACTTGCCTCCACTACTGTTGTTGCGTCGGACAAGAGGGGAATCAGTGGAATCAGCCCCATGCAGGGTTGTTTCAAACTCAATTGTGATGATTCTCTTCGTGATGGTAAGGTGGGAATTGGACGGGTTCTAAGGGATGACGGTGGGAAGGTGAGTTGATGTCATGTCACTGTAGAAGTTGATGACGATGGGAAGGTGACTACGAGACATCATGTCACTGTAGAAGTTGCAGAGGCCCTTGCAGTGTTGAAAGGTTTGCAGATCACTACGGCAAAATGAGTGATGGATATTGAAGTCGAATCTGAGGTGAAACTGGTAATTCATTCTTTGCAGAAACTGAAGCACAACATCTCTTTCATTGGCTGTGTTATTGCGGACAATTTGGAAGAGTCAAAATTGTTCCGAAGGATTACTTATTCATAGACAAGAAGAACGGGGAACATTGTCGCACACAAGCTAGCACACTCCAGTTTTTTGTGTCCCTCTTCTTATTTCTATGTACATGTCCCGCTTTCAGTAGTGTCTTCTGTTGATACCGATTCTCGGCCTTAAAGGGTTGGTTTCTCCGTTTAAAAAAAAAAAATTTAAAACAAAGGGCCCTGTTGGTCCCGGTGAAAAACCCATGAAATGCGTAGAAATCATGTAATGCATATAAAACAGGGGTGAGGGAATGGTGATTCCAAAATTTTCGTTTTAAACTATGTGTTTTGCTTATAATCAAATGCATATGGCAAGTAAGAACATAAAGCAGTAAGGAACACACGATTTTATAGTGGTTCGGAGTCCAACTCCTACATCCACTCTTCCCTATCAGCAGGGGCACCAACTTAACCAACTGGACTTAGTTTAACGTGTTAGTCCAACACAGTACTACCGACAGATGTTTAATGAGTTCTCACTCTCTCGGGACTTATCACCCTCCAGGGGATTGCCTACCCTCCCTCACGGGATTGCTTCGATGTTTAAAGAGTTCTCACTCACACCCAGAAAGTATGTTAGTCCTACTAACTTACAATCCTTGCTTAACAAACTCAACCTAACTTTTGGATTTGGGTATAAGATTGTTTGGTGTCCAATTAGGGTGAGATTTTCCCTTACATTTGTTTAGCCTCAATCCTAAGGATGAGAAAATCTCTCTAAGCTTAGGATATTACATTTGTGCTTAGATCTAGGGTAGAACACTCTTGAATATATGCGTGTATTTCTTGCTCAGTGTTCTATGGTGGAAATGCTAGATGATTTGGCTCTGTAGCTTCAATGGTGTTTTCACGCATTTCACACACGAATAATGAAGGAAGAACTTGTATTTATAGTGTGGATTTGAATGTTACCGTTGGATGGAGTCACATTCAAATCCATACTATTCTGTAGCTTTTGCTGCTTTTTCAGACTTGTTGTCTTCCTCTCATTGGTCCACGTCAGCTGAATCTAATGGCTATATTCTACAGGATCCTTCTGAGTCTTAGGGATTCTTGATTCAGCAGACTTCTCTTCAGCGGACCTTGTCTGATCAGGCATACTGACACTCAGGCTTACTGAGTTCAGCTCTTCTGACTTCAGACATCCTAACCCTCAGGTCACTAGCACTCAGGCTATCTGATCATCAGTAGCGTTCTGATTCTCAGTGAACATGACTTCAGATGACTTGTCTTCAGGTGACTTGTCTTCTGAGGACATCAGATCAGGTGACTTGTGGTTTCTGATTTCTTCTCGCCTGATTTGACCAGCTCACCTGATCAGATCAGTATAGCATCAGGTCAGCATATCAGTTTATCTGCATCAGATTAGCACATCAGGTCATCTTATCTGATCTCGATCACGTCTGATCTCGATCAGTCTTATCTGCTCCTCTTCTGATCAACAACCTCCTCTTCTGATCTGCACCCTTCTCTTCTGATCTGGTCTTCTGATCATCTGATCAGCTTATCTTTTCTGGTCATCTGATCAAGTCACTTCTGATCATCTGATCTTCTGATCTCAGGTCCATCTGATCAGGTAACTTCTGATTCTTCTGATCAGCTGGCTTAACTTTTCTTTTCTTCTGATTTTGCTCAGCTCATCAGTTAACTCCGGAACTCATCTTACTCATCTGATCTCGATCAGTCTGGTCTGTAGCCTCGTCTGATCTCGATCATCTTCTTTTGATTTCGTGAGTTCCCCCTCAACTTTGTTCTCTCGTTCCCCCTCAACTTGTTATCTGTAAGTTAGCTTGAATAACAGAAGTTGATAATGTTTTGGCATAATTCATCAAAACTAGAATATCCCAACAGGCCAATTTAGCTAAGCTTATTTAATACATTTTATAAACTCTGATATCTTATAAGATGTTTTAAGAGCTTTTAAGATGTAATTTTTAAGTAGTTTATAAGTTGTTAAAGTGTTTGACTAATAAAGTTTATAAGTTATTTGATAATTTTAGAATTTTTTTAATTCTAAATTAAGATAAAATAATTTTTTTTTTTTAATTTTTGCATATTGAGTTGGCCAGGCTGGGCTGTGATTGGGTCGGACTGGGCTGAGTAGTTCTGGTCGGGGTAGCTTATACAAATTTAGTAAAATAAGTTAGAATATCCCAATTTACTTTTTTGGAGCTTATAACCTATGAAGTGCTTCTTGTTTTTTTTTTTAAGTGCCCGACAGGTTGATCTCTCTTACTAAAAAGAAAAATGGAAAGTGAGGAAGCTCTGCCCTTATTAACCATGGGCGATCACCATGATGAGTCTAAGACGAACCTCGCCTTATTCTTTATTCTTTAATGGCACCTTGGCTGGCAAAGAAGTGGAAGATGTTCCAGAGGTAGAGCGGGTGGCTTGTATTCAAGTTTGAAAATGCAGCCGACAGGGAGTGAATCAAATACACATGTCGGACGTTGTTGGACCTTTTATTCAGTTAATATTATTCACTTTAAATTCTCAAAACTATTACTACCTCCGTCCTAATTTTGTTTGGCCACTTATTGTATATCCGGGTTTTAAGAAAAGTGAGAAATACTAGTATTAAATGGTGTAAAGTGGGTTTGGTGGGGTGTATGGATGTCAATTCAATTTTAAGAAATGTGTTGTTTATTAGTATTAAATTATGTAAAGTGGATTTAGTGTGTGTGTAGTATAGTGACATGTGATGTAAATAAGTGTTGTTTGTATGGGGTATTGCTTTGTAAAAACAATTGCTTTATTTTCCTTTTAGGAAATGATCAATCTAAATTAGGACACCTATTTACGGAAAGTGATCAAATTAAATTAGCACGAAGGGAGTATGATATAAATATTAGTAATAACAATATTATTATATTAGTACTAATATCTTTAAAAATATTATCGTAGTATTATTATTCGTATTACTAATTATAAAAAATATATATTATGTTAATATCATAATAGTATATTGTTGGTCACAAAGTGGTACAAGGTCGGGGGTTGGGGGTTTAATAGACATTCTCAGAATTTTCAAATAAAAGCTTTCACACTCAATATAGATGTTTACTACAGAGCATACAACTAGGTAGGTGACCGTGATTTTTTTTTGTTTTACTTGAGGCGGGGTAACCAGAGTGAAAGTGTGTGCGTGAGTTATTCAAAATGTTATCTACGATGGTGTGGGAACATATAAGATAACATATAACAGCGGGAGATTTAAAACCTCTTTTCAAATGATATTCAAAATTTGTATTAACTTAATTTAGTTTATACGTGTGTAGGTCCCGAACGGGTTTCGTGGTGGAAAGTCTAGAGGGGAGGGGCGAATAGACTTTCAAACTTTTTTTTGTCTACAAAGTGTAAGTCAGATAAGTGTTGCAGAGTGCGGAGTGAAATCTGCTTGATCTGATATCAATCCTACTGACAGCTTGAAAGCTTATCAGTTGGACGTATATCAGATTAGTTGATGTGCGGAAGCTACTTTTTAACCCGTGTGAAAATCTCTTTTAAAATTAGACTTAAGATTTTGCCAAGATCAGCAAATAATGGATCTGACTGATCTAATCAGCAGACTTGATGTATGATCTGATTTTTCTTAAGCTATGCATGCTATTTAAAATAAACAGTGCAAGTGTAAAGCAGTTAAACAACACACAATTTTTATAGTGGTAGGAGAACTTCTCCTACGTCCACTATTCCCTATCAGTAGGGGGATCACTAACAAACACCTTAGTTTTCTGTGTTAAGGCATACAATACAAACAGATGTTTACAGAGGTCTCACTCTATCCTAGAATGCAAACTATGTTGGGAGATGAATTTAATAGATTTTGATTAGATCACAAAATCCCTGAGTATGACATGTTCAGAATAATCTTGATAGACTGCAGACAGGTTTTAGTTTTAATTGTTTTTCAGGAAATATCTGCACCATGTATAGTCAGCAGATATTACTCAGGATTAGTATAGGAAGAATACTTTGAGGGGGAACTTAGTGTATTCCTGAAGACTCAGATGACCTGATGACCTGAAGACTCAGATGACCTGATGACCTGAAGACTCAGAAGACCATGAAGACCTGAAGACTATCTCACTGAGGACATCTGGACCAGTATAAGTCCTGAACATTTATTGAAATATAAATGTTGTCCAAACAATTGATTGCAGACAAAAGAAATTGGAACTAAAGTGTCTTTTAAGGTTGTCTCATTCAGAAGAGATTGGCCTAAAGAGCCGTTTTGATTGTCTTTATTCACTGAAGATCTGAACCAATCAGAGAGCGACAACACTGTACTTTACTGCTGACACTGAAAGCGATTTGTCCCTGAGAAAGTCAGAGTTGTTGGGTTCCAGTCTACAGATTCAAAGTGATTGGCTGCATTGGTTATATATTACCCAAACCATATAAGGGCATGTTCAAACCCTAATAGAGTCGTTTATCAATAACCAAATAAGGAAACCCTTGATAATATCTCCTCCAACGGATAATTTTTTCAAGAGTAACATTGGTGAGTTTCCTATAAATACCAATGACCTTCACCATGACAAGGTTACAGGAAATCAAGCAACTCAAGAGCTCATTTGTATTCAAGTTATTACTGTGAAGCACTCGAAACCCTAAGAATTTCCCAAGTGTTTCATCTTTGAAGAGAGCTCATTTACTAAGCCTAGATTCAAGCAAATATCCAAAGCTTAGTTAGAGATATCCTAGCCTTTTACCTTGTGTTCTAAATTGTAAAAGGATATCTCACCTTTGTTTGAAACCAACCAAACCAAAGCCTATTGTTTAGGTAGTTTGTGTGTGTGATTGTAGGAAAGTGAGAGTTGTAAAGAGTTAGTAAGTTGCAGTTGAGCTAGCCTGAAAACTCTAGAGAAGAAGTTAGTAAGCTTCATGTGACAGTCTGAAAGCTTGTGTGTTGAGTTAGTAAGCTGCAGGGAGTTCAGCCTGAAAACTCGTAGAAGTAAGTTAGTAAGCTGCTAGAGTTCAGTCTGAAAGCTTGAGATAGTAGTAGTAGTGAGTTAAGGAATTTCTCTGAAGATCATAGAGAGTGAACATAGGAGCTTGAGTCTCCGAACCACTATAAGTCACTATGTTATTTGCATTCTGTTTTGCATTATGTGTGTTGCATATTTCACTGAAAGCATACTGAGTTTTCTGTTATTCAGTAGGAATCAATCCTCTGAATCTGCATCAAACTGAGCACAGCCTTAATCATTGTTTTGCTAAGAACTAAGATATTTTCAGCAATAAAAACGAGCGTAGAACTTAGGGCCTACACATTCTGCACTCTTGTTAAGCTAGAACAGATAGTTGTCAAACTGAACAACTCAACTGAGTATTCAGTAAGATAGTTATCTGATCCAAGCTTCTCAGGACTCTGTTTTAAATACACTCAGATCAGTTGGGCTAATTTGAAGTTTCTGAAAGCCGCTCAGGGTGATTGTCTCAGTAGACATTAATGCTAAGTGGAATGGGATGGACACTAAGAAATAATCTTGAGTTTTGCTTGAGTGTTCTTGTGGAAATGACTTGGTAGCTTGAATGTTTGATAATTTTCGTAATGAACTCTGAAGGGGTCCATCTCTATTTATAGAGTTGAGATTCAAAGAGCCGTTGGAGAGCAATTTGACCTTCAGTCTATTTTAGGTAGGAGGGTATGTATGAAGTGATGGTTGCAGGGGCGGCCATGCCTAGAGCGTGCAACTTTGTCCTTTCTAGCTTTGATCCCTGATACTTCCTATCTTGCTTTATTAGTCAAAGTACATATGTGTGGATCTCTGATTGGTTGATAAGTACACTAATGCGACACTTATCAGTACCTTTTCTTCACATTCTTCTGGTCTAATCTTTGTATGACTTGATATAATTTTTTCATGGAATTCTGACTTAGGCCTGACTCTGAAATAGTCAACTGTCCTCGTATCAGTTGAGCATCAGATCAGTACCTCAGCTGATCTGATCTGGAGTCTGATATAAGATTGACTTAGCAACAATCTTAAGACTCTGCTGATATCTTCACAAGGTAGGTCTTCTGGTCTTCAGTACTCTTCCGATCTTCGAATCTTCTTGTCTCTACTGATCTATTATGATATATTTATTCCCCCTCAATATATGACCTAACTCTATATCATCAGTTGTCTAACATGTTCAGTTGTTTTCCTATCTGATTCATTAGTTGACTAACTGGTTTGACTGGTCCTATTACATGTATTATTTAAACTTTCATCAAAACTATAAATTTTCCAACAACACGCCTCATGTCGAAATCTTTACTAAAGCTTGTAGTGATACAAATAATATCTTGACTCAAGATCTAAAAGGTATAGTATAAAAACACACTTCCTAAAACAATCTTCTTACAAGTATGAAGTGGTTATATTCAACCTAACATACAATATAAAAACATCTAATGCTGATATGAATGTTTAAGGTATCGACCAACATGACCAAGGGGAAGACAAAGACCCTAATAAAATCTATATGCACTATACACTCTATATCTTGATGCTTGTTTGTCTCCGTAATTTTAATGTTCCATGCAGGTTGTTATTTATAGACTTCGTGATCCAACTGCTTTCCACATGCACTAGGTCAGTTTGGTAGACCTTGGAAACCATTCCCCACTAACTCCATTATCAAAGTAACTTCCCATGTTCTCCTCAACTCTTAATCTTGTAAAACTGCAACCACTTGACTTGTTAAACTCCAAATTGTCAACCTCCATACAAGAAACATTGAGAACAACAAAATGTATTTGAATTTATGATAGGAGAAATGTCAAATTCAAATGTTGTTCAGAATGTTGTCCAACACTTGGAACAACACTAACACAACATCACACAGAGTTTGAGTACTTCAAGAACATTGAAAGTGTTTTTAGTGTTTAAAAACTTTTGCAAAATGTGTGTATGAGTGTTTGTAGTAGATAATAAAAAACCGTTAATAGAGGTTTGAAAGTTTTTGTAATCTTTTACATCTATGTTACATAAGACACACAAGTACTATGCAAATAGAACAGTAAAAGGTTCTACCAAACTAGCTGGAATATATCCTTCCTCATTGTTTGCACTCACACATAAATACAAACTAGTGATGGAACCTTGAGTTAATAAGCTCACACCTTCACTACACAAAGTAGGTAGAGTAAATAAAGGGTT
This sequence comes from Stenogyne calaminthoides, assembly GCA_037126765.1. Taxonomy (NCBI): domain Eukaryota; kingdom Viridiplantae; phylum Streptophyta; class Magnoliopsida; order Lamiales; family Lamiaceae; genus Stenogyne; species Stenogyne calaminthoides. The sequence goes on from JBBCBC010000020.1 coordinate 30,036,740, forward strand.
TCTTCAACTTCTTGAAGCGAAAACTAAATGTAGAAAACCTACTGTTTAGAAAGGAATATTGAATGTTTGAAAGCTTGTAAACTTGAGAGACTAAGAGTTTTCATGTGTGCATTCTTCATTCTCTTCTTTCTCTCGATATTTCTCCTTCTATAGAGTCAAAGTTTGAAATTCTTGTTAAAGACATAAGAGACCCAAATTTCATTTAATATTTTCTTGTAATCCACATGTTAGAATAGATGTGAGTATTAGATCCTTTTGCATTTAATCCAATGAAATCCTTTCAAATAATTTACCAACTTTTTTTACTTTGGTTGTTGTCCTTAGCTTAACAAATGTTGCAGTCTTATCCATGCTCCTCTTTCTTATTGTCTTAGTATCTAATAAATTCTGAATGTGTCTACTTTCTCTTTTAAGTACAAGTCATAGTGATGCAATTTGATCGATATTTCAGCTAGCTGTAGAGAATTTGTTTATGAAGGTGTTGGATCTTTCCCTCTCCAACGTTAAGAATTCAATAAACACTATAAATAGGTAAAGAAGGGCAACACTGAAGATATTTATATTATATATTGCAAGCAACTACTTTCAAACTTAAGCAACCGTTTTGTGCAATCAAGTTCACAATCCTCTGAAACACTTACTCAAGCCTAAGTTTTAAACTCTTAGTGTTTTTTTTATATTTTTGGGATCACATGTTATTCAACAAACCTGTCTAATGTAAAGAGTGGTCTAAGTGAGTCCAAGAGTCTGGGTGATCATTCTTGAGTGTTGAGAGCAACTTGAGTGTGAACTCTTGCACTCAAGGTTGCACTTCTTGCTATATCTGTCTCAATGAGGTCTACAAGTAGGAGGGAACGAAGTTCCAACTATGATTTTTCTAATTTTAATGTGTATCATCTGCTGGATTTGACATCAGTGGGTGTAACAATGGACATAAGAGGGTTAGGGTTACATAAACCTCTTAACCACTATATATTGATTAATCATTCATTCCGTTCATTGTTTATAAAGTTATCAACTTAACAGATTTTTTTACAAGTTTAAAACCTTAGCCGTCAACCCCAATATAGTTCTCAGATGTTGAGTCTTTTTTCAGAAGTGTTAGTTCTGCATTGGACTGATCTTCAAATTACACTTTTTACTGCTTCTGAGAACACCTAAGGGTATGTGTTGAAACTCTAAAAGCAACTTCCATATCATTTTTTTAAAAAAAGTTGTCTCTCACAATTTTTGGAAAAATAAATTGGAATTTATTTTGTAGAATTTGAAAATACAAACTAAGTCTCTGATCAACACAAGTCCCAGAAAAGAAATCAAGTTTCCAAGTTCATAGATCCAGCTACCCTATAGTCTACAACTGTTGAAGTGAACATTATTCACTTGTGTTATTTTCAAACTCATGAAAAGGTCTAAGGTTTGAAAAATATTTATTTTATAGGGTATAGTCTATTCAACCCCCCAACCCCTTAGACCTTTTCCGACATGAGACCAAACCCTCTCATTATAATCTCCATGTTCATTTCAACACCAGGTAGATAAGCTACAACCTCCGTGTAGAAATCCAACATAACCCTTTCATCATACAAGTGTTAGGTAATAATATCCTTTCTCCTACACTTACACCTTGCACAATCAAAGTCAAACAAGGCTCTGAAGATGATGATGTTGTAAGAGGATTTACAAATATAGAGTGAAAGACTTCTAAGGTTGTAACAATTTCGTAAGAAAACCCCGTATTTTGTAAAACCGAAAGTGTTTGCGTGTGGTGGAAAAAGATTGGCTTTGGGAGGTAGATATATGTATTGGGCATTAATGACTAGGACCATCATCATTAATCATTAAAATTGTGTCATTTATCTGGTCCTACGTTTTAATATATTAATAAATCAAATATTTTTCAAAATTAAGTCTAACATTTAATGTCATTTAAAAAATAACAAACATTTTTATGTCATTAACGGTGACATTAAGGTCATCTTTTAAAAATATTTAAATTGAGGGGTTATACATGCTTGCTACAATTGTCGACTCGATAGCTGGGTAGGGTCAATTGTTGTTTATGCTCTCAATAGCTAGTTGTTGCATTCATTCTCTATAGCTGGTGTGTACTGGGTTGCCTACAAACACACTTCACCTTATAACTCCAACATGTCATTCTCTCATCTCAAGGTTGCAAACATGGATTCACATTAATGACTTTGTAAATATATCAACCAGATTTAACTCATTGTTAACCTTCTCCATTACCACATTCATCTGTTCACATGATCCCTATGGAAGTGTTGTTTTAGATCAATGTGCTTTGATCTTGAGTGAAGGACTATATTATGTGTAATGGTAGTAGCACTTGTGTTGTCATACATAATGAGAGTTTCTCTAGCTTCAATCTCATAGTCTTTTAATTGGTTGCATCTAAAGAATTTTGGCACAAAAAAATCCTTGCAGCTATATATGAACTCTCTGCCTCATATGTTAACTGTGACATAGAGTTTGCTTGTTGTGCCAAGACACCAATTTGTTGTCAAGGAAATGATAATTAAGTTTCACATGTACTCTTCCTATCAATCTTGACATTCAGCAAAGTCTGAATTTACATATCCAACAATATCAAGTCCTTCTTTTGGATACCATAAACCAATATAATAAGTAATGTTGATGTACTTCATATTCCCCTGGACAGTTAGCAAGTGAGACTCTTTATGTGTAACTTGAAATCTTGCACATACTCCGTCAACAATGTAATATCTTGTTTGATGGTTGTAAGTTATGCAATGATCCAATTAGTCCTTGGTGATATATTTATTAGGAGTGATTATTTGTAAATTTTTTTATTTGTTGTCCCACATCGCTTTATATGTTCAATATAATCTATTTGTACTTGTATAAACATTTACCTAACATGTGAATAATATATATTGCTGATTTGCCTATACGGTATTAGAGCTTTAATTATAAGGGTAACACCTCAATCTTGATTTTTTTTTCCAAATCCTCACGGTCCACCATATCTTCAAAATTTGATACAATATATCCTCTGACTCGAACTTTTTGATGAGATGAAATTATTTTATGTTATTATAATCTTTGTCTCACGCCCATATCCTGCATTCAATTCCAACTGAAAGTAACTCCAGCCTTATTAAATTGTCCACTCAATGAGCCCTACTCACCGTGATGGAATTGAGGATCTAAGTTCACAAATGATGAGGAGTATTAAGGGAATCAATATAACATAAATGAATTGATTCTACACTTCTCTTCAAGTTCGAACTTTTAGATGAAAAAAAATTCTTTCTTGGTTTCAGAGCCCTGACACACGCCTAGATCTTGGGTTCGATTCCACCTAAAAGCAACTTCACTCATATTAAATTGTCCACTCAGTGGGTCCTACTCCCAATAATGGAATTGAAGATCTAAGCCCACGAGTGATGGGGAGTATTAAAGGAATTAATATAATGTAAATTAATTGATTCTACACCTCTAGCTCTACAAATTCAGTATTTTAGATGGGATAAAATTATTTCAATATCAATATCTTTCTCATTTCCATCCTTGTCCAAAATAACTGAGTTTGACATAAGGACAAATATAGATTTTAACTGTACCCATGCCAAATTTTTTAATAAGCTCCATAGTATACTTGGACTGATTAATGAAGATTCCATTATTCATTTGCTTTATTTGAAGATCTAAAAATAAATTGAGATCTCCATGAGAGTCTATATAACTGTTTGTAATCATATGTATATTTAAATAATTTAAAATTACAATAAATATATCAGTATTTCAAATTATTTAACTGTATACTACATAATAATATAGACGATTACAAACATCCCATATAATGAACGAGATTATAATGTAAATATCAACATAATAATAAAACATGAGTGGGTCTCATGTGCATCCACATCTTGTTTGTGATTTATAGTGCATTTTAAAATCATGTAATTTGTTATATGTAAATACATAATTTATTTACATTGAATCGTGCAACTATTAATATAAAAAAATAGTTATAAGGTTCAGTGTAAATAAGTTGCATCTTTCATTATAAAAAAAAATTGCATGCATGGTTATTGAAAGAATTCTGTCTCATCTAAAAATATGAACTTATAGAGAGTTGCGGAATTAACTCACTCATGGGTTGGATTATCTTACTCCATCATTTGGAGGAGGCCCATTGAGTGAACAATTTAGTATGGGCAGAGTTGCTTTCAGTGGGAATCGAACTCAGGACGTGGGCGTGAGCCTAAATGCTATGATACCATGAAAAAATTTCGTCTCATCTACAAATCCGAATTTATTGAAAGTTCGGAATTAATTCGTGTATATTAGTCCCTTAATAATTATAAAATGCACTATAAATATACGATGTGCACCTGAAGGCATACAATACTTAGCCATAAAACAATAGTGTAATTTGGAGAGATAAACCAAGAAAATATGGTTCGTATTTGATGATTTTAATTACTTTTTGTAATTGAGTGTGAGTTCACATGTCTTAAGAAATAAGGAGGCGATTCTGTCTTCCACTTTCCACCACACAAACAGCTCATAAAATATGTCCCACAAATCATGCGTCGAACAGCTCGATTAGATTTGGTGCATGACGACCTCTAGTGCACGGATTCTTAAAAAATTAACAGTATGTAGTATCGGATTCGCCTGAGATGTGATTCGGGTGGGATTCGCATGGGATTTGCACCCGATTCGCCACGTGGCGAATCCCTTTTTTTTTATTATCGGATACGCGTATCCTGTTCCGAGGATACGCGTATCGGATACGTATTGGGATTTTTTTGTAAAATTTATTAAATTTTGGGGGTTTTTTTTTTTGTAAAAAATTAAAACTTACTAATAATTTGAAGGACACACTCTAAAACTTATTAAATATTAAAATTTATTAATCTTTTATTATGATTTATGACTTGTATGGGTTAATGATATTTGATTTAATTGTTGTTTTGTTACTTATGAGATGAATTCCTTAATATTAGTACTTGTGTTTTAAATACTCTTGATATTACTACATGTGTTATATATAGTTGTTGTAAATTTTTTAATATTATTACAGGTGATATATATAATTAAATTAAAAAAATTGATGTATCCTGGCCGTATCGTATCCTAAAAATTTGAAAATCTACGAATCCCCGCACCCGAATCGTATCGTATCTGCACCCCGCACCCGCACCCGTGCAACACAGATGGCGACCATTTTTTTAATCGCCTTTATTTTATTATTATTATCATTTATTATTATTTCTCAAAATTTTGAATGCTGTTTTCTGAAGTAAACTGTAGGAGAATAGAAGTAAATATATATGTCTTAGCTGTTAATAATATATTGTGAACGAAATCTTTCCATCTGCGGTTGATATCTATAGTTATAAATACGAGAATATCTTTTCTCTTGGGACTATCCCAAAATATTTGCCTAGGATCTCTGTAATCTAAATGAATTAACTATGTTGGATCTGATATATTTTATTTACATTTTGGTAAAATAGTTTCCAAGAATATTACTAGATTACGATTAAGAGGATTTAAGGTATTATTAGATATATACATAATATATATATAAATATATATATAGTAATTGTTATAATCCAGATTGTAACTAATTAATGTGATAATTCAAATTTATGGTCATCCAGATTGTAACTAATTAATGTGATAATTCAAATTTATGGTCCGTGATTACCTATCTCACTGTCAGCAAATTCAAAAGATTGACAAAAATTTGTATAGACCTGGTTCATGCTATGAACTCAGTTATTTAAGTATCACTGTTACATACAAAAACTCTCACTGTTATGTATAAAAACTATCATTGTTATGTATAAAAACCATTACTGTTTAGAAAATGTTTTATATTTTTAAACAGTGAAAGGTTTTGTGCATAACAATGATAATTTTTACACATAACAGTGATAGAGTTCATGTGTGAATCTGGTTCATATGAGTGTTACTCCAAAAGATTTACCTGTTTAAAGAAAAATGAAAAATATTTATTTAGTAATGTTTAACTTAAATTGTTGTTGTGTGAGACCATCATTATATTTCTTTTGTGTTATTTGATTTTTTATTTTTTAAATTATTAACTTTTACTTTAAGAATATACATTTTCCTGCAAGACGTGGGAAATTTGCAAGTTAAATTCATGGTTTATCCCACATGACATTGTACCTCACGATTTTGGTCTCAATTTCCAAAACTTTTTTTTATATATAATGTTGGTCTCATGATTACGTTTACGTTAAAGTCAGGTGCAATTTTGATACCACAAAATAAGGTTTGAGATCAAAAGTGCAGTTGAATTTAACGAACGTAACATGGTTATTAAAATTGCATGAAAAAAAAATTACGGGACCAAAATTGTGAGGTCCCGTATTCGTGGGACAAAAAATGAATTTAACTTCAAATTTGCTAAATAAAAATTTAATTAATTGATTAGAAGTTTGAAGCATGTGAGAGAAATATATCATCCTCAGATATGACGATTATATACATAATCATAATTGATTAGAAAGTATTAATTGGAGAATTATATACGCGCAATCCACCAGCATATAAATGATCAATATTTCGATTTTCAATATATATTGCAACTGTCAAAAAAATATTAAATTCGTACAATAAATCCACGTGCACAACTTGTTTTACAAAAAGGCTAACTCGGGTATGGATCTAGATGCACAAACGACTTATAAAGAAGTTTTTAAGAACGCTTGAACTTAAGATGCAATATGTTTATATTGAAGAGCAGTGCAATTATTAATATGAAAAATAGTTGTACAGTTAAGTGTGAAAAAGTTGCATCTTTCAGTATAAAAAGTTGTATCTTTTTGTATAATAAGTTGAATCTTTTCAGATATAAAAAAGTTGCGTGTTTAAAATACACTATGAATATAATATCGAATTGAATGCATACGGCCCCAAAAAAAAATCCAAATATCCAAACAAGCTGTTTGAGAACGTGCGGAAGAAGCGCGTGTGTGTTAGGTTATAGAAATCTTGGGCAAATATGATTTAGCCAAATATTAAATGTGTTTCAATCAGAGACACTCCTTTTCAAAGACCATACCATTAATAATAAGGTAAGAAAAGGAATATATAATAGGGAGGGATTTCAAATAGAAGTTGTCAAACCAAAACATTTATTTAAAATCCCCCAACTATAGTAGTATATAAACAGAATGAATCACACAAAATCTACTCACAATCCCATCCAGCGATGCAATAATTAGTGTCTCAACAGCTTAAAAGGGGTATCAACAAGATCTCTGTGATTCCATAATTTTTTTAATTCCTTACAACAAATTAACAATTTTTTTTTTTTTTTTTTTTTGCACTAGAGGGAAAGATGGGAAGCAATTATTTTGGTGAGTTTGGAAATGAACGATCAGGATTATCATCTTCATCTTCGTCTTCGTCTTCGAAAAAAGGCAAAAAGAATAATTCAGATAAGCCTAAACAGCCCCAGAGAGGGCTTGGTGTTGCTCAGCTTGAGAAAATTAGGATACATAGTCAACTTGCCCCTAATTTTCTTCCTTCTAATGTTCATAACCCTTATGCCTCAAATTTCACTCAGGTATGTATTTATTATATATAGGGTTAATATCGATTATTTTCTCACCTTGCAATCTGTACAATTTTTTTTATCTGATGTAGTCGGAAAATAATATAGAAGTGGAGTTTAGGTTGCAGTCTGTTAATCTTTAGTACAATATAGATTACAATCGGATAAAAAAATTGTACAGTTAGCAAGTTGTAAAGATTAGAGTCTTATTTTATTGATCGATTTGCAGGAGGATATGAGGCTGCAAACGGCTCATTCGTCTTCGGCTTTCTCTTATTCTTCGTCGTCTCCTCCGGCTTATGGATATCAAGGACACCATGGGGTTATGGTATGCAACTTTTTCCCAATCATTTTCGTAACGTTATAAAATCTCGTATGAGATGATCATCTGATTGCTATATTGTATGTGTATAGAGCTTGCACATGAATTTAAGTAAGGGTTGACATATGATTATTTGTTAAATTTTGGTTTAATTTGTTTAATTCTTATGCTAGCTTATTATGGCATAGATATCATCTTCTTTCTTTTTTTTTTCCGTTTGAAGGAATAGAATCATGAATTATTTTGGACGTGTATTCCTTGGTTTGTATGAGCATTAACCCTAGATTTGATGAATCAACGCTTGTAACATATTTAGATTGAAAAAAACAACGATGAATTTTTTATCTAAATATTCTACATGATTCTTGAATTTGCTAACGATCCGTCTCACACAAGAACTTGTCTCGAATTTGACCGTATTTCAGATGGGGTTGCCGGATTTAGATAGAGCAAATACAACATATGGAGATTCCCAACCCAGTAATGTTGCAAGGTACGTATGTGTCAATATTTTTACATCTAATAATAATAATTACTTAGGATTTTATTCTAAATATAAGTTAGAAAATGAACAATTATTTAATTTTATGCTGATATATATATTTTGGGCTCATTAAACCAGATGGCATCCAGGCTATGAAAATCAACATTTTGTGGAGCCAAGCATGACCCGATCCTTCTTCGAACCAACTGCCATGGTACTACTCCAAACCACATGCATTATCTGTAAAATAAATTTAAATTAAATGCTCTTTTCGATTTTAATTATCTGTCTGATTTTATCCATTCATGAAAAAAAAATAAAAAAAAATCATTAGTTAGAATATCAAAAATCTTTCATATTCTTATTTATTACTAGTTGATGATATTAAAAAGCTTATAATTACAAGAAGATTTGGTGGGAAAAACATATTAGCAAAGTGTCAAATTATTAGCTAGAAACATTGTTTTTTTATAAAAGCAGACAAATATTTAGGAACAGAGGGATAATATTGATCAATATCGGTAAAACAGATTTAAATTAAATGCTCTCTCTTATTCTAATTATCTGTCTGATTTTATCCATTTACGAAATCAATTTTTCATTAATTAGAATATCAAAACTCCGCCGTCAAACCTTTATTTGTTGCTAGTCAATGAGATTAAAACATTTATACTTACAGGAAGATTCAATGGAAAAAGATATTAGCAAAGTGACAAATTATTAGAAACATTATTTTTTGTAGAATCAGACAGATAATCAGGAACGGAGGAGTATATTGATCAATACCGATAATATTATTATCTAGGGCACTCGAGGAGCGGAATGATATGATCGGGTGGGTCTGATTTTATCCATTCATAAAAATAAAAGAATTCATTAATTAGAATATAAAAAATCTGAGATATTCTTATTTATTACTCCCTCTATCCCAAATATATAGGTTTATTTGACTTTTCACACAGATTAAGAAAATGTATTGAAAAAGTAAATTAAACAAGCAAAATTTCTATTATATCCCTATTTAATGATTATTATAGTTTCCAACATAATTAATGCATAAGGTTATATTAGTGAATTAATTAAAAAAAGTTACTTATGTAGAAACAAACATATATATTTGGGACATCCATAAAAAGAAAACAAGCCTATATAATTGGGACGGAGGGAGTACTAGTTGATGATATTAAAAAGCTCATAATTTGATGGAGAGAAGATTGCATTTGAGATATTATTATTTATATATTATAGTTTTAGGGTTTATTTAAGTTTTAATTAGTTGTTTACGGGTTGGGCTTTTAGGGTTTACACCCAAAAACCCTAGTTTTGCTATTATAAATAGGAGTCTTATAAACATCGTAAAGCAGCTTTTGATTATATGAAAAATATTGTTGAGGGAGTTTTCTCTTATTTCCTCTTTGCCGGTATTCCTGTGGGAATCAACGGAGATTGAGAAGATTGTCCAGTATCACGTCTTTCGTGCTGCATCAGTAAGAAAATTTAGTGGAAAAAAGATATTAGCAAAGTGACAAATTATTAGCTAGAAACATAATTTTTTATAGAATTAGGCAGATAATCAGGAACGGAGGGAGTATATTGATCGGTATTGATAATGTTAATTATTATCTATTTAATGTTTTAGGGCACCCGCAAGGAGCGGAACGATATGATCGGGTCGAGCACTGAAGCCGGTAACTCTCAAGATGTAGATTTGGAGCTGAGACTCTCACTTTAAGCTACTACTTCATACTACATTATAGTGTTAATAATGCAAGTACATATGGTATCTGGATTAATGCATCTTTTTATATATGTTCAAAGTACATCAAGAAGCTGCATTGTGTACTTTGATATAGTATAATTGCTACACATGTGATTTTGGAGTACTTAACCTCCATGATAATATGGATATTGTTATTGCTTGCATTACTTTATATCTAATTATATAAAACTTACATTAGGCGTACGTGCCAATTTAATTTGGAATTGATTTTATGGGTGGATAAACAGTTAAATTTATTTTTGGTCACACAAGACATGGGGCCTCACGATTTTGGTCTCAATATTCACCAATTTGGTCTCATTCATGCAGTTTTGGCCCTTCCGTTACAGAATCTGTTAAGTTCAACTGCACTTTTGGTCTCAAATTTTGTCCTGTGGGACCAAAACTACAGCTAAATTTAACGGAAAATATAACGGTGAGACCAAAACTGGATGAAAAATGATTTTGGGACCAAAATAATAGGTGTTGGGACCAAAATGTTAAGGCCCCGTGTCCTGTGGGATCAAAAATAAATTTAACTTGTGGAGGAACTTGACTATTTATGAGGCTAATCTCGTCTGTAGTTTATGTAAAAACTAATGCTATATATACATTAGTTTTGTTGATACTGCAGTTTGTGTATATGTGTTCATATAGCACATACAGTACTGCATCATGTCCTTCAATATATGATGTATTGAAATCAAGCAATATTAGGTGTCTTCTGGAATGAGGTTTAGTTAGTTATATAGAAATTACTTGAGCGTGTACATTACTACATGAATTATTTACTTAATTAATATCCAGGCACACGCAGTGGCGGATTAATAGGATATCAACACTTAAATGTTGATATAATTATATATACACACATAAATTAAAATTAAAAGGATAATTACACATATTAATATAATTATACATATGTACACACATATATACATAGAGCTAAAAAATTTGGGGTGGCAGTAGCCCCCACTTTCTGAAACGTGTATGTCATTTTTTGTCGCACGTTTTTGGCACGTTAGGTGTAAAATTGATCTCATATTTTTTGCATTTTCAAAAATGTCCCAAAAATGTGCCCAAAACGACGGCGTAGATCAATTATGGCGACTTTTTTTTCGGGATCAAAATTGATTCAAAGAAAAGTTATGAGATTAAATTGAATTTTTTTTTTTTTTGGGATCTTTTACAAAAATGTTTGGGACCAAAGTGAATTTTAAATATATATTTTGAGGTAGTTATGGAAAGTCATGTGACCTGGGTAGACGACACTAATACATATTTGGGCTTGGGCAAACATGAAAAAAAATGACCTTGGAGAGCTATTATAACCGCTTCCAAGAATAGATGTCCAAGCTTGGGCCAACCGATAAAAAACAGTTGTCCAAGAATCAGACTTGACGGATGGTTTTGAACCCACTGCAAGATTGCAACTAATATATATATTTTTTTTTTTAAATCGATTTTTAGGCACGGACTTACCAAGCATCTCATATATAAGCCACCAAGTCTCCCAATTAATTGAGGCAATTATTCGCTCCCATGGGGGACCGAACCGGGGACCTTAGGCGCTGAGCGAGGATCAATTCCGCTCGGGCACTTGTTTTTTCTGCGTTCTTAATGAAATTAATTCTATATGTTCTAAAAATCATTTTTTTTTACAATTTTTTTTTAAATTCTTTATTTCAATTATCTTATTTATTAATTCAATCACATTTTTATATAATATTTTTTTATATAAATTTAAATTTAAATTAAATTAAAATTATATTTTTTACTTGTACTTTTTTTTAACTACCTTTCTTTTAAACTTGTAATACTTTTCCTTCTAAACAATTAATACTTTTCTATCAAAATAAATAATATTTTTCTTTAAACAAGTAATACTTTTTCATCTAAACAAAGTAATACTTTTCTTTAAACAAGTTATACCTTTCTATCTAAACAAGTAATACTTTTCTATTTAAACAAGTAATACTTTTCTATCTAAACAAATAATACATTTCTATTTAAACAAGCAATACTTTTCTATCTAAATAAGCAATATTTTTCTTTAAACAAGTAATATTTTTTCATCTAAATAAGTAATAGTTTTCTTTAAACAAGTTATACCTTTCTATCTAAACAAGTAACACTTTTCTATTTAAACAAGTAATACTTTTCTATTTAAACAAGTAATAGTACTTCTCTATCTAAATAAGTATTACTTAGACAAAATTGAATTAATTTATAAGAATATTAAATATTATAGGTATTAATTTATAAGAATTAATAGTGATACAAGTTAAATAAGTGTAATATTATAAATTTAAATATTATGAACAAGTTTTACATAAGGGTTTGTGTTAATTTCATTATATAAGACGAATATTGAAAATAAATAACACGAGAATTTAAAGAATAAAATATTTGAATTACATAAAAAGAATTTACAAAAATAAAAAAAATAAAACAAAAAATACAAGCTTTACAAAAAAAATAAAAAAATTAATTCACTTGGAGAGCGGTTATGAACCGCTCTCCTCAAACTTACTTGAGGACAGGGTTCAAAACCGCTTTCTCCAAATACTGTTACTGCACAAATGTTATGAACCGCTGTCTAAGTTTTGATCTTGGACAACGGTTTTTAACCACGTTTTTTTTTAATAACCGCTCTCCAGGGACCACTTGGAGAGCTATTCGAAAAAAGTGTTGTCCAAGTGGAGCTCTCCAAGCTCAAATATGTAGTAATGTGTTTCTATTAATTGATCGCAATCTTCTCAAATCCATAATATATATTCTCTTTGTTTCTCAGAGGACCAAAAAAAAGAAAAGAAAAGGTAATTATATAACTCTACATTTTCACATTCCTCATCTCTAAAGTGATCATACAAATAATTCACAATTCTTTTGTCCTTTCTTGCGTAATGTGCTTTAGTTTGAACTCTTTAGATTTCAGATTTGCACCTCATAAATTAAGGGCATGATTGGTATAATGGAATGAAATTATAATTAACTGAAATGATTTCATGAATAAAATTAAAATTTGAATGGAATGACATAGAAATCATCCTTCTTATGATTCGTATATATGAACAAGAAATGAAATGTAGCATTGGGTAAATCTATTTTAAAATATTATTATTAGAGGGACTTACTCTAAGGTGATATGCATAATGGATGGTTTTGGGAAATAGGTAGATCTGACTTGTTGGGAATTTTTTGCACTTTAGAGTAATTGTAACATAGTAATTGTAATGTGAGGAATGAGGGTAAAATGGTAATGTTTTTTCACCTTAGATTACTATCAAAAAGTGATAGCACCTAAGAGCAAGACATGGTGTAAAATGATGCTTAAGAGCAATTTTCCCACAAAAGAAAAGGATTTTGACGAGGGGAAAGCTCTCGCCAAATAGTTTTTAGAATTTAACAACATGTATTAATATTATTGTCCTTTGGGTGGGTCTCTTGCACACCTAATTGCACTATGCTGGGTCTCATGCACACCTAATTGCACTATGCACAAATTCAGGGGCGGAGCTACCTTACTGCCCTCCAACCCCTGCATCTCAATAGCACTGCATACCCATATGTATATATATATCCACTCACGCCTGCAAACTAGTACTTCTTTCATAGTATTTTGTTATTTCATTTTATATGCACCTATTTTTTAGCAGTGTGTTAGTCAGCATCTATTATCATTTTCTTCCACTCTTAATCTATAATTAATAATCATTTATAATTTTTTTTGACAGAAATTAACAATCATTTACATTATTAATAACTTTCATAACAAAATTTTCTTTGGGTGATGTTACTTGACTAGTTATTTGTATTTGATTGTTAATGATAATACATTTATCTAATTAATTTTATTTATATAAGTAAAGTGAAATGATTTATTAAGTTTTAAATCTTTTTTGATAAAAGCTTGTGTGGCCCGAGTTCACGATGAACCTATTTTTTCAAATATCGATGTTATCCATACACACTACCACGATTATATTTATGTACTATCGTTGTTTAGAAATTACTTTATTTTTTAATGATTATACATAAACTTAGGAGTGATAGTATGTATACGTAACAATTTTAAAGTTTAACGTAAATTCGGGTTCACATGCGATTTACTTTTTTCTAACATTATTTATTAGTAAAGCGACATTTCTTTTATTTATCAATTGGCCCCCCTCGATCACATATCCTGGCTCCACCCATGCACTCATAGTGTATTTTAAAATCGTGCAACTTGTTATATTAAAAAATTCAACTTATTTACATTGAAGCGTGCAACTGTTTTTTTTCATATTAATGGTTGCACGATTCAGTGTAAACAAGTTGCACGATTCACTACTACACATTTGAGCTTGGAGAGCTCCACTTGGACAGCTCTTTTTTCGAATAGCTCTCCAAGTGGTCCCTTGGAGAGCGGTTCTATTAAAAAAAAAACAGCGGTTAAAAACCGTTGTCCAAGATCAAAGCTTAGACAGCGGTTCATAACCGCTGTGCAAGGGTACTTGGAGAGTTTGTATTTTTTGTTTTATTTTTTTATTTTTGTAAATTCTTTTTGAACCGCTGTCCAAGTGAGTTAATTTTTTTATTTTTTTTTGTAAAGCTTGTATTTTTTGTTTTATTTTTTTGTTTTTGTAAATTCTTTTTATGTACAATTCAAATATTTTATTCTTTAAATTCTCGTGTTATTCTTTTTAATATTCGTCTTATATAATGAGATTAACACAAACTCTTATGTAAAACTTGTTCATAATATTAAATTCATATTATTACACTTACGAACTTGTATCACTATTAATTCTTATAAATTAATACCTATAATATTTAATATTCTTATAAATTATGTCAATTTTGTCTAAGTATTACTTATTTAGATAGAACAGTACTATTACTTGTTTAAATAGAAAAGTATTACTTGTTTAAATAGAAAAATATTACTTGTTTAGATAGAAATGTATAACTTGTTTAAAGAAAAGTATTACTTATTTAGATGAAAAAGTATTACTTGTTTAAAGAAAAATATGACTTATTTAGATAGAAAAATATTGCTTGTTTAAATAGAAAAATATTATTTGTTTAGATAGAAAAGTATTACTTGTTTAAATAGAAAAGTATTACTTGTTTAGATAGAAAGGTATAACTTCTTTAAAGAAAAGTATTACTTTGTTTAGATGAAAAAGTATTACTTGTTTAAAGAAAAATATTATTTATTTTGATAGAAAAGTATTAATTGTTTAGAAGGAAAAGTATTACAAGTTTAAAAGAAAGATAGTTAAAAAAGTACAAGTAAAAAATATAATTTTAATTTAATTTAAATTTATATAAAAAAAATTATTATATAAAAATGTGATTGAATTAATAAATAAGATAATTGAAATAAAGAATTTAAAAAAAAAATTTAAGAAAAAACGATTTTTAGAATATATAGAATTAATTTCATTAAGTAAATGCAAGAAAGCAAGTGTCCGAGCGAAATTGATCCCCGCTCAGGCGCCCAAGGTCCCGTGTTCGCTCCCCCATGGGAGCGAGTAATTGCCTCAATTAATTGGGAGGCTTGGTGGGGCTAAAAACCGCTGTCTAATTATTAATTTTGATACTTAGACAGCGGTTTTTAACCGCTTTCTATGTTGCATCTTGGGAGCGGTTGCACAGTGGTTTTTAACCGTTGGCTAAGCTCCACTTTTGCTTGGACATCTGTTACTTGGAGAGCTGTTATAACCGTTCTCCAAGGTCATTTTTAACAGCTCTCCAAGCCCAAATCTGTATTAGTGATTCTAAAATGCACTTAAGTGCATGGTACACCTGCATGCATACAAGACTTAGTCTTGTGCTTTTTACAAATTACAACATGTACTATATTTTTAACAAAATGCAACTTACAAGTAAAAATTGACGGATTCCAGCCTCAGATAATTTTTTTTTTTAAAAATTCTATTAAATTTCTTCAAATTTGATGTTTGCTAAAAATACTTTTCGACATTGTAGTATATTCAACATATCATTTGTAGGCTATATTTAGTCGGAAAGATTCAAGAAAAAACGAGTTTCAAATTGGAATCGATCACAAGTACAACAGGTAGCATTTTGTTAAAAAAAATATTACAGGTTGCAATTTATAAAAAATATAATAGTACAAATTGCAATCTATAATTAACCTTCTCTAATTTTTAAACTTAGTCATTACCATGAGTTAACACAACGATTAAAAACATTGTAATAAATACCTACAATAACGGGGATTACCCGTTGTCAAAGATCTGAGACCTACGACAACCCCCACGGCTTCGATCGACCACAGGGAAAAATAGTTACAACAACATGTAATCCCCGTTGTCGTATCCAATTTTTGGCATAGTGCGACGATGATTTTGGGTGACGGCTTATCGCGCTAAGCCCTCACCGATCTGAAATAGCGAGGGCATCCCATCGCCTTTGCCCTCTCACGATTTATATAATCAACATTATCGTTGTAACAAGGAAAGCATCGTATTATATATATACATGTAAAAGCGACATTATGCAACACTCAAGCAACAGCAAAGTGATGTTTGACCTCATCTCCTACGTTTTTCATGCCAAAATATAAAAAGAAATATAACTTTGCCTGCCCCATCATCAGGGATGGATCTTTGTGTGGGGTGGGGGGCGGTCGCCCCCCTTGGAATTGAATTTTTTTGTATTATATGTGTGAAAATTTAACATTTATGCCTTAAAAATCGTTAAATTTTTGTTTCTTCGCTCGTTGGGGTTTTAAAATTCGTTGTTCTTACCTAATGGAAAATTTTCGCCCTTGGGGACGAAAATCCCGATCCGTCCCCCCCATCATCCCTACATCTATTTTT
Organism: Stenogyne calaminthoides; assembly: GCA_037126765.1. NCBI lineage: Eukaryota > Viridiplantae > Streptophyta > Magnoliopsida > Lamiales > Lamiaceae > Stenogyne > Stenogyne calaminthoides. Next base: position 30,053,726 of record JBBCBC010000020.1, read on the forward strand.
ACAACATGAATTTGCACATGAATTATATTTCCAAGTATCATAGCTTTGATCACCGTAGCCTATATTAAGCAGAGATTTAATTATATGGACACAATTATATATATATAACATATACTTTTTTTTTCGAACCCATATATAACATATACTAAATGATCAATTTTGAAACTAATTATTTACATAAATTATTGACATGTGTGTGTAAAGGTGATAAGTATGGTTGATATATATAGAAGAAAAATATTAAATCGAATGCGTCATGTTTATCAATTATCACTCATTTCTAAATTATTCATATATACTCAGTAATTCGAGCTAGATCTTTTTTTTTTTTTTTTTTTTTTTCGAAAGGAAAATTTTTTTTATTCAAAAAGGAACTGGAATTAGCATGGGCTAAGTCTTGTATTCATCTAGGTGTGTACATTGCACACATAGTCGATTTTAAATCATGCAACTTATTTACACTTTGAATCGTGCAACTATTAATATGAAAAATAATTGCATAGTTTAGTGTAATTAAATTGCATATTTCAATATAACAAATTACACGATTCTAAAATACACTATGAGTGATAGTGCACCTAGTTGTACATTAGACTCTCGTTAGCCTGACAGAGGAAAGGAAATCTGGAGTGAACGACCATGCAGAATCCGAGCAAGATCTGAAAGAATGTGTATATGTTAGATCTATATATGCCTCACAATATATTACTACCTGTTCAATTGTACATGAATTGCTTGAGTTAATTAATTTCAACCTAAATATTTAATCTTCATGCAGTCAACGACTACATGAGCTGTTCAGTTATTAAAAATTTAATCAACATAACTTATACATATGTTATATGTAATCAATTAACTTTAGTTTATAAATTTTTGTTTCTTAATAAGAATTTGTATGATTCATGATTTTTACATGCAATTTAAAAACAAGTCAAACATGTTCATTGAGTCAATGTTCACATTGGGTTGTCTTGACTTGTGAAATTTTATCGTGTTAGGTTGGTGATATATACTATTGAGTTCAGTCCAAAATTTTCACTCATAATGTTAATATTTTATAGAGTTTACCAAATTAATAACTTAAGTGATATAAATAATTTATTGGATTGCCGAGTTTTTTTGGGACTTAAGAAACTGTATTTCTTGACTTGAGTTTTATGAGATCTAACTTAATTTTATGACGACTTATTTGATATCATTTCATTCTAACTCTGCAAGTCTGCAACCTTCCCTAGAATCTTACACAACTAATTTAAAAATAAATTAAGGTACATTAATTACTAATTACATGGCTAAGGCTAGTATGCATCTAGGAGTATTGTGCACTCATGTGCATTTTAGAAACATGTAACTTGTTTATACTAAACCGTACAACTATTAATACGAAAAAATAATTGCACGGTTCAGTGTAAATAAATTGCATTTTTCAAGATAACAAATTGATTATTTCTAAAATGCATTATGAGTACACAGTGCACATGAATGCACATGAGATTCACTCTAATTATAGACTAATACAAAATCACTTACACAGTCGTCGGTTGCTCAGGCAGCGGCAGTGTGAGGTACATTGGAGTAACCCGAATGAGATAATTAAATTTTTTAGATAATTCTCAGGGTTTTCTTTATACTCAATAATTTGAAAAACAACTACACATGAGAGACATATTTATACTAAAAATTAGGGCAACGAAAAGGAAAATCCTAACTTAGCGACCAAGTAAATATTATTTTAGAAAATTCTAAATACTAAAATTTAATATAAAAGATAAGGACAACTTAAATAAGGACTAAATTGTGATCATATCTTCATCATCCTTCTTTTTTAAGTGAGGCGATTAGCCATCGAATCGAGATGGGATCATATCTTCGAGGCGTAGGGTATGAGATCTTTTACGTTAAAGACATCAGGCGTCTGGCGTTGTTGGAGGGAGGCGAAGGCAATAGGCATTGGAATTTATCTTCTCTTGGATCTCAAAAGTACCTATTTTGCGAGAGGCGAGTTTGTTAACTCATGAGCAGGGAAGTGGTCTTTAGTGAGGACTGCCTAAACTTGGTCGCCCACCTCGAAATCCACGTGGCGACGTTTGGTATTTGTGTGTTCCTTATAACGAGCATAGGTTGTCTCAAGGTTCGATTTGGCTGTCTTGTGGACCCAGCAAAGTTCGTTCCAGTAATCAGAGGCGCATGCTTCCAATGAGGCATCCGGTGGTAGAGTAAGAAGATCGATAGGGCCCCGAGGAAAGCGGCCGACGATGAGCAAAGGGCAGAAGTCCTTGCTACGGTTGATAGCGAATTATGAGGAAACCTTTTTCGCCTGTAGCTATGCTTAAGTCTATCCATATTCTCTTGTCGATAGCTGCACATCTAGATTTTGAGATCTGGCAAATGGATGTCAAGACAGCTTTCCTAAATGGAAGTCTTGAAGAAGAAATCTATATGCGTCAACCCGAAGGATTCATTGCGAAAGGCCAAGAACATGCAAGCTTAAGAAGTCCATCTACGGACTTAAGCAAGCATCCCGTGCTTGGAACTAATATTTTGATCAGGTTATAAAATTTTACGGTATTGATCAAAACAAGTTCAAGAGTTGTGTGTATGATATTCTTAGTACTATACGTAGATGACATTCTGCTCATCGGAGACGATGTAAAGGTGTTGTCAGACGTGAGGGTATGACTGTCAAATCAGTTTGATATGAAGGACTTAGGAGAAGCCAGTCACATCCTTGAGATCAAGATCACTCGAGATCGCAAGAAAATGATGATAGGCTTGTCGCAAGCTTCATACATAGACATTGTTTTGAAGCGTTTCAGCATGCAAGATTCCAAGAAAGGTTTCTTACCTTTTAGACATGGAATCCATCTATCGAAAGAAATGTGTCCTAAGACACATCATGAGATAGATAACATGAGGGGCACTCCATATGCATCGGCAGTTGGAAGCCTTATTTATGCAATGTTGTGCACGAGGCCATATATTTGCTTTGTCGTAGGCATGGTAGCAAGATATCAGAGTAACCCAGGAAAGGAACACTAGACTGTTGTTAAAAACATTCTGAAGTATCTGAAAAGAACTCGAGATAGATAGTTGGTTCATCAATCAGACAGTCTAATTCCCGAGGGATACACGGACTCAGATTTCCAATCAGACATAGATTCCAGAAGATCTGCCTCGGGTAATGTGTTTAGTTTGGGAAGTGTAGCCATGACATGGAGGAGTGTGAAGCATAAATGCATCACTGACTCAACCATGGAAGCCAAGTAAGTAGCTGCTTGTGAAGCAGTGAATGAAGTGACACTAATACACATTTGGGCTTGGACAGCTGTGAAAAATGACCTTGGAGAGCGGTTATAACCGCTCTCCAAGTATCAGCTGTCCAAGCTTGGACAACTGATAAAAAACCGTTGTCCAAAAATAGCACTTGGACAGTGGTTTTCAACCGCTTTGCAACATTTAGCTTGGACAGTGGTTATCGACCGTTGTCTAAGTTAATTTTTTTTTTTAAAATTTTGTTTATATTTTACATAGACAGCGGTTATTAACCGCTGTCTACTATCATTTTTTTTTTATTTATTAATTTATATTTTAAAAATCCTATAATAAAACTATAAACCAAAACTTATATATACGTCCAATACCATAAACCATAAACCCAAAATCCTATAATAAAATCATTAACCAAAACTTATACCACATATATATACCAAAACATCAAATAAATTAATAAACATACACATCATGAAATAAATAAACATACAATCATAAACATACGTCCAATACACCAAAAACATGAAATATATATCATCACAAATATATAATTTAATTACATGCTACCAAAATTTCAAACAACGTTCACTCAATATCGTATGAATATAAGAATCGATTGTAAAGGTACCCCGTCTCGTGTGCGTTTTTCCATTTCTCCAGTCTTTTCTTAGAGTAAGAATTGAGCTCACGTTCATAGACAAACTGCAAACAACGAATCAATCAATATAGTATGAATTTTTATTCAATCAATAATAATTTAAATAAATCGATAAATTGACTTACATTGAGAGGAATGTTCGTTAGAGAAGCGCGGATTATATCTTCAATAGAGCAACACGCAAAATGTCCACAATGTTCATTATCTCGTTGCCTCGGAACCTGTTGATCCAGTTCACTTTATTTAATAAAGCAAAAGAAACAACATATAATATAGCAGAAGAAACAACATTCAATAAAGTCGTACATTTCTTTTTAGCACTTGTTTTTCTTTTTCGTTTTTTGGTTGACCTTTCTTGTTCATGACCATAAATGTTAACAAGATCCGGATTGCCATATTCATCCTCATCTCTAATTATTCTCTGGTATGGGCGTGGATTTGCAGAATCATCGAAAGATGGTACAGAATGACTGAAGTTCTGAAAAGGATCATCAATTGTGTCAACATCTTCATCGACATGGTTGCTAATCTGGAAACTATTGTTAAATTTGTTTGACAGAACCACAAATGACCATTTCTTATTAACTGGGTCGGGGACATAGAAAACTTGTTGAGCTTGACTGCCATTATGTAAGGTCATCTCTCAGATCCCACATTTTTCAAATCAACGCAGCATTTACCCCGAACTTTCAACTTGGACCCCAGTTAGATCCTCACCCAACTACACTCGAAGATTGGTTGACGGTGAACAATATAGTCGAGTTCCCAAATGTTGACAATTTGTCCAAAGTAAGTAGTATTTGATTGATCCAATCGCAGCTTGCGATAATGTACACTCCACTATTCTCGCATAGTACTTGTGGCATCATGATCTCTCGGTATAAAATGTGTATCCGTTGCTAAGATAACACTTGTATGAATACACATGTCTATCGTGCATTCGGATAACCACTTAACTCTTTCATTCAATCGATTACGCTTCCGTGACAACATATTTGCTACATAACCATTGAACCCGGTCAACAAACGTGCGATTGTGCTCAACTTCAATCCATGAACTATCTCTGGTGGGATTTCTCTCGCAAGTGATCGCATGTATGTCAATAAAAGGAAGACGTCGACCGTGTTGTGAAGTACGCATGTGTGCATCCGCAGTTAGTTCCTTCCATGCTAACACTTACGGGTTGACCACCGTGTAATGCCTTCACCATCCATCTTATTGGTGTACCGGAACTGGAAGTCCAATTGCATCGACATTCGGAATAAATTCGCACCAAGACTCAACGCTTCTTCTACTAAATAGCGTTACGCAATGCATCCCTCCTACCGGACTTATTCATCACATATCATTTGAACACTTTCATATATCTCTCTACACCATACATCCATCGCATACGAAAGGGACCACACATCCTTGTCTCGTGTACCAAATGAACCTGTTAGGTGAACCATTATATCAAAAAAAATGATGGAGGAAATACATCTCAAGCTCACAGAGAGTCCCCACAACTGCCTCTCTCGAAAACAAGCAATTTTCTAGGATCTATGACCTTGCTACTCATAAATTTTAAAGAACCAACATAACTTTGTTATGGTTATGCATACATTTTCGGGCAAGATAGAAACGTATTGCAATGGGCAAGAAAGTCTCCATGATGACATGATAGTCATGCGATTTGATTCATCGATCCTCACGCCATCATCCGATACAAGTCTCTCGTATGTTGGAGGAATAGCCCTCTGGTACTTTCACATCCTTTAGCGGTGAAGTAACTCTTCTCTCTCATTCTTGGACAAGGTGTGTGCAGCAGAGGTAAGAACGTTGACCCCTTTCTCTAGGCACGAGTTTTTAATTTCGATCTTATTCCCATATCAATCATATCCATTCTTGCATTGTAACCATCCTCGACTTCTTATCGCCTAGGAGAGTGTTGAGCAAGTCGGCACAAACGTTCTTCTCAAGTGCATTAGATCAATGAAGTGTCTAACATACAACTCTTTCCAATAGGGCAATTGAAAGAAAATTGATTCCTTCTTCCAACCTGGTGGGACACTCTTTTCGCGAAGATCTTTCGATCTTGTGTCGATATTCTTCATCTCATTCAATACATCCGAACCCGCATAATAAACGTGGTGCTTCAATTGCCCCAATTGTGCCATCAAATGCATCGGTCATTGTTCTCAGACTTATGGGTTGGGTCCAACCACCTCCTATGTCCCATATAAACGGTCTTCCTATAATGACTCAAGCCAATGTGATGTGTCTTCTTGGTACAACAAGGACATGCATCGGCCCTTTCACACTATATCCAGATAGATTCCCGTGGCGGAAAAGTCATTGATAGTTCCAAAAACAAAGATGGCCTTCAACTTGAAATTCTCCTTTCTACAAGCATCATACACATCGACACCCTCATCCCACATGAGCTTCAAGTCCTCTATCAAAGGAGTCAGATATACATCTATGTCGTTACCAGGTTGTTTGGGTCCTGATATCAACATAGACAACATCATGTAAGTGCGCTTCATGCACAACTTCGGGTGAAAGGTTATAAACTAACAGAATCACCGCCATGTACTATGGTTGGTACTTTGGATACGAATCGGATTCATTCCGTCGGTTGAGAGTGCAAAGACGCAAAGTGTCGCGGCTCGTTACCAAATTCTGGATGCCCCGACATCGAATGTCTTCCAATCGGGTGAATCGGCAGGTGTCTTAGCATTCCATCTTTGATCCTATCATCATGATGCCAAGTTAAATTTCTAAAGATCCACGGTATTTACTATACATTCTCCTCAATCTTGGTATTATTGGAAAGTACCACAACACCTTCACGGAGATTTATTTTTCTTATATCGCTTCTCCCCACACTTGGGACATTAATCGAGGTCTGCATACTCCTTCCGAAATAAGATACAATCACCCCGGACAAACATGAATTTTTTCGATGTGTTAACCCGATGGACTTGAGCATTTGTTTAGCATCATATGCTCTCTTAGGCAAAGACATTTCCATCGTGCAATAGACCACTAACTCGCTTCTGAAGATACTTGTGAAGCACTCATCTGACAACCGGTGAGCTACTTTTAGGTTGAACAATATCAACACACGGTGGCGCTTTTGTTGCCTTCTTACACCCGGGCCACGGTGGTAATCCAGCAGAATCCCTTAACTTCTCTGACATATAAGGGTGATCTCGCAGATCATCGTCATCCCCACTCGATGTATCAACAATCGGTACATCATCGAAAATATCCGCATCCACTATATCTTCAAACCTAAAGTCGGGCTTCTAGGTTGCTTGAGCTACATCCATCTCTTCTCTCACCATGATATGTCCAAACGAAGGTATGTTTTATCAATACTGTGAATCATCAAGTGGTCAAACAGACTTTCTCGACCACTAACGGTTTTTCCATTCATACATTTCCAACACGGACATGGAATGTACCGAGGGCTAAGTCAAAGGTCTAATTGCATGATTACAAAATTCTTTCACCCCATTACTATACTCATCTAATAATCGATCTGCTCGAACCCACTTTCGATCCATATAGAACTAGAGATGCCTATAGAAAAGGCAATATGAAGTGTTTCTCAAGATAATGTATATATCCTAATGTATTAAACCTAAAAGTATTACAATCCTAATGTATAAAACTTGCATATAGAATGTGGTAGTACCTAAGGTTTGTATATTGCATGTATCTAAGGATTTGTTGCATCTCAAAACAATGTATATAACCTAATGTACCATCATTAATCATCTAAAGCAACACACTACTATCCATTCACCAAATCATCAAATTAATATAACCAAAATATATCCTAATGTATTAATCCTAATTTATGCTTAAATCCTCACACAAGCATATTATCAAACACCTTGAGTGCATCAATTGTTCATATCTAAGTTAGCATAAAAAATCAAGTCAAGCCACACAATATATATATTCATCTCTAACAAGTTGTTCATCTCTAACACTAACAACATTAATCATAATAAATTAACACTAATTTATGCTTAAATTCTCACACAAGCATACTATCAAACACCTTGAGTGCATCAAACACCAATATATATACACCAATATACATACACCAATACATACAACATGATATATATACACCAATATACATATATATACACTTAATTCAATATATATACATACACATTAATTCAATATATATATATACACATTAATTATATTCAACATATATATAGATATACATAATTCAATATATATATATATATACTAGCTAACATATATATATATATACTAGCTAACATATATATATAAAGAATAATTACCTATGGAAGGAGAAAGGAGGATTGACCACGTTTAAAAGGCGACAGGTTCTTGGGGAGGGAGACGCCGGATGGTTCGATTTGGGGAGGAGGAGGAGGAGGAGGCTAGGGCTTCGGTTGCGATTTGGGGAAATATAAGAGCTAATGTGAAGACGATTTACTGCCAAGGGAGGACGCGGAGTTGAGTTCGATGGGAAGAGGAAGAGAGGCCGCGATTTAATTTGGGGGAAAAATATAACTGTTCGCGATTTGGGGTAGGATTTAAATTATCCAAACACTTGACAGCGGTTTGGAACCGCTTGTCCAAACTATTTTGCGATGACGGCCGTTTTCTAAATCATTGCCTTAACACTTGCACAATGTTCTCAACCGTTGTCTAAGTGTTAAGAACGTGATGCAGTTGGGAACCGCTGTCTATTTTTATTTTTTTTAATTAAAACCGCTTCCTCCAAGCTATAAATTTGAGGGCCGTTTGAAAAAAGGGTTAATCCAAGTGCAAATTGCAAGCTCAAATGTGTAGTAGTGTGGTTTGGCTCAAGAACTTTTAGTGGACTTGATGTAGTTCGAATTTGCCCAAAGAATATCTCTGCTGGAGGCGATTCAAATTCAAGGAACCAAGAGACCACGAGGCCAACAAAAACACATTGAAAGAAAATACCATCTTATACGAGAAATCGTTAAGAGAGAGATGAAGCGGTGACTAAGATCGACGGAGGATAACTCTAGATAATCTTTTCACAAAGTGTCTACCTCTCGTAATACATTCGAGACATGTGAAAAAGGAATGGTTGTCCAAGTCGCGTCGTCAAGTTTGCTTTGAGTATAAATGGGAGAAATATTAGGAACATGTGCAGGACATGTGACGTGTTGTAATATACTTAAGAGCAGACTTTGAGTATACTTTTGTTGGGATTATACGTGAAAGTATGTTTTTACTTTGTATAACAGGCTAATGTACTCTTATTTACTGAATATAAATATGTTATCATTGTTGCTTTAAATATGAATTAATTTTATTTATTTATTGCAAACCGTTCAATATTAGTACATATTGCATTGTAGTTAATGTGGTGATACCCGATCACGAAGATCACATTAATAGAACCTTGTAAAATAAGTACATCTTCACAACCTAGATGGAATTGAAAAGTCCATTGGTAGAGGTTGATGTTAAATCTCGATTGACTTGTCTTGACCAAGAGATTACACTAGTTCATTATGATGCGCTGAAGCGGACCTACAGAGAGGATAAATTCTTCCGTACTGACTTATGGGATGAAGAATTAGACCTCAGTGGTTGTTGATTTCTTAACCTCTGTCACTTAAATAGGATTGTGTTCGATTAATATTTATTACTTTGATCTATGTTGGGTTTAGAATTAGAGAGCGATTCTATACTTTGTATTTTGGGCAATATTATTAATTACATGACAATTGCTAAAGATTTAATACTGAAAAACGCAAGGAAAGTCTTGTTTGATTTGTTCCCTTGGTGGGCTCGAAAGTTATATCATACAAATCTTGCAAGTGGATTAAGTTCCTAGATGGATAATAATGTTGAGTTGTCTTTACTCCAAGGAAAAAAGATATTAATTAATATAAAAATTTTTCAAAAAAAAACTAATTAATGTACTAAAAAATCTTAAACACGAAAATAATAAATGGGAGCCATATTATTGTAATATGGGTTAAGATGGATAAAGGTGATATTAATTTTATAATTGAGTAAATTAATATTAATGAGCTGAATAATATTGTTGCTCAATATTGGAATTCAGAGCCCATTGGGAGGTCAAATCTTAATCCTCATAAAGGCCGCTCAAGTAGCCCAATATAAGTCTAATTAATGACAATGTGATTAAAATAAAAGATATAATTATTGCTCTATTTTACCTAATTATTTTCGAAAAAAATGAAGAAAAGAAAGAAAGAGATTTTCTTTGAAAGATTTTATGGAAGATAAGTATTCTTCGAATACAAGATTATCTCATAAATTCAAAAATCTTTAACTTTGACTTTTGTTCATGGGATTTTAAAAAATTACCTTAAAATAATAAGAGAAGATATTGTGGGAAGATATTTATGGAAAATAAAATATATGAGATATATTCAAGATTGTATCTTGAGGAAGATGCAAGGAAATTTTTCATGAGCCCTTTTAGGGCTAAATTTTTGCCCCCTCTCGTGTTATAAATAGGGGATGAATTCTTCATCCCCAACACAATTCCAATCTTGGAAAAATTAGAAATCCACAAAGGTGGTGCAATAAATTTTTCTTTATTCCTTTGTTTAAAATTGTTCATGAGTATCTTCCACCGGATAACGAGCAAGGACTTGGGATATACTTGAGAATGCATTTGGGTTGATCCATTGTCTCAACGGTTGTCTCTTAAAGAGGTACGTTTTGCGTAAACTCCTAGATTCCACATGTGTAGGACTTTACCCAAATTAATTATGATGATATACATTGTTGGTAATTGTTATTTGAATTAATAGATTAATTCATGCTAGTAAAAATTATTTATTTAAATTGCACCTCTAATAGATCTCGACAAAACGTTCCCAACAAAGATAGACCTACGTTAGTTGAGCCATTTGAAACCTAACAAGTATGTCAGCGTTTAACAAAGCGATACACGTCGTGGCACAGAGACGGCCAGAAGAAGCGTTGGTGGAGTAATGTGTATGTACGTGAACATTATTATGGAGTTCTGTAATTAGTTGGAAGCGGAGGCTGCAAGCATGGATACAAACCCTATTTTTGGTTAAAAGAAAACCATCCACTAGGTGAAATTTGACCGTGTTTTATCTGAGAGTTTAGCCAGGACTTTAGAGAAACATGGATCGTCCAAATACATATGAGTAAAGTTGCCAAAGCCTGGGACAGATACTCGCATATTTGTAAGGAGTGTATGACGGTGGCTTAGAGCGTCCGCAACGCTGTTGGATAAACCCGGCGTGGGCGGATAACTAAGTTGAATTGTTGTAGGTAAAGCGCCCAAGAAGCATGATGGGAGAGACGTTATCCTTTCTCATTAAGTGTTTCAGGAGTTGTGGTCCGTAGAGGTCGAACTTCGGTCGAATAGGTAGTGGGCGACTTTACTACGGAGGATGGCGTGAACTCGACATCATACGGACTATAGCGAGCATGAACCCATGAGTTTTTATTGAAAAAGGCGGCGATTCGGGCGGCCGTCCTTGCTAGGATCTCACCTATGCCAACACTTGAGGTGTCGCAATGCGCCAAAAAGGGAGGAGAAGTCCGGTAGGACAAGGATAAAGCGCAAAAATGAATTTTTGCTTAATAAGAGTGAAGGCATCGATTCGAATGGGCACACTCAAAACTCTTAATATTCATGCGCAATGATTGGTGCCATAATTGTACCGAAGTTGTGGATAAAATGGGGATAAGGACGCTTAGACCGTGGGAAGCCTATCAAGCGGATGTGGTTGAAGTGGTGTCGACCAATCACGAATGACAAAGAACTTTGGAATCATCAACACGATTTTGGTGGAGGAACAAAAAATCCAAAAAGAGGACCGAGGTCGTGAAAAAGAAGATTTGCTAAGAAGGCCAGAAAATTTCTCCGAGACGGAGAAACCGGAGAACTCCCGAAGGTGGTCGGCGTGTTCATCTTTAGATTAACTATAAATAAGAATATTGTCAAAGTAGACCACAACACATGTGTCAATAAGTGCGGCGCTTGGCTTGATTCATGACACGCGTAAATGTGTTGGTGAATTAGCTGGGCCAAATGGCATGACTAGCCATTCAAAGTGGCCTTCACCGGTTTTGAAAGTTCTCTTCCACTCGTCACCGGGCGAACTCGAAATTTTGTGGTAAATACTCCATAAACCCAATTGGAGGAAACGACATAACCACTTATTTGATCCAAGAATAAATATTTCATCCTTTTGAGTGAATAAGGCCTGAACAACACACGAGCCGGGTTTTTTTTTAATCAAAGCCACACGAGAGGAGATCCTCAACTTTGCAACGAGGCTCAAAAAAAAAAATGGGGCTCTGTCACAATAATTTTGGCGACAGGGAGGGAATGCTCTGGGCTAGGTCGATTTGATCTTTGGATATCACATAGAAGTTGAAGCTCGTGGGTAATTCGATAGGGTGGGCGCCTGAAAATTCCTTCAAAATGGTTTGAGCTAACAGCGGGATAACGATCGAGTCGGAAGTATCGTGTGCCATGATGATGAGCAGGATCGAGCCAGTTTCGAGTTCAAGTTCGAAAGTTGCACGAGACAATAGAATAATTATAGGGGCAGTGGAAGTTTTGGTTGTAGATTTACAAGAAGAGTGGAGTATACATTTGGTACAATCGATTGTAAAACTATAAGGCGTTGAAGTTGTTATAAGTTACGTGACAAATAAATCGCCAGTGGGCCCACGCAAAAGGTGCATCCATCCATGGGGACGACATCACAACAAATCGAGTCCATGTAGCGGTGCACCAACCCGAAATCCAAGTTGGACGCGACGATATAGTAATCGAAGTTCTTCGTTACCCCAACCAAGAGTGTATGGGTTCGGTGAGGCCAAGTTGAAATTAATGACTTGGCAACAACATCTTGCATAGGGTCCCGATTAGGGGGCAATATTGTTGCTCTCGAGCCACGTGGCTAAAAGGCGTGAGTTTGTACAATGCATAGGTCGCCACAATTAAAACAACGCTCTTGATAGGGCGGCGAGGTTGAGAGGTCGGGGAGTTTTGGGTGACCGGACAAGTCCGAACCGGAAGTGGGGAGTCTGGAATAGAGGGGTTGTTCACCGTTGGATTGTGTCTCAATAAGGATGCATGTTGGCGTTGGATTTTACCCGAAAATTTTACTGGGGGGCCCAATTTATAACATAAACAGAAATTAAATGCACTTTATAATTTTTATATATTTTAAAAAATTATTTGGACTAAACATCTTTATATTAACAGAAATCGAATACATTTATATGTATATTGAAAATGTGAATTATACATATTCTTTCTCTATTTTGTTATTCTTTTTCACCTAAAAATCAACATTTTATTTATAGAAATGTTGATTTTCTGAGATAAGAATAATAGTACATGACAAATGAACATGATGCGCATAATACTTTGTTTTAAGCGAGGCATGCATATTCAGATGAGATAGTTTTATACATGATATAAGGTATAATCTATAACACAAATAATACTTCATTCTTCCAAAATATTAGGCGTTAATTACAATAATTTATCTTGGCGCTTTTACTACGCATAAATACAATACGTGTATTTAATTATAAGATATATATATAAGAAATTCAGAAGGCCAAAATTAAAAACACCCAGTGACCCGAAGGTCAAGTAGGTCCGTCACTGCATGTTGGTCAGCGCTCGCAACAGTAACCGGACAAAAAGGTTCACCATGTCTTGGAATTTATCGACTGAGCCTTTTCCTGAGAATCGGGGATGTCAAGACAAAATCCAGAGTCCCATTTCTGGTCGATGGAGACATCTGCAACAGGACGACGATGATCGGCCATAGTGGCGAAGGAATTCCAATCAAGATCGCATCTTCGTCATTGCTGATGCGGGCACTACATCGATCAGCAAAGGGGCAGCGTTCGTCGCGCTCAGTGAAGAGGCGATAGTCAACGACATCAGCATCACATCATAGTCACGATAGGCATCGCGTTGATCGTTGCGATCTGGGCGATTTGATCGTGTAATTGCGTGTCATCACGTTTGGGTGTCATCTCAATTGAAACAACAGAATAGTAATTGAAAACAACTACCCATCTGGGACTTGTTTATACTAAATATTAGGGCAACCAAAAAGAAAAATCCTAACTTAGCGGCCAAGGAAATGGTATTCTAGAAAATTATAAATACTAAAATTAAATATAAAAGATAAGGAAACTATAATTAGGACGAAATCACTGTCATGTCTTCATCATTTTCCCTTTTTTTAGGAGTTCAATTTCTCATGTTATTTCAAAATAAATTATGTTGAACAGTGTTCTTTTTCAAAGAGCGTTTTTATTTGATACTATATTATTTGCCCATTTTAAAATTTGTGTGAATGAGATATTAATTTTCGAAGTTGTTATAATCAAAATATGGGGAAATGAAAAAGCAAGTAGTTTTTGTCACATATTAAAAAGTTACAAACCCACTAACCTAGCCACTATTTCATTTTAGAAATATTTTTTTCTAATTAGTTGATTAATTATATATGAGACGTATCTCTTTTTTTTGTTTAAACGTTGGATTGTCCATCCTTTTCATTAGGGCCGGTCCAACAATTTATAAGGCCCAGTGAAAAAAAAAAGAAAAAAGAAAAAGATACTTCATGTTCTTAAAAAAATAAATTGTATTTGTAAATATAAAAATAATTATATTAATTAAAACAAGTAATATGTAATATGTAATATATAATAAAAAAATTGTTATATTATAATAATATAACTATCGTCAAACTCATCAAATCAAAATAATAATACATCTCGGGAGAAAAAATAAAACTACCTACCCAAAAGGAAAAATAAGAGAAAAAATGAAAAAAAATATTCCCGTAAAAAAAAAATTGAAATTAAGGGGGTGTATTGGTTATGGAGTTTGTAGAATTTTTTTTCTTTCAAAGTCCTGAAAGATTCAATCCTGATATTTAAAAGTCTTTAAAAATCGTAGAGGTATTCAATACTTTTATTTTAAAAAATTTAAAAAATCTTTAGGATTCATCGGTTTATGGATTTTCTTTTGATTCTCTTCCAAAAATATAAATAGATTTCACTCTCCAAAACCTCTTCTAACAACCGGAGATTTCTCACGTATTCTTCGTGAGAACTCTCAAGACGAAAGTCGAGAAAAAAAAAACATTTGTTGTTCTCCTGTCACCGGCCGCTCTCCTACCAACGGACAACTCGCTCACCCACCCCTCGGTTGCTGCACGATCTGCGAGGTGCCTCACATCGCTCATGAGCGGCATCGCTAATGGCTTGTCGCTTTCTTCCGTCGATCCGCCCTCCCTCTACCCTCGCAACCAGTGCGGTATGCGATTTTTATTTTTTCAATTTTTATTGGCAGAGTGTTAATTCTGGTTTTTGTTTCTTGAACCCTCTGTTCGGGGATTGCTCTCTCAAAGCCAACTACAACAAAGAAATCTTAAGCTAAGGTATGGATAATTCAGTATTGCTAACGCTATGTGGGAAATGAGGTCGAGGTATAACGGTGATGGAAATGAAGATGATGGGAATGAAGATGAGAATAATAATGATGAATAATAATGTATTTTTTTTTGGAACTAATGTATTTTTTGTATTTTTTTCTAAACAATTTGATAACTTTTTTATATACAAGTGTGTTCCATATACATTTGTATCAATAGTTCCAAAGATTTTAGTCTATGGAAATCTATGTAAATTAATAAAAAAAAGATATTCCATAATCTCATCAAGTCTATGAAAATTCATGTAAATCAATTAAAAAAATCAACTTCTCTACATGGGTTTATGAATTTTCTAAATGCACAAACTTTTTAAAGTAAAAAAAATCTAATAGAATCTCCGATTGAATCACACTTAAACGGAGTAGCATGAACATTGGCGTTGCATTTGAAAGATATTTAAAGAAAAATGGTCTCCCGATTTTATTCTAGTGAATCTCCACATAATATTAATCGAAAAATGAACAGCTAGCATAGAATTGTGTTTTATTATTCCGTTGGATTATAATCTCTTCAAGATAAAAGATTCGGTATGAAATTATATGAGGGGAAGAATATCTACCGTAGATTGTGAGCACATGCGTGAAACGTTAAAATATTAATAATAATCCCCAAAGTACAATTTTATTTTATTTTTTGATCGGTAAAGTACAAATTAACAAAACCATATTTGCATGCTTGAACAAATTGCTTGCAGGATCATTAGAATTTAGATGGGCTATCAAACAAATTTTAAATTTTTAAAGCGACACTTGGTTGATAATGGCATCCGTGAACTACCATGAGAATTAATGGTGTTACATTATTAGTTTTTTGTAGTGATTTGAAATAAAAAGAGACAAAAAATAATTGTTGGTTTAAGATTAGTGAGATGGTTGAGAAGAATAAATACAGAAGGAGAAAAAATTAATAAAACATCATGTAATAATTAATTTATTTTGAATCTTGTTATCACGTAAAAAGTGTGATGATGAATTGGTCATTTTTTAATGATAAAAATTAGTATAAGTCCTGTTACGCGATGAACCCGGCCAAACTTAACTCGTCTGTATAAATGAGTCGATATATATACTTGAGCTCGGGCGACGCCCTCCCTCTCTCCACCTGCAAAAACTCCTTCCCGCCGCCTGGACCTCCCTCCCACACATCGTGCACACTACCTATCCATCCTCCTCCTCCCGTACATCGCTGGAAGGTCACCCACATTGGTAAACGTAGGCGTTATCGACGCAACACTATATGATAGTTTTATAGTTATCATCACATTAAAAAACTATCACTATTACTAAAAAACACACTACTATTACTCGGAAAAACTATCAACGTTACTATATGTTATAATAAGTTTCACTATTACATAAAAATATCATATTTATATATAAAAACTATCAACGTTATTTAGGAAAAACTATCACTATTACTCGTAAAAAACTATAATTGTCACTATATGCTATAATAAGTTTCAATCATATAATATATACTATCACTACTACATATAAAAAATATCGCTTATATATAAAAAAATATCATCATTGCTTAGAAAAAATTATCAACAAGTATTCGTAAAAACTATCACTTATATATAAAAATTATCATTGTTACTCAAAAAACTATCACTATTACCCGTAAAAACTATCACCGCCTTTATATGTTATAATAAGTTTCAATATTACAGTTACATAAACTATCAACGCTTATATATAAAAAATATCATTGTTGCTTAAAAAATATCTATTCAAATATGATGGGTTATCTATTCAAATAACTTAATCATGTTATCTTCAATCACTAATTGATCATGTATGTCACACTTAGCCACAAAGTCTAAGTTGGACGCATCTACCGATGACTTTTGATCCAATTATGATGAGAACATTTAGTATTCTCTCTAAATCCACTTTGAGGAATGAATCTTATTCTTGCTCAACTAACACGCATGCGACTCTCGTGATGAACCCAATCGGTTTGCTCTACCCATGTATCTCAAAATAGCGTCAATATGGTCAAAGTTCATCACTCCACACACGTTGCAAGGACGACCTCAAGTCGAAAGGAGTATCGATCGCCCCACCAACCGGAGACACCCGTAGACACATATAGTGAAAATACATCAAACGGTTTTGGATGGTATACCAATACCCCAAGGTATTTAATGCATCCATCATGAGATATCTAGTATCTCGTAAGAAGTGAGATCTTACTACACTCTCTAAAGTATGATCACGCAGATCGCGACACCAATCTCCATCGCATCATCATATCCCATTTTGATGATCCTAAAAAGGGGCTATTTGAGAATCATGCTTAAGTCATCCGAGTTCTCACAACCTCAACGCATGCAATGAATGACTCACGGAACACTTGTATGAATAAATGCAAACAATCAAATATAATATTCAAACAAGTATATTGTTATATATTAATATTAAATCAAACCCAATATCATCTAAGATTATGTCCTTTACAATAGATTGTCTCAGGACACTAACACTAACAATCTTTTTGTCGACATTTCTGCGGCCCTAGTTCACGAATCTTGTTGATCGGGCGGGTGATTCGGCCCATCGAATTTGATTATGGTTTTATTTGGCTACATCTTTAGTTTTTCAAATTTCACCGGGCCAAATTGCAATCTCTTTGCCTTTAATTTGATCATTCCTTCAGATATTTTTCGCAAGAGATCCCACATCCTATTTGGGCGGTCTTGAGATACTTGATCTTGTCACGTGTTATCTTGTCCATACCTTCACATGATGTGGTTCGCCACGATCCGTGATTGGACAATTTCCTTCCCAAGATCCATCGCGAAGGACTCTTTCGATTCGCCCAAACGGTATTCGGATCACCTCCTTCAATTGGGTTATTTGTAATAGATGATGATGGATCCTTGTTCAAGAAC